>OY986987.1:2500-509341 GCA_963920545.1 Lepidium didymum | reverse complement strand
TTTGATGGGATTCACTGTGTAGTTTAGGTGGAATTAGGAATATAGGGTTCTAAATTTTTCGCCTTTTGTTTGGATATATAGGTGGAGACAATTCGTGAGACTATTGAGGATGCTGGATTCGAAGCATCTTTAATTGAAAATGAGGCGAATGAGAGGTCTAAACAAGTTTGCAGAATAAGAATTAACGGTATGACTTGTACCTCCTGTTCTTCAACCATCGAAAGAGTTCTGCAAGCAGTTAATGGTGTAAAAAGAGCTCATGTGGCCTTGGCAATTGAAGAAGCTGAAATTCATTATGATCCTAAATTCCTTAGCTATGATAAACTACTGGAAGAGATTGAAAATGCTGGATTTGAAGCTATTCTTATAAGTACAGGCGAGAATGTGAGCAAGATCGATCTGAAGATTGACGGTGAGTTTACTGATGAATCCATGAAGACAATTGAAAGATCCCTTGAAGCACTTCTTGGGGTTCAAAGTGTTGAGATCAACCAGGGAACTGATAAGATATCTGTATTGTACAAGCCCGACATGACGGGGCCAAGGAATTTCATTCAGGTGATAGAGTCTACTGTCTTTGGTCATAGTGGTCACATAAAGGCAACAATATTTTCAGAAGGAGGGACAGGCAGAGAATCTCAGAAGCAAGAAGAGACTAAGCAGTTCTATAAGTCGTTTCTCTGGAGTTTGATTTTTACGATACCAGTGTTTTTGACAGCCATGGTCTTCATGTATATCCCTGGAATTAAAGATTTTCTGATGTTTAAGGTCATCAATATGCTGACCATCGGAGAAATCATAAGGTGGGTTTTGACTACCCCTGTCCAGTTTATCATAGGTTGGAGATTTTATACAGGCTCTTACAAGGCTTTACGCCAAGGTTCGGCTAACATGGATGTTTTGATTGCTCTGGGAACAAATGCAGCCTATTTCTATTCGTTATACACAGTGTTGAGAGCTGCAATCTCTCCTGATTTCAAGGGAGTAGATTTCTTTGAGACCAGTGCCATGCTTATCTCGTTTATCATACTAGGAAAATATTTGGAGGTTATGGCTAAAGGAAAAACATCTCAAGCGATTGCAAAGCTTATGAACTTGGCACCTGACACTGCAATATTATTGACTTTGGACAAGGAAGGGAATGCGACTGGTGAAGAAGAGATTGATGGTCGATTGATACAGAAGAATGATGTGATCAAAATCGTTCCTGGTGCTAAAGTAGCTTCAGATGGTTATGTCATATGGGGACAAAGTCATGTCAATGAAAGTATGATAACTGGGGAGGCAAGGCCAGTAGCAAAGAGAAAGGGTGATACAGTAATTGGAGGCACTTTGAATGAGAACGGCGTTCTGCATGTTAAGGTAACAAGAGTTGGTTCAGAGAGTGCCCTTGCACAGATTGTTCGACTTGTTGAGTCCGCACAGCTGGCCAAAGCTCCAGTACAGAAATTGGCTGACCGGATCTCGAAGTTCTTTGTTCCTCTGGTGAGTAAATCTGTAACAGAAAAACGTTTGGTCTCGTAGAGGCAAAACAACTTTTCAACTCACTGGTATTATAATGTTGCAGGTCATTACCCTCTCGTTCTCAACTTGGCTTGCTTGGTTCTTAGCTGGGAAACTGCATTGGTACCCTGCATCCTGGATACCTTCTTCAATGGATAGCTTTGAGCTAGCTCTTCAGTTCGGGATCTCTGTCATGGTCATAGCTTGTCCATGTGCTCTTGGGCTAGCTACTCCAACCGCTGTTATGGTTGGCACTGGGGTTGGTGCATCACAAGGTGTGCTGATAAAGGGTGGTCAAGCCCTAGAAAAAGCACACAAGGTGTGGTGATATCTTAACCTTATAGGGTTTCTTGCTGCATAGTATCTTATTATATTGTGTGTGACTAAGGTTTTTTGTACCATTTTATATTCTGTTAGATGCTAAAAATCTAACAGTTTCAATGATGGTGTAGGTAAATTGCATTGTCTTTGACAAGACAGGAACTCTCACGATGGGAAAACCAGTGGTTGTTAAAACGAAACTCCTGAAAAACATGGTACTTGGAGAATTCTATGAACTTGTTGCTGCAACTGAGGTAGTTTCTTCTAACCATCAAACACATGACAACTTTACAGTTACATTTCTGAAACTTATTGTTTACATGGAAATCAAAATCATTGATGAAACTATCGTTTTATCAGGTGAACAGTGAACATCCGTTAGCAAAGGCCATTGTCGAGTATGCGAAGAAATTCAGAGATGACGAAGAGAACCCTGCGTGGCCTGAAGCCCGTGATTTTGTATCCATCACTGGAAATGGAGTGGAAGCCACCGTTAAAGGAAGAGCTATCATGGTGGGAAACAAGAATCTGATGACTGATCATGGAGTTATTGTTCCAGTTGATGCTGAAGATGTTCTAGCCGAAGCTGAAGAGATGGCCCAGACCGGGATTCTTGTCTCTATAAATGGCGAGTTGAGTGGAGTCTTGTGTGTTTCGGATCCTCTAAAACCATGTGCGCGAGAAGCCATCTCCATTCTAAAATCCATGAATATCAAAAGCATCATGGTAACTGGTGACAACTGGGGAACTGCAAACTCCATTGCTAGAGAAGTTGGTATCGACACTGTTATTGCTGAAGCTAAACCTGAGCAGAAAGCAGAGAAAGTCAAGGAACTCCAGGTACTTTACTAGCTCCACACTAAATGTATAAAAGCTCATATCACATCTTTCTTATAATCCATAACTGAAAATTGATAAAAGCAATGGTTGTGCAGGCTGCAGGACATATTGTGGCAATGGTGGGTGATGGAATCAATGACTCACCAGCTCTTGTAGCAGCAGATGTAGGAATGGCGATTGGTGCAGGAACCGACATTGCCATAGAAGCAGCAGACATAGTTTTGATGAAAAGCAACTTAGAAGATGTGATCACAGCCATTGATCTATCAAGGAAAACATTCTCAAGAATACGTCTCAACTACGTATGGGCTCTTGGGTATAACGTTGCAGGTATACCGATCGCTGCGGGAGTGCTTTTCCCGGGATTGCGTTTCAGGTTGCCTCCATGGATTGCAGGTGCTGCAATGGCTGCTTCTTCTGTTAGTGTTGTGTGTTGTTCTCTCTTGTTGAAGAATTATAAGCGACCTAAGAAGCTTGATAATATGGAGATCCGGGAGATTCAAGTGGAGCGAGTTTAGTAAACCGAACTAAACCGATTTTCTAGTCATTGATTTTAGTGATCCAATTAATAAACCGTACTGTAAATTTTCACTTGTTAATAAACCGTACTGTAAATTTTCACTTGTTAATAAACCGTACTGAGTTTGACTGTTTGGATTGGACTTTTGTAGTAAACATTCTTGTTTTTTGTTAAATAGTAGAGACCCCTAAATAGTAAACGTTCTTAAGCGTTTGAAGTTGAAATAATATGATTCATAAATGGACTAGAAGTTTGAGATTATATTGTTTCCTATACGATTTATCAACTAATGTAGATTGATATTAATTAGGACCGGTTCATATGACCGGTTTAGAGTCATCACAAAATAGTTTTGAATTTCTGGATTTAAATCATAGTTTGGAAACCATAAAATTCAAGTCAATCATGATGGAAATATGCATATGCGAACCCTTTTTTGTTAAGAGGTTCAGGCATTCGAATAGACTCGAGATTAGCCGTTAGTGATAATATTATAAGATGTGAACTCTCGAACCTTTTCAGATAAGGACAATTAGGATGAATCATCAACCAACTGAATCAATTCAAATTTTGTGACTTACACAAACTTAATTTGTATATGTAATTATATACAAATTTAGTTGTAATCATGTAGCTTGTTATAGGTTTTTATATAAGTTTGTATATGTAATGTGTAGCTTACCATACCCAAATGTTTTGCCTTGACTTGCAGTTTAAAATAATAATAGAAAATGTAGACTTTGTGTATGTAAGTTCCTCTCTTCTAGGATTTGAAACACATCCCCAATTTTATTTTATGTATTTGAGTAAAAAATGCTAATTAGTAAGACGCAAATGTTTTTCTACCGATCAAAAGTCAAAGTGACCAATTTTAAAAATTCAATGAAATATTAACACATTATATAAATATACTAATATGCAGTTGACATCTATTACATCTAATCTATATATTTAGATATCTTTTCATGCACTTATCAAATTAATTAAATTTAGTTTGATATAATTGATGTCCTTATCAAATTATTTAAGATTATTGCTCCAAGACGTGCATACTCAATTATCATATGTTACAATTATTAAAACAAAAAAAATTACATGTTAACAATTATTAAACGACGTGGTTACATGTCTTTAGCATTTCATCTACAAAAAGCTAAATACACACAAAGAAGAGACTCAAAGACAATCAAATTAACAAAATGACCGTCTCATTCTCAAAGAGACGACCAAAACAATCCAAAAAGACAGAAACTGAAAAACCAGAGAAAATCATTAAGGATCCTTCTACTTGTTGTAATAACACTTGTTCTTCCAAATCAATTCTTTATCGTATACCTCTCACTTTTGCATTTCTCTTTTTGATTTATCTTTGGTCCACTTCCACAACTGTTATCTCTGGTAATGTTGTTCATATTTGCATCTCATCGAGAAAGCTCAATGATCTTTATTGTCTCACAGCTGGTTCTCAGCCTGGTTCACATGTACCGGTTAATAATTTCACTAAACCGGGTAGTGAAAATGGAGATAAGGGTTTGGACAAGAATGAAGCTTTTGGCAGAGAAAGTGTTTTAGACGAATCAAAGGTTGAAACAAGCCTCAACATCATAAAGAATGAATCTGTCACCGGAAAAACCTCTGAAGAAAGATTTTCCTTTCTTAATCATGATTCAAAACCCATCAATGAAGAGAATGTTCTTGATCAAGATCCTTCCAATCCTGATTATCTCGTTGATTTGGATCCAGAAACCGGAGAAGAACGATATCAATACATCAAATCAAAGGATGAAGATGAGAAGACTGCTTTACAAGCTGTGAACAAGTATCTTCAAATACAAAGATCTTGGTTATCTAATGGAAACAATGGCCAAAAGCCAAGATCTTGCGAAGGAAGAGGGGTTCATGTTTACGATTTACCGTCGAAATTCAACAAGGATTTGTTGAGAGAATGCTCTGATATGGTTCCATGGGCCAATTTTTGTAGCTACTTCAAGAACGATGCGTTTGGTGAATCAATGGAGAATCTCGGTAAAGGAATGTTTAGAACGCATCAATACTCTCTTGAGCCGATCATTCATTCTAGAATTTTGAAGCATCCATGTAGAGTTTATGATGAAAGTCAAGCAAAGCTCTTCTATGTGCCTTTCTATGGCGGTATCGATGTTTTGAGATGGCATTTCAAGAATGTTTCTGAGGATGTGAAGGATGTGTTGGCAATCGAGGTTGTTAAGTGGCTTGGATCAAAGAAATCTTGGAGGAAAAATTTGGGGAAAGATCATGTTTTCGTTCTCGGAAAGATCTCTTGGGATTTTAGAAGGAATGATAAGTTTTCTTGGGGCTCAAGTTTACTTGAGATGCAAGAAATGAAGAACCCTACTAAGCTTCTTATTGAACGTCATCCATGGGAAGTCAACGACGTCGCAATACCTCATCCGACATACTTCCACCCAAAAACTGACGACGATATCTCTAGATGGCAAAGCAAGATCATCGGAAAAAGTCGTTCGAGCCTCATCAGCTTCGCCGGTGGAGCAAGACCCGGTGATCTAGATAGCATCCGATCTACATTGATTAACCAATGTAGATCGTTTCCAAATAACTGCCAGTACTTGAATTGCACCGATGGAGGCTGCGACAAACCAGAATCAGTTATTGAACTTTTCCGAGATTCAGAATTCTGTCTTCAGCCACCTGGAGACAGTCCGACAAGAAAATCAGTTTTCGATTCCCTTATTTCGGGGTGTATTCCGGTGATCTTTGATCCGTACACAGCGTATTATCAGTACACGTGGCATCTACCGGAGGATCACCGGAGATACTCAGTGTATATAAATAAAGAAGACGTGAAGGCCAAGAAAGTGAATGTAATAGAGAAGTTAATGTCGATGACTCTAAGGGAAAGAGAGGATATGAGAAGTTACATAGTTCATGAGCTTTTGCCTGGTTTAGTCTATGGAGATTCTAATGCTAAGTTCGAGAGATTTCGAGATGCTTTTGATATTACTATTGATAGCTTACTCAAGAAGATTGCAAAAACTCTATAACTCTATAATGCTTTTGATATTACTATTGATAGTTTAATCGGTTTTTGTTATGTTGTTCGTTTATTCGAATATTGTTACGAATCTCAAAAGAAGTTATTGTGACCTCTTGAGTTTGCACGATAATTAATGTGTGTTTTTATAAGGCCACAACGTATAATTAAAAAACCCTTGATTGGTTGACATTAAGGTGGTGTCCTAGTGTAGTCATGTGACTGTTTGGCAAGATATAAAGTATAAAAATTTAATGTATAACATTTCTTAAGAAAATTTGATAGTTTAGATAAGTCGCTAATGATTCTCCTAACCATAATTAAAAGATTAAAAAAAGTTTTAGGGAATGAATTTTAAATTAGAGGATAAGATTATGATATAAGATTTTTGTTTTATTCTGAAATTTATTCATAAGACATACAATTGCCGAATTCGAAAACCGGCAAATAACACTAAAATCTCTATAAATTAAGATTCAAAACAAAAAAGTCCAAAATCCAAAAGAGAAAACCATACAAAGGTCTAAAAAATTATTTAGATTATGTTAATAGCTATCGACAAATTTAAATCTCAAATATCATGCAAAGTTACACGATTTTGTAAAATCTAATTCCAATATGAAAAGTTGAAGGAATAGTTATTTGACCATGGAGTTATGGATAAAATCATTTAAAATGTCTCCATTTTTGGCGTGGAAATTATTTTAACGGATCATGATAGTCAATTATGTGATATTAATCAATGACCAAAGTAATTCATTGACTATATTTTGATTTAAAAAAATCAACATTATTTTTTTGATTTGGATCAATAGCCTAAATGCTCCAATTGACTAGTCGAATTCGAACTTCTCACCTGGTACTTAATTAGATCAGGAGCAAGTCAACTGGACCACCTACTTCGGCATATATTAATAAATCTTAACCATCTAATAAATATATATTCATATTTTTGGTCGTGATCACATGTGATAATGATATAGTGACTTTGCGTATCACACAAAAAGTCCAACCTCGTTTATCATGAATAGATTATTTTATAATACAAAGCTCAAAAGAACTACAAATCTTAAAGATAATTTTAATCAATCAACTAAAAATATTAATTAGGAAGTTATTAAATTATCTAGATGAACAGCTAATACTTATAAAATATTTAATTTTAACTATAACATGTGAATAATGATGATCTGTACTTGTATTATTGTTTTGTCCTTATGTAAATTTGTGAGAAAAATGAACGATTTATGTTTGACAAGTGACAATATACATATATAAGACATACGTTCAAACTACCTTTAATTTAGGTTATGAAAATTTTCAAACAATTTAGAAAAGCTTATATTAAATTATATGTTGATAATATATTAATAATTTATTTAGATAAGTAGACTTAAAGGTTGTAACAATGGAGTAGTTTTGTACTTAGTCCAGTGATACCCATGTGTAAAACATTTGGTAGTGATTGAAAAGATGGATGACAATGACGCAAACCACAAAACCTCTACTTTAATTCTTTTGTTTTTTTTGTCAATGTTATTTATTATATGAGAGTCAATACAATATTTCTCTAGTATATAACAATTGGAAATAATTTGTTATAGTTTCCTCTATATCCTCTGGCTTTACCATAGCCTTCCCTTCTTCATTCTCTATAACAGTAATGGAATTCCTGATTCTTCTTGCTTTCGTGACAGCATGGAAGTAAGAAGAGTTTTTGTCGCCAAGTTGTAGCCAGAGAATCCTGCTGCGATGTTTCCAGAACTCTTCCTCATCCTCATACGCCTTTTGAAGCTTTAAGGTAATTCCTTGGATCTTTTGTTGGTCATATGTTTGATCCTCAATAGCTGTATTGAGTTCTCTTTTATATTCCTCAATTAAATGTTTGCTGTTCTTGTAGTTCTCTGAGAGAGATAAAATGAGAAATATTGTATTGACTCTCATATATTAACAGTTATGATACATATATTTATATAGTCACGATGTTTCCTAATCTAGATGGATATAATATTAATGAAATATATTCACATAAATATTATGATATCTTTGGATACGTTTCTCTCTGACCTCGTTGACTTCTTCTGTCTTTCTCATTCTGCATTTCTAGTGTGCAATGGCAACGAAGGAGCCAGAATGTGTTTACGACATAAGCATCAAGGTGAAAAATGATTGCTTTTACTTAGTTTAATCGATTTAACAGTACTATCTAACCAACTTATATGTGCGTTTGTTTTTTGTTCAAAGGAAGAACCTTTGATTTAGGGGTTTTAGAGAATGATAAGCAACGTGACACTAATCTTCTCTGAAGGGAACGATTTTGTATTATGGATCGCTTTGGGGACATTCGGTTTAGAATTATCTTTGATTTCTCAGTAGAATCTGAAACTAGAGCAAAAGCTTCTTGAGGACAATCACTTAGTTTATGATGGATGATGTCATTTGTTTGATCCTTGCTTTCTATTCTTCTGTTTATTGGTCTCACAGATTGTTTTCTATGATGATTGATTGATTGATTTGTGTTTGCCTCTTGAGCTTAAGTATGAGTCTTTAGCTGAAGAGTAATGATTTATATTCTTCTTTCTGTTACAGGATGCAAAAGGAAACAGCTTTAAACTCAATGAATACAAAGACAAAGTCCTTTTAGTTGTCAATGTTGCTTCCAAATGGTTATTTCTTTTAACACATTCTAATTAGCTATTTTCATTGTTGTCTTGTATTTATACTTTCTAATGGGTTCAGTGGGATGACAAATTCAAACTACACTGAATTGAACGAGCTTTATAACAAGTACAAAGACAAAGGTATATATATGATTTCAACAGATGTCTTTGGTCCACATGATTAGCTTCTCTATAGATGTTGTTCTATTATAAGTTTGGAGATTCTAGCATTTCCTTGTAACCAATTTGGTGACGAGGAACCTGGAACTAATGACCAAATTACCGAGTTTGTCTGTACTCGCTTCAAATCTGAATTCCCCATTTTCAATAAGATAGATTGCTCGACGAGTTCATTACATTTCTCTTATGTCTTTTGAGGTTCTACAAACGATGAAATCTTTCGTGTTGTGTATTAGATTGAAGTGAATGGAGAGAATGCTTCTCCTCTGTATAAGTTCTTGAAGAAAGGCAAATGGGGAATCTTTGGTGATGACATTCAATGGAACTTTGCTAAGTTTCTTGTTGACAAGAATGGTCAAGCTGTAGACCGTTATTATCCAACTACTTCTCCTCTTACACTTGAGGTAAAGAAACAATCACTGTCTCTCTCTCTCTCTTTCACTCATTTCACTCAGTCCCTGCTAACTTTTGTCTCAATTTGTCTGCAGCATGCATCAAAAAGCTTCTGAATATCTCCCAAGTAATGAAGCTTTGTGGCCTAATCGAATTGTATCTGATTATGAACCTCTCTTATCTAACAAAGCCATGACATTGACTTGTAATTGATATGTTCTCTTTTTATCTACTAAATCCAAACCAGTTCCTCTCAAACTTAACCAGATTTATTAGATAAATTAGCATTTTTTACAGGTTGATAAAGGCAATACAAAACAGATCAATCATATCATAAATTTTACTTAACAGGTCCATGATCTACCAAAACCATCCAAAAGCCGGTTTACCAACATGACTAGTGGTGAATAACTTGGATAACTAAACTGATCCAATCCGAGCCAAACAATAAACCTAGCCCAAAAACCAAACACTCAGAACTGAAACTCTAATTGGACACAGCTACTCAAAAAACCAAAGAAAGCTTTAATGAGTTATAATATCAAGAGTTAAAATCTCCTTAAATAGCCTGAGAATGGGCTGGTTCTGTTACATTAACAATGTTAGAAGGAACTGACAGATCTGATCTTGATCCAGAATTTTCTGTTTAAACAATGCCAGAGATAAAACTAGAACAACAAAGATATGTACAGCACTCACATTCTGTATGCTGCTGCTGCTTCAAAGACTAAAGGGTAGTAGTGGGAGTAAATAGAAAGAACAGACTAATAATGTTTTTGTTTTGAATCATCCGCGAGTCAAGTCAATATCAGTGAGTAGGTTTCTGCTAGAGTCAAGTGATCTGCCCGAGCCTGGGCCTGAACCTGGCCAACCGCTCATTCCCTGAGCTGAGAAGTTCTGTGGTGTCTGCTGAGCTGCTGGTGTAGCTGCTTCTGGTGCACTACCCGGTGAGGTCTCCATTTCGTTATTGTTGTGCTCTTCCTTTGTCTCTTTCTCTGGTTTGACGGTCTTGCTATTGCTATTACTAGACTTTGCGCTTGCTCCGTATACAAAACTACAAGCCACCACCTTCAACATAGCAAACAAGCGTTTCAGTTACAGAGACGCATCACATTTAAAACGATCCAAAAACTTCTCAAACCAAACGAACTGTCTTTGAACACTGTTATTACAGGTAACACAAATGCTATCAAATGTTACTACAAATAGAACCAAAACAAAATTTATTGATCGAGATTTTTAATAGAAACATGTACTGATAATAGAATTAAATATACGATAAATATATAATCCATGATGAACTGAACTCAAAATTTTGTCAAACTAATACCAAAAGCACGAAAAACGGCAGTAAAAACCAAGTAGACTTTTGGTATGTGATGCAATCTAGCTCGACCACATTAAAATCATGAAATGCAAGAGCTAAATCTTGAAGAGAAAAGAAAGAAACAGCACCAAACACATCAAATCTATGACTTTTAGAGTCACTTTACAACCATTAAGAAGAAGAATTTGAAATACCTGAACAAGGCTGGCTGCAATAAGCATTCCAATTCCACCGCCAACAACATGACCTTCAGAGCCAGAGAGCGAGACACTCAAACCACCTGTTCGACTTTTGGATCCACCTTCTTCGTTCACCAAATAAGAACCACCTAAACTTAGAATCTCAAAACGTCCCTAAAGAACACAAAGAATGATTATATAAATAATCATTAGTTTGTCTGGTTTTGTTTTCTCTTCAGTTAAGTGAATGAATGATTCAGAAACCTCAAATGTTAAGGAAGGCGCTGTTGAAGCGGGTTGGCGCAGAGTGACTGAAGAAACTGTTCCAGTGCCTGACATTATACAAAGAGCCCGAGGTCTTTGCTGTGAAAATGACAAAACTTTTGAAACAATGTCCTGCGAGAGAAAAACAACAAAAGGAAATTGAAACAGTGAAAAACTGCATGTATCAATCTACAAATTTTAATAAACAGAATCATTGAGATTGAAAGGAGTTTCGAGAGTTTACTTCTCCTGCTCCAACACTGATCACATGAGGTGCAAAAGCAAGTCCAGCAGAGGTATTCATCCACTCACCTGAAGCGATCAACAGAGTTAAAACTTTGCTGACCAATTATGCATCTTGACACCAATTGATACGATCAATGCACAGGAGAAAAGTAAAAATAAAGGTGCATCAATGACCTAATCTGACCATTGAATCATCTAAAGCTTCTAGCATCTGACCTTTTACCTAATTATAAGACTCCAGCTCATGTTCTTCAAAATGTAAATAGAACATAGCTGTGCCAAAGCTTACGTATATTACCTCAAATCAGAAATTTGATTTCTTCCACCTCTACTTGAATAATGTTTCACTAACCACATTCCAATGACCAACTATCTACACTCACATTTTACCACACTTGGTAAATCAATTTAATACCTAACAATCAATGTTGAGTAGGAGAAACAACAGAGCTAAAGCAGTAAAACCTAACTTAACCTAAAGTTTCTAGCACCTAAAGTTTCACATAATTATAAGATTCAATCTCATGCCATTCAAGATTAGCCACAAGAGCTACAAAAACAACTTGTCCGAGTATAGAGAAAAACTTGAGATCTCACCAAGATTAGCCAAGCGCTGCTTCCTTCCAGTTCCAGGAGGTCGACCTCTGGCTCGTTTAGGTGCAGTTGGATCAGACAGTGCAGATGAGTCCTTAGACTTATTACTAGTACAAGGCATTGGAGCAAGTCCTAATGAGACTTGACCATCAGGAGCATACTTTCTCGGTCGTCCACGTTTCTTCTTAACCATTGGTGGCTCCGGTGGCGGTGGAGGTTGCAGAGGCGACTGCACCGCCGCAGCAGAAGCAGAAGAAGCCATCCCCATGTGAATGCTGTGTCCGAAATCAGAGTGCCTATGCTCAGCTATGGAGAAAGGAGGACCTGGATTGTTAGCCTGAGGATGGTGAATGTTAGGGTTTGACATTGGTCTCATTCCCGGAGGAGGCGGCGGCACGTGAAGCCCACTCGCGACCTGGGAAGGTGAGAGATTTGTGAACGCTCCTCTTTGGAGATAGTACTGAGAATGTGAGCCTGGAAATGCCATTGCTTCTCTTCCATCCATGCATTTAATACCCTAAATTACAAGTCTTTATGAGAAGAGTTTTCAAAAAAGGAAACTTTATCTAATACCCAGAAATCGCAAACCCTAATTCCCCAAGTTAGTAAACAGAACAACAATGGCGGATTTACAGTGAGTTTTTTCAGCCACCCAGTAATCAAAGTCTGAACTTTTAGCTATAAACTTAAGATCCAAACTGTTATTAAGAACCCTACAAAGAGAAAAGTAGCTAAATCCTGAGCTCACTTTAGAACTCGAAAACGTAACTTGCAGATTTGAAGTTGAGAAAACAAGCAAAAGTAACTTCTCCTACTGCTACAGTAGAGCAGAGAAAGCAAATCTTCCCAAGAAAAAAAAAGATTTGTTTTAAAAAAAAACCTAGATTTGATTTAGAAATCAAGGGTTTCTGAGATAGGAAACGCAATGTACATCAGAGGACAGACAAGAGAAGATGACACAAGAGACAAATCAAAGAGAAGAGAGAAAAAAGAGAGAGACAACAGATTTATAATTTTGCTTTTATGTTTTTTTAATATTGTGAAGTAAACTTTTTGAATTTAGGCCATCTCTGAAAGTTAGAACACTGAAGCAGAGGAGAGTGACGACCATTATCTTCTATTTATATATTTCTTTAATTAAATTTAACTATTAATTTTGTGAAAGATATATTCAATTGTTTTTTCTTTCCCTTTTTTAGAATATTAAATTGGTTTGCTTAACGACATTTTTATTTATTAAAAAGTATATAGACTTTCTATGATAATTTATAACAAAATCTATTGTCTCATTAGATTTCTGACTGAAAACGAAATTTAGTCATTGTGGCTATATTCATTCATATTTTAATGCTTTTTATGTATAAGTTATTTGCTTTTTTTTGTTCTCATGTTATTTATATGCTCATAAGCATAAATCTATGATATTTTATTATTCAAAAATATTAAAAAGTTGTTGACTTTTTAGATTATCATAGTATGTAAACTCAAATATTTAAAAGTTTGATGCTAATTTTTTTTCAAACTTAACTCATTATATATTAGAAAAAAGAAAGAGAAAATGCAAATTCAGATGCTTAAGAAATAAAATTTAGAAAACTTTGTTTTAAGACAAAAAGATTTTTTTTAGATTTTGTGCAAATAAATTAAATTTATATAAAAATATTGATTATTGGTTAAACCGAGTCGTGACTAAATCTCCAAACACCTAGTAATATCAGTTAAGACATATGTAATTCCTTGAAATCAAATTCCGATTAAAAATCAGTAAAAATAACACTTAATTATTTGATCACACATAATTTTTTGTTGAGTTGTGATTTTTCATTTTGCACTTTTAGTCATACAAAATAATAAATAAAACACATAATAAATCCATAACTTTCCCTATTAAAAATTTTAAATTATGATATATAATAATTTAAATTAAAATAATCCAAATCTGTTCTTAAAAATAAAACACAACCAAATCAAAGATTTTGTTTACATAATTTTTTTCTTTGGTACTTTTGATTAGAGAGAGAGGTGAATGAAGAGAGATGTGTTGTTGACTAAAGATAGGAGGAGAGAGAAAGGGACCTACTTCAAAAGAGCCAAAGAGGATTATCTCTCTCTTCTCTCTCTCTCACATGTCTAAATCACTTTGCTATTTCTTTCTTTGCTTCGGACAGTGAGCCCTCTCTCCTTACTTTATTTTTTCCCATTTTTATATTCTCCTTTTTTCCCTTTACTTTTTATCTAAATTCTTTTTTTTTCTCCTTCAAAAGTTTTGAAAGTGAGATTTCAAAAAAAAAAAAAACCTATTTCACCAATTTGAAATTTTTTGTATGATGCATTTAATATCCAATGGTTAAAAGAATCCAACACTTTTTCTCCTTAATAACCTTATCAAATCCCCCAAATCTCTTAACCGCATTGAACAGCTTACACAAATCCAACTCCTCTTCTTCGAAGACAAGTTTCTTCTTCAGCTTCTTACCTAAATGTTCCTCCAAAAACCTATTGTACTCCAACTGAAACGTCTTGGAATTATACGAAGCAGGACAAAACTGCAACCGGTGAATCTCTTGTGTCTTTGTTGGAAACTTAGTGTCTTTGTTGGAAACTTAACAGATTCCAAATCCAATCCCAAAGGAGGTTTCCAACAATTCGGAGGAACAATCTTACAAATCCCATAAACTTCTGCCTCAGGCTTGATCTTGTATATATACTTTAATGGGTCCTTAAATTCCTCTTCAGTCGGATAATAAACTGGCCCAGAAGGAACATTAAACGACCCTCTAAGTTTCTGATCTAATACCCTTTTCTCCACTGCCTTAACTCTACCTTTTCCCATTACCAAACACATCTACTTAAACCAACAATCATAACCTAAATTCAAATAAGGCAAGATCAAAACCCTACTATAGATTCAAGAACAATGAGTGAAATTGCAATTCTAGGGTTCATAGTAATTTACCTTGAAATTCTGAAAGAGAAACAGAGCTCCTGAAACTAGTTGCGGAGAAGAAGAATGTTTTTGAGACGAATTTTGTTTTTGAAGATTTGGAAAAAGATTTTTATAAAAGTCGTTTCTTTATAAAGCTCTGTTACTGAATTTCCAGAATTGGGTTTCGTTAGTAACTGAAATTACGAGACAGAGATAAGGCAAAGTAAAGCTCCTCAGTTTGTGACTGTATGTGGAGGACTTCGTGCCGGTTTAATGGATAAGAACTACTTGCCGTTTATATTGATCGTTGAGGTACTACATGTAGTTTCTCGTTTTTCAAGGCTTTGAATTGATCATAAGGCCCACAATAAACCGGCCCAAGATCATTTTCACAGGTTTGAATTGATTGTAAGGCCCAATAAATCGGCCCAAGACTCAGGAATAAGCTAAATTAGTTTTTCAACATAACCAGAAACATAAAAGTGTAACAATGTACAAAGAATTTGTAAAATCTTGCATCTAGTCAATATGAGATAAAATATTCTTTTTTTCTCTTATATATTTTTTTTATTACACGACATACAAAAATGGATTCTTAACAAGTTTTTTACTCAAATAAGTTTTGGTATAAGTTTTCTTTTAATAATTTTTATTATAGTAATTTTGTGCTTAAAATAATTTAAAATTGGTGCGGAGAATTCTTATAACATGTAAGAAACAAGGTTACAAAACTAGGTTTTTTTTTCTACCTCTAGGTTTTCATCAGGTTGGATCTAACCCGGATTGTATTAGTATTTATTTTGTCTGATAAAAGTGTGGGTATCGTATTAGATATGCCTTTATGTAAGTTCTCGTCTTTGCTTTATTTTAATAAAGTGCGGGTAAAATTTGTTTCCCATTTACCATAAAAAAAATTCACTATTTTCTTTTAACCATTAGGTATTATTCTAGATTTAGAGAGCTAAAAGAATTTGTTTGTCCATAATTAGATCAATAAAACCTTGATTCATTGCCAAATATTTTTAAATTACTTGTGGCAAATGTGAATTTGTAAAATTAAATTCGGATGGAGAATATAACAAAAATGATACTTAACTATTTGACTAACATTTTTCTATAAATTTAATTATTTTTTTTAATAATTAGATCGATATCTAATATATAATCAAATCTTAAAGATATCATGGACCAAATAAGATTTTTTATAATTGAGTTTGAATTGAAAAATAATAGAAATGACATTGAATCGCTTAACAAGAGTTTATCATCTATAAATTTAATTTTTAACTTTTAAATCTAACATAATTTATTTGATAAGATTAATTAAAACTTTATATATGGGCCTGCACAACGATGACTAGAAGCCTATTTTCCGCAACTAAAAGTCCATTGTAGTTGATTATAAGCCAACCAAAATCTAACCTCAAAAATCACACAAAAACAAAATAAAAAATATGTAAATTTTCTCGAAATCACCAGATACGACGGGATTTTCGGTGAAAAGGCGTTTCTAACTGTTGGAAGAAAACAAAAACAAAATGGTAAGAGACCAAGAGCGTTATGTCGGTGGCAAGTTGAAATGAACTCATTTTTTCTTGTCTTTGTTCACATTTATGTAGTTTTACATTTTCATTATCTTTCATTTATATTTTAATTACAAGAGAATAAAAGAAAAAAATTATAGGGTATATGTGACAAGAGACACATATGATGAGTATGGATATAAAGTAATAAACCAACCAATTATATAAAATATCTCTATAAGCTATGTGTTCGATTTGATGGAATTGGAATATGGTACCCCTGTGAATTACTACACGACGCGTCCAAGACTTTTATATATATATATATATATATATATATATATACAATAAAAACAATAGTATTTTTTCTTTTGTAATGAAACTCTGATAGCAAACAAAATTTTCTAGAATGATAGAAAACACGAAAAAAATATTATTAAATAAATAATATAATGAAAAAATAAATTCAACAATTAGAACAAGTAGACTTATCCATAATGTAGGTTCTATTATATGAGATTATGCCAAATTCTGGTGAAAAATATATAAATAAATTTTTAATCATTTGATCAAGATATTTTTAAAACTATTACTATTCAAAATACAATGACTAAACTAAACTTAATTTTTTTGCTTTATATATATATATATTTTGAATTGAAAATATTTTTTTCTTGGAATATATGAATATGACCAAATATCCTATCTAGAACAATTCTGATTAAAGAGAAATAAAAATATTATTGTTTTTATATCAACTCCAAATTGATGGTTATTGTCATATAGCAAATATGAGTTGTTCCTTAGTTTTTTTTTTTTTTTTTTTGACCCACTGATGAGTTGACTTGGTGAGGCCTGCTGCTTTGCTGTTTCTCTTTCTGTTTTTTTCTTAAACAATAAAAAGTTTTAATTTTTGAGTTTTTAACTTTCTGGCAAAGTTCTCTGCTTTTGTCTCTCCAACAAAAGGATAGAAAGAGATGGCAAGAAAGAAAGAAAGAAACTTTGCAGAAAAAAAATCTCGTTCTTTGAACTTCTCCTCGAGCTTTGAAGCACACACGAGCGGCTCGAATTTCTGATTTTACCTTTTCCTTTCCTTTCTTCTTCTTCATTCAATTGCTATTTGCAGATCATTTTCTCAGATTTTGACCCTTCTCGGTGTTGTTCTTCCTCTTAAGTGGAAGAACATCA
Source organism: Lepidium didymum (assembly GCA_963920545.1). Classification (NCBI taxonomy): domain Eukaryota; kingdom Viridiplantae; phylum Streptophyta; class Magnoliopsida; order Brassicales; family Brassicaceae; genus Lepidium; species Lepidium didymum. The sequence continues at coordinate 491,646 of OY986987.1, read as the reverse complement.
CAAAATTTGTTTTTTTGTGTTTTTTTGGAATTCTGAAGAAATTTTCAACGGATTTGATCTGTTTAAACTAGATAAAGATCTTTAATTTTGATATGTCAGCTTAAAAGAGGAAGACGCGGTTTAGGGTTTATGGTTTGACCAAAAAGTACTGAAATGGGTTGTGAAGTTTCAAAGTTATGTACATTTTGTTGTGTTTCAGAGCCAGAAGGATCCAATCATGGAGTCACACGCTTAGGTGAATTGAGCTATGATCAAGAAATTTTCTTTTCCAGGGTTTCTTTGTTTTTGTGTATGATTTATTTGTGATTTTTTCTCAGATGAAGATAGGAGAGGTGAAGGAAATGATTTGCCTCAATTTCGTGAATTCTCAATTGAGACGCTAAGGAACGCAACATCAGGATTTGCTGCAGAGAATATAGTTTCAGAACATGGAGAAAAAGCTCCAAATGTTGTTTACAAAGGGAAATTGGATAATCAAAGACGTATTGCTGTTAAAAGGTTTAATAGGAAAGCTTGGCCTGATTCTCGTCAGTTTCTGGTAAAAAGTTCTTACCTTTTTCTTTATTTTGGATTTTGAATTTTGTATAGAATCACTAAACTCTCTGGCTTTTGATCTGATATATATAGGAGGAAGCTAAAGCTGTTGGTCAATTAAGAAACTATAGAATGGCAAATCTTCTTGGCTGTTGTTATGAAGGTGAAGAGAGACTTCTTGTTGCTGAGTTTATGCCTAACGAAACTTTGGCAAAGCATCTTTTTCATTGTAAGTTCCTGAGCTTATTGTCTTCATCTAATAATACACTTTCCTCTTTTGGTTTTGATTCTATACTAACTATTATTGCGGTGTTTTAGGGGAGTCACAACCGATGAAGTGGGCGATGCGGCTAAGAGTAGCTTTACATATCGCTCAAGCTTTAGAATATTGTACCGGCAAAGGACGTGCTCTCTACCATGACTTAAATGCTTATAGAGTTCTCTTTGATGATGTATGTTTTTAAGCTTTAAATGTTTAAATTATATCACTTGGTCTCTGGTAGTATAAGCAACTATAAAAATCATCTTATGCTTTGTCTTCTTAGGACTCAAATCCAAGACTTTCGTGCTTCGGTCTGATGAAAAATAGTAGAGATGGAAAAAGTTATAGTACCAATTTGGCGTTCACTCCACCCGAGTATCTGAGAACTGGTAGATACCTGAAACTATTTCCATCTTACTCTACTTTACTTGGATTTTGGCTACTCTCCGTTTGACATTTTTGTGTTTGTTTCTACAGGTCGCGTGACACCAGAAAGTGTCATGTACAGTTATGGAACTCTGTTACTTGATCTTCTTAGTGGAAAACACATTCCTCCAAGCCATGTAAGCAGAGAATAGAGATACTTAGTCAATCATTTTCAACAAATTGTGCTGCATCTATGAAATATCCTTGGAGAAGAATGTATCTAACTAAAACTTTACCTGTTCTGCATAATATTAGGCGCTGGACCTCATACGGGACAGGAACATTCAAATGTTGATAGATTCATGCTTGGAGGGTCAATTTACAAGTGATGACGGGACTGAATTAATACGATTAGCTTCTCGATGTTTGCAGTATGAGCCTCGAGAGCGGCCTAACCCAAAGTCTCTAGTTACTGCAATGATCCCTCTTCAGAAGGATCTTGAGGTGCTTTCCAACTGCCATTAACTATTTTACCTTCCTTTTATCTTTCGCAAGTTCTCTGACACTAATAAGAAATTGGTTATTCCTGTAAGACTCCTTCTCATGAACTGATGGGCATACCAAGCAGTGCCTCAACGATACCTCTTTCACCACTTGGAGAAGCATGCCTAAGAACAGATCTAACTGCCATACATGAGATTGTTGAAAAGCTTGGATATAAAGATGATGAGGGTGCAGCCACAGAGGTTTTTTCTCTTAAATACTCAACCTTGTTGTTAATATACTCTTGTGGGTGTCTCACTATTGGACTACCTTATTCCTTATTGTAATCTCTTTTGTTTCTTTTTCTGCAAAACTATCAGCTTTCCTTCCAGATGTGGACCAATCAGATGCAGGACTCTCTGAACTTCAAGAAAAAGGGTGATGTTGCTTTCCGACATAAAAAATTTGCTAGTGCTATTGACTGCTATTCTCAGGTTTGATCTATTCTACTGCCATTTGTTAATCTTGTTTTCTTTGCGGTTTAAGTTCCCAGATAAAGGGTAGTGAGCAAATCTATGCAACCACATGGCAATTTCTAATTCAAAGAATGTAATTTGACAGTTCATTGAGGGTGGGACAATGGTTTCTCCAACTGTTTATGCAAGAAGAAGTCTGTGCTACCTTATGAATGAGATTCCCCAAGAGGCACTTAATGATGCAATGCAAGCCCAAGTGATATCTCCTGCTTGGCATATTGCATCTTATCTTCAAGCTGTAGCTCTATCAGCTCTAGGACAAGAGAATGAAGCACACGCTGCACTTAAAGACGGATCAATGCTCGAGAGCAAAAGAAACACGCGATGATGATGACAACAGAAAACCGGTTATCTTCTTACATTAACGGAAACCTCCAATAGGCTTTTACAGAATAAGATCAAGATTCTCTTGTTATCCTCTGAAGTAGAAGCTACAACACAATTCTCATATCTTGTGCATCATCAATGGTTAGTCTCGGGTTTCACTCATGTATCTTATTCCTTTTTATTTATTTCCCTCCCCAATACTCAGAAGCATTCATTTGGATTACTTCCTCGATTTGGACTCCTTTTATGATTCTAGTACTGGCATGAACATCCCTGTTACACAGAAGAAAAAGTTCCATACTTTGATGGATATTTGATTGAAAAAAACTGGAAATGGTGTGATTGTGCATTTGTATGTATTTCATGATTTGTAACCAATGTTTTAAAATACGTATGTAAAGAAGAGAGCATTTTGTATTGAGATTTTAATGATCTTTTGAGATTTTTGCATATCTGGACTTGTTCTTGCTTTTATTATGTCTTGGATTCATTCTTCAGATCTCAAAGTTTCATACTTAGCCACAAACAGAAGCATATAATCATATGAATCTGAATGATCTATAATTGGTTTTGTTTTCTAATTCTAAAGAAATCAACCATGATCATGAATTCATGATGTTATAGGACACCTGTAAGGTCTTGAAAAAAAAGTAACTTAACACATTCGAGAATAAAAACAAAATAGGGCCCAACCGGGTTCGAACCGGTGACCTCTCGATCTGCAGTCGAATGCTCTACCACTGAGCTATGGACCCTGGGATGCTTAATTAGTGTCTACTACAAAATAATATACATAAATTATTGTCAAACTGGGCTTTAAAGACACATCTAAGCTTCTATAAAAGCCCATTAAGATAACAAAAAGCATTCGGCTCTAACTGAGCAGATGTTTTACTGAATGGAACCTATATGAGTTTTGAAATTTGTAGATTTTATTGTTGCAGATTTGCATTTCTGTGATAGTTTAAACTTTGAAGCTGTTTCTTCAATGCCTTATTATCATTCAAAGAGAGCTGCTTTTACTTTTTTAAATGTAACGGTCATCAATTCTATGATCTATGATGCATATGATTAAAGGTTATTTATTTGTTTATTTAATCGACCCTTGAGGATCACTACTCTTAAACCATCAATTGGTATTTGATTGTTACTTTTTGCACACCCTTTCTATGATTGGCTTAGAATGCAAGTGAAATAAAGCTTTTGTCTTTAAAATTGATTTTTTTCTGCAACTTTTTGTCTGTTGTTTTCATTACATTCACAACAACTTGATTCCTATGTTACTTGTGGTGGGGCTTTAGATCTGTAAGAGCGTAGCTGAATTTGGTCCTCTTTGCCTAGATTTTGCAATCTTAACTTCTCTCTTTCTATCTCTCTCTGTAAAGGTTCATTATCTATTTCGGTAATAGTTTCCTCAAGAAGTTGCAGTCAGATTTTGCCATTTCATCATTCTTAGAAGTTACTGGTAAATGATCTTTTATGGTAACTCATTCTTTGTTTATTCATTTGCTTTATCTTTTTGTTAGCCCTTCTCTTCTGGTATTACAATATTGATGAAGAGTCTCGCTTTCAACAACGTTATCTGCAGAAGTTTGGTCTATCCATGATGGTATCATAGAGATTAGATAATTTATACAAAAGCAGCAGAAGATGGCACAGACTTCTGAGAATTTTCTTCCTACTCTACGTGATTTCTTCAGTTCTCAAAAGCCAGGGGAAGAGGATGAGTTTATGGTTTATAAGGTTCTTACCTCCTCAAGCAAGAAACCTCCAAAACCAGGAATCAAGGCAAAGGAGAGAAATGGTTTCTTCAATCAAAGCTCTAAGGAAAGAAGAAGAAGAAACATATCAGAGGCTGAGAAGTTTTCAGTGGAGCAATATTCTTCTGGTGGTTTTTTTGGGGTTAGGTTGAATACAAATGGAAGACAACAACGATTAGCTAAGCCTTTAGGACCGGAGAGAAACATAGAACCAAGTTTGCAGAAGTCATTCTCTGCTAGAATGAAACTGCCTTCGATGCTTTCTTCAAAAGGAAGTAATCAGTCTTCTTCTACTAATAACTCAAGCTCCACAAGTTGGATTAGTCGTATCAAGAAAATGTCTAATCCGTTTTCGAATCGAAATCCTCTGTTACCAAAATCAGGAGAAATCAGCAGAGAAATGGTATCAAGGAGCAAATCCTTGAGAAAGTCTTCACCTGTTCATTTACATGCTTATCTCACTACGGAATATGATGAACTTGGGATGCCTATTTTCATGTTCTCGTTAGATCATCCGGATGATGTATATATGGCCACTACATGGACTGATGATAACGAATCTCGGTTTGTGTATTCGTTTCGCCACATTGGTGGTAGAGGCAATAAACATCTTGGTGATCAGAGGTTGAATGTTTCAGGTAAAGAATCTTCATTAATAGGACAGATGCAAGTTTCAACTCAGTTCTGTTTAGAGCAAGAACCATATGAAGAAGATCTTGTGGAATCAACTGTGTCGGAATTCGTTCTTTTTGACATTGCACGAGCTCGGAGAAGTGGCTTTAAGCATGAAAATCTGTCAAGACAGAACAGTTTTAGACGAGGATTGGACCTGAGTCAATCGATTTTTTCAGAGACAGTGAACACTACATCAGATCTATTACACGAAAAGTTGCCAAGACAGAACAGTTTCAGCAGAGGATTGACTCGTAGTCTGTCAAAACATTCAGAGAACACTGCATCAGATCCTTGGCCAGCCTCAGATTTACATCCAGGACTAGAAATTGCAGCAATTGTTATTCAAGACTCTTCTTCAAACAGTAAAGTCTCAAGTCGAGAGATGAAAGTCATACTTCCAACCGGAAACCATGGTTTGCCTGATACTGAAAACTCATGTCCTACACCAATACTGCAGAGATGGAGATCAGGTGGAGGCTGTGATTGTAGCGGATGGGACATGGGTTGTCATCTTTTTGTCCTAGAATCTCCAGAACTCATCAACAACCATCAAAGTCTGGAACTTTTTATCGAGGTAAGTGTTATAATATCCCACATCGGTTAGATTTGTTATTCTTGGGCAATATATAAGTACGTGACAATTCTGAGTGTGAGTTAGGCCCATTCATAGTAAGAATCTGTTCCTTGTGGTACTAAAATGTTATTCAACACAACTTGTCTCTCTTGGTCTTAAGATATTGAAAACTGTGTTTCAGGGTGGGAAAGAGATCACACCTGCAATGACAATGGCGTTTATAAGCAAAGGACATTACGATGTAAACTTCCATGCAAAGCTCTCAGCCTTACAAGCATTTTCAGTCTGTGTTGCAGAGCTGTACAGAACTGAAATGTCAAGAAGAGAAGGAAGCAGCAACTCTTTGTCTAGATGCAGTTCACTGAGAGAGCTTATAGATATGGAAACTCCAATGAATACAAGAGAAGTCCATTCTTCTTTCATGCCTAATGTCACCTTCTCTCCAATTTCAAGGGTCTAAAAACACATCACAAAGTAATATCTAGCTTCCTCTTATGTGCATATATATATAGATAAAAACATATCATACAATAAATATTAGCAGGTTACATTAGCAAGTCAATCTCTCTCTGTCGAAATATTATTAAAGTTTAGAACTTTAGTAGTATAAAATGTTTGTTCTTCTTACTCATGCTCAAAGAAGTCGTTTCTTTCAAAGTTACATATATTTCTTGGTTCCAATTTCATAATTGTAAGTTATTTGGTTTAGTTTGTAGATGTGTTAGAATTTTATCCGACATTTGGTTTTGTGAGTTTTGGACAATAGATAAATGTGACAGTCCTTCTCCTTTGAACTAGTTTTAGGTGTGACATGCACTCACAGTCTCACACTAATATGGTATTAGAGTTTAGGAGTATATCAATTACAAAAGATGAAAATCATAATGATTTTCTAAATTTTTATTTTTTAGTAAACATACATACAAACTTGAGGAATCCTAATTGTACTTCATTTCAATTTTCGTTTTTTTCATTACATGTAAACTTTTAATTAATTAATTAAGTGTTTGGTGCGTCGAGCTCTTTTCACTGAGTTTAGATGACTCAACTAATAGATTAGATATCCAGGATTTGACCCTTCCTCACCACATGTGCAAGATTAAAAGAGATTATAGGAAATGAGTTTTGGGTATGGATTAGTCCTTGACAATGAATCAGTTAACAAAAATAAATTTGTGATTTCAAACTATTCTTTCGGTTTGACTGGGATTTTGATTCGGTTTTGAGATATAAAAAATGAACCTATATATCTACACCATGCTAATATATGATTCAGTTTAGTTCAATTCGAAATCTAATCAATTTATTTCTCTTAACCTTAATTTGTGAAAATTTTATGATAAATCAACGAAAATGTATGTACCGGTGTTTTCTTTTACAGAACCAGATATTTGAGATAACGTTTATTGGAATCATGACAACTTTGGTGTTACTACTAACAGATTTATGATCAAACTTACTGATACATTAAGGATTGTAACTACTGATAATTTATATATGTTAATTTCTTCATTTAGGTGACGTGAAATGTGTTGCGTTTTGCGTATATGTGAATGTATGTATATGATATAGATTCCGATTTGAATCAGAGAAAGATACTAATTAACTTTAAAAGTGATGAAGTTATAGATTCACATATGTACTCTTTTTTTTAATAATTAAAACGACAAAATCATATCAATCTATAGTCCAAACCTAACATTTTTATGCAAAACTAGCACAACATAAAATTGAACTTTAATGGAAAAAGTTACAAAATGCTCATATTATTCACATGCTTAACGTTTTTATGTTAATGAACTATAAGTTTTTAGTCCATCAAAGTTTCTTAATAAATGTTTGTATCTTTGTTGTATTTTTTGTTGTCAACAAGTAATCATTAGATCGAGAAAACACGATTTATAGCCTAAATTCTCTATCTAGAGCATGATGGAATTCGAATTCATCACCTGGTGTCTAATTAAATGAGGAACAAACCAATTGAGCACTTGTTAAAAATAAAAATAAAATATGGGAGTCGGGAAAAAAATAATAATAATGGGAATAAACTGGAATTCCAAATAAGATAATGTATGCCAATATGAAAATGTAATATAATGTAAGATAAGGTTATGTCACTTGACAAGATATATATTGCATAAATATGAGAGATACATCTTGGACATTTTTGATGTTCGTCATTCACTATTGCCAATCTGGATCAACATGATTTAAATAATCAACTGCTATATGCTAAAGCAATTCGGAGGTTGAATCTATATATAACAATCATACTCTCGTATATAAAACATTGAATAAAAATTATTCAAATACATAACGTGCTAGACTAATTCAGAGGTTAAGTCTATAGATAACAATTATTGTTTTGGTTAAATTCCATATTTTTGTATGTAAAACAATGTCTTTGCAATAAGATGAGGCCTAAAGCAAAATAGTTTATTCATTTACTATATAGTATCTTTTTCCATAAAATCAATAACATATTATAAAAAGAATAGTTTTTCCCAAATAGTTTATCAAATTACTATTATCATGGTATATTAAGGTATTCTATTCTACTTCTACTGCAATCATGAACAGTTTCTGAAATTCCACAATATGTTTTTTGAATAAGAACATGAACATGAGAAACATAATCAAACACAAAATTGTCATTTTCTTTATCTTTTATCTAATTTATAATATTTTATTTTATATTGTCATATTCTCAACGGAAGTGAATTGTAAAGAACCGACAGAAATTAAATTTTATATGAATTTTCAACGGATATTTACTCCCAACGATGTAATCCAGATGGTGAAATTCTGTATGGAATAAGTTGATATGTTTTGCTTCAGAAAATTAGGAAACAAATGTGTCAACTTCAAATTTTCTTAGTTTAATCTGGTTTTAAAACTTCGAAAAATCAATAAAAAGATAACATTTTTATAGAAGAAGATGAGTTACTCATCAACACTCACTTAAGAATTATAGTTTATCTTTATGTAATTATATCTCTCTGCTATAAATTTTCTTATTTCTCTCATAACTCATAGACAAGAAAGAACAAACAATGGCAAATATAATCAAGAGTTTCTTTGGCCTTTTTTCTCTGTTATCTCTTTTCTTCTTCATAAACCAAACCGCATCACAACCTAACCACATGTACGTACACCTTCTGCAACCAAATCTCTGACAACTTCACACGAACCAGCTCATACCGGACAAACCGCCAAACCCTACTCTCCACTCTCCTTGACCGTTCCTTTATCAGTAGCTATTCCTATGCCACGACAGGTTTTAGCCCCAACACAGTCCATGGCATGTTTCTTTGTAGAGGAGACATCACAAGAACATCTTGTTCAAACTGTGTCCAAACCGCAACCCTAGAAATCGCTAGAAACTGCACTTATCAAAAAAAGGCCTTTATACTCTATGAAGAGTGTATGGTACGGTACTCGGATTTTTCATTCCTCACCCTAGTGGAAGAGAGACCTAACACCATGAGGTACTTATTGACATCGGCTCCTAAGTCGAATCGATTCGGACAAACACTGTCTGATAAATGGATGAGCTTATATATCATCAAAGCCTCTTCTTCATCATCATCTTCATCAATACCATATTTCGTGGAGGATCAAGAACGTGTGACACAATTCGAGGGTTCGTGTGATTTAGATTCAATTGTTCAGTGTAGTCCTGATCTTGATTCAAGGAACTGCACCGTATGTTTGAGATTTGTGGTTCAAAAAGTCTTGGATTGTTGTAGCCGGTCTCGTGCGGCTCAGATCTTTACTCCTAAATGTCTCTTAAGGTTTGAAGCTTCCGCTTTGCCTTCACCGCCTCCGCCATCTCCACCACCTTCTCCTCCATTTCTATTGCCGTCTCCGCCACTTTTCCCGGGGCCGCAAAACGTGCCAAGTGTTAGCGGATCATCTTCTTTTAACATTAAAGGTAAACATAAACATTTTGCATTATTACATATGAATATAACCATTTTCTTGGATAAATCTAGCTATCGAGAAGACAATACATATTATGGTAAATTACTAATCCATTTGACTCTTTTTTTGTCTTGTAGAAAATGAAAATATTGGGAGAGTTTTCATTGGAGTTATTGAAAGAACTTGAAACAGAGAGGTTTTCAGAAACCTTTGAAGCTTTTATTTGTTATATTTTGCTTAACATTTTTACATACTCTTCTTACGCTTTATATAGCAACGATACAATGTTTATAATCCAACCCTAGTGCTAGCTGTCAGTCTTATCTTCATTTTGACAGTCAGCCAATGATGAGAATCGATTGGATAGAGGCACCAACGTCTTCTTCTCGGTACTCTACTTTTTTCCAGGTTTGTCTTCTTGTGCAGATTTAGTTTTAAGGTTGTTATGGTGTGATGTTGAAGAAGCTGAGCTGGCAGCTGATTGGTGAGGCTTGTTGGGCTTGTGATGGACCACGTTTGTTGTTTTTATTTCAGAGAGAGTGAGCTGTTTATGAGCCATGGCCTTATTCTCTATAGTTATGACAGTTTATATGTTAGCACAATTGGGAGTATAAATGTAAAGATTCATTTGTGTAATTGTGGTATGAAGTGTGATTTGTTATGTTCTTTTCTTATTAGATCCATATCCTCTAAATTTATATAAAGAATGTGTCAAAAAAAAACAATTGTATGGATTGACATGTGAAATGAAGTTGACTTTGTTAAACTCTTACAAGGTGTGAGTTTATTTGTAACAATTTCAGTTGTATCACAAGAAATCTCTAGAACTTACAGGAGTCAATCCATAAATTTCATGATTACTTGTAGTCGAAGTATCTGATGTGGAAGACTGCAGAGATGAACATGTAACCTATTTACCAAAATCTTTTTTTGTCAACAGACGGATTTGGCCGTGATTGTCCTTTTTTCTTGTACGTACGTCAAGTTTTATTTCAAAATAAAATGTGGATATATTCTAAGTTAAAGTTTTTCTATTCGATACATTCCATTATTCGATCTAAAGATACCTCTTGAATTCAAATAAACAAAAAAAGATAGCTTAGGAAAGAAAATGAAATAAACAAGTGTACTCTAAATATTCTATGGTTAGATATAATACTCTGAGCTAAAATGTCATTTTCTTTCTTCATTTGAAATGAAATAAAATTAAATCAAATTAAGAATATTTATATATAGGAAGTGTACTCTTCTGGTCAAGTTGTAAAGTCCATATCTTTTATCTTTTAAATTAGAATTCGATTTCAGAGAATCGCGGATTAGTGGTTGACAAAGTATATATATATATATATATACTCTTGTTTGTTGTCTCCGGAAATAGATTTACACTTTCATTACTCTTTTTTTTTGGTTTAAGGCTTTCGTTACTCTTACGAAGTAAATATCCTAAATACTTTCTCTGTACCAAAATATGCCTTATAAATTATGAGACTTAATTAGTCTTCCAAACCAAGTCTTATGTATGTTTTGCTTCAGAAAATTAGGAAACAAATGTGTCAACTTTATGTTTTGTTAGTTTAATCTGGTTTACAAATTGAAGAAATCAATATAGATGACATTTTATACATACAAAAATATGAACTCATCAACAATCACTTAAATATTACAATTTACCTTTACATAATTATATCTCTCTTGCTATAAATTTTCCTCTTTCTCTCTTAACTCACAAGTCATAACTCATAATAACAAAACCCAAACTAATGGCTAAAATGATCAAAACTCTCTCTTCTCTATTTGGCTTTTTTTCTCTGTTATCTCTTTTCTTCCTTATAAACCAAACCATAGCCCAACCTAACCACATGGAAACCATCTGCAACCATCTCTCCGACAACTTCACACGAACCAGCTCATACCAGACAAACCGTGAAACCCTACTCTCCACTCTCCTCAACCGTTCCTCTCTTGGAATCTATTTCAATGCCACGACAGGTCTTAGCCCCAACACAGTCCATGGCATGTTTCTTTGTAGAGGAGACATCACTAGAACATCTTGTTCAAACTGTGTCCGAACCGCAACCCTAGAAATCGCTAAGAACTGTACTTCTCAAAAAGAAGCCATCATATTCTATAAAGAGTGTATGGTACGGTACTCAGATATTTCCTTTCTCAACATCGTCGAAGACGGACCATACGTCATTATATACTCTCTGTTGTCTGCTCCAAACTTGAATCGGTTCGGAAAAACACTCTCTGATCAAATGAATGAGCTTATCATCAAAGCCTCTTCTTCATCATCATCAACACCGTATTTCGTGAAGGATCATGAACGTGTGACACAACTTGAGGTTTCGTATAATTTGGATTCAATCGCTCAGTGTAGTCCTGATCTTGATACGAGAAACTGCACCGTGTGTCTGAGATATGCGGCGCAAGAAATCTTGAAATGTTGCAGCCAGTCTCCTGTGGCTCAAATATTTACTACTAAATGTCTCTTAAGTTATGAAGCTTCTGCTTTGCCGAGTTTTAGCGGTTCAAATTCTATTAACAAAGGTAAATATTTACATTTTCTATCATTACATATGTGTATATAACCATATTTTTGAACAAAGCATTTTGTCTTTATTTTTTTTGTCTTGTAGGAAACGAAAAAATTGGGAGGTTTTTCATTGTAGTCATGACAGCTTATGTGTTATCATTTTGGGGTTTTGGAATGTAAATGATTCATTTGTAGTTGTTGTGTGAAGTATGATTTTATTGTTTCATTAGATCCAAACCCTCTAAATCTATACAATGAATGTGTAAAATAAATTGTGGAGTGACATATATTCATAATGAAATTAACTTTCTTAAACTCTTAGGAATCCTTGAAAATCTTTGAATTCGAGGATTAATTCATGCGCTTTCAATAATATAGGATTATCTATTAAATAATTACGTGAAAATCCAAAAGAATTTTGGAGAGATTGAATTGAACACGGCCAAGAAACAAGTATTAGTGTAATTGATTTGACACTGATTTAGCTAGACATAATATGGTGTGTTCAAATCCCACCCAGCTCCAGTTAAGAAATTTTAGTTATGGATCGAGTCTTGTGTAGAACCGGTTACTTATTAAAAAAAAATTGAAGATGTCCAAATGACTAATATTATATTCTAGTCTTAATGAACTTTCCAATTTTAGGAGGATTTCGTAAGAGAAAAATTCAGCTTAATAAAATTCCTCAGCAAAACTAATTTTGAAGTGATGACGAACCTAAGATAAAGAAAGAAAAAACCTACTAATATATATGTAAAATAAATAGTGAAATGGTGGAATATTAAAATAATAGAAAATATTTGAGATGTAGCAATTTTTGTTGAACAGTATGGCATATAAAACCATAAGTTTTGTTTTCTGTTAATGAATTTTCAATTTTTTTAGTACTTTATTTTTACTACGTGCCATTATATAGGTAGATATATAACTTTAACGGGCCAGGGAAAAAAAGAACAGAACGGGCCGTTTGGGCCTCTAGATTTTATTTTCGGTTAGAAAAGCCCAAAGCGTTAGGAACCCATGAATTGAGTAGAGGAGCTCATAAGAGAAGCAAAGACTGAGCTTTCTGCAATCAGGAGACTGAATTCACTTCCTTACGCAAGCCTACTTGGCCTAGTGATCAAAATTGTAGCTATGTCTACGATTTATGAATCTGAAAGAGGTTTCAAAGCAAAAAATTTGTGATCTTTTCAACATTCAATACTATCTTCTCTTCAAAGCAAGTTTGGATCAATTCTACAATAATAATCACAAGACATGTGAAAGTCTGAATTCTTTGGTTAAAAAAGCTCTCTGATCTTCATATAATCTCACCAGGAGGCAACTCTGCAAGCTTAGCATGAGTACCAAGCACTCGTTCCATATCAAATCGAACCTCGATATTTCGAATGCTATATCCAACTACCATTAACCAATACAACAACTTTGCAAGGTCTGCTGCACTGGTCTCTGTCACATTCGTCTGTATAACCACCAAAACATTTACGTCAGTCACAAATCACATCACATCATATAGACAACAAACAAGTCGTAACAAGTTTTAGCTAAAGAAGTTAATAGTAGAACACCTTCATTTGGTCTGGATCTGATACAGCTAGAAGCCGCTTGACAAATGTATTCATGGCCACAGCAACATCTTCACCTGCAGTACTTGTAAGCTCCTACAGATTCAAAGTAACCCCAATGAGAAAAGCATTGGATACAAAACTTGATGAAGACAAATCAAAAACACCTCTCATACCTTAAGATTTTGAGGCTCAAGAGATTTAAGATACTCCAAAATTTCGTTCTGCCCATTTGCAGATTTTCTCCCCACTTGGCGGTTTAGTTCTTCGATCTCTGCTTCAAGAAGCTCAATATACTTTTTCGCATCAATTTTCTCAGGACCAGAAATGTTATTCCACCTGATAACTTCCCCTGAAACATTCTTTTGAGTTCCAGGTGCATAATCTTCATCACCCCCCTAGCTTAATCAAAACAGAAAAACCAGTGTCACATGTCGACATTCACATGTACAGGCCAAGTGAAATCCTCCAGTTAAGACTTTAAATATTCACCTTTTGATCACGTGGTTCAGGCAAAGCAACCTGTTCCAAACTTTGTTGCAATTCAAGACGATATTGAGCATTTCTAAACATATAACCAGTCATCAATACACTCATCATCAGCTGTGCAAGGTTCTCAGCAACCTAAACACCATAAAATGCAAATCAACACAAAATCCACCTAACCACAACAAGTAGAAAACGTATCTCGCTTACAAATATAAAGCGGGACTCACAGAAGTGACAGTAACCGCAAAAAACTGTGGAGGCAGAGTTCCTATCATATTCGTTACAGTATGTCGCATTGCATCGACCACCTAATTAAATATTAAGAAACATAAGAACCAATCATTAAAAGGTTGGTCCTTTAAGAAATTGAAGCAGAGAAACTTACATTTTTAGGAGCACGTTTAACGAACAACTCCATGAATTCCGGCTTCACATTCTGAACATATTCCAGTAAAATGTCCCTCCTACTTTTTGGTTGCTACTCAAAAAGTAAAACCAGTGATCGAGATTAGACTTGAAAAACATTCCATTTGAATGAGTTAAACCAATTCAATTTCAAAGACATGCGAACAAAAATCCAATTTTACCCGAGTGCCATTGGGAGGCGTGGAGGAATCTGACGACGAATCAGAAGAACCATAAGCTTTAACAACTCTCAATACCAAATTTCCAGTTCCGTTACCCTTCCAACTCTTCATCTTCTTCAAATGAAAGAAGCTCACCGAGGAAGTAGAAAGTTTCGGTTCATGGTTAGCTAAAAATGACGAGGAAGGTCGCGATGGTGATTGCAAGAGTGAGAATTGCATCGATAACGAGTACATCTTCCAAAATTGAGTAATCCTAATCTAAAAATTGGATCTTGTAATCGAATTTGACCAAAAGCTTTTCACAAGCTTGGGACTTGGGAGTTTATCCTCTAATAGATGCTTACGACTGTGAGTGACGTCAAATAGTTAGTTTGGTTATGAATCAAATTTAATCGGTTCAATTATAGACAAAGAAAATATTATGAGGTAGTTAGGTAAGTAAAACACTATTAAGTTCACAAAAGCTTACGTGAACAACATTAAGTAAAACACTAAGTTCAAGAGAACACTTAGTTATGGTGTTTGTTAAATCAGGTTTACAAATTATATGATTAGTTTACACATCCCTACTTAACACCATCACAAATCTTTCCTCGACCACTTAGGATGAACCTCGATTCAATCCATCTGAGTCTTCACCGCCTCCTGTTGAGTGGCTTTGCTGAAGATGAAGTACTAATAGTAGGTCTTTTGGCACCTGAAAAGAAAACGAGATTATTCATCAAGAAACTGACATATTAGAGTTCTTAATGTATGATTCTTTATTGTGTATAAGCAAGCAATCTAGTTCATATGATGTTTCATAGTAATCTAAGTAGGTTGCGATTGGATCCTTATTACTTTTCACTTATGAGTGTGATTAGAGACGTACAAGATTGGTTTTTAGGATACAAGTAAAGAGAGACATTACTTGTTAAGGCCTTAGAAGAGGAGCTTGTGGCTATTGACAGACGAGAAGGTCTGGTTGGGCCTGTTGGTTTCACGGTCTGCTTCGGAATCTTTGACATATTAGTTCTGCTGTAACAAGAAACACAAACACACATACAAAGAATCTGTAAATATATCTCAAGCGCTCAAATTATCGAATTACATTGTGCTAGTTAAGTACTACTAACCTGGGTTTTGATTCGGGTTTCTCCATTTTTACTGATTTCTCAGGTTTCTCAGATGTCATGGGGGCTTCTGATCGTTCTGTTACTTCAAGGGGCTTAGCAGCTTCAGGGAAAAGAGTCAACTCCACTGCACTACTTATGGACCCATCAGTTTCTGTTCCCATTGAAAGACAACTATCGGAGATATCACTCAATCTTTCCTCAGAATCTGCATCTCCTAGGCCTACGAGTTCAACATCCTCATCATCAAATTTAATTTCTTTCCCCCCACCAGCAAACTTAGATGGTCGCTGAAGATCTTTTCGACGTTTATGGTCGTCTGATGAATTTTGTGAACCAGAATCAGAATGCTTGCTACTATATTCAGAGCAGTTCTCAACATCTGAGGTTGCTCTTCCAAGTAAATCAGAGGCCTTTCCTCTTCGAGCATTTGGTGAAGCTCCTATAGAATGTCTTCTTGGTGATGAAGGCCCCTCCAATCTTAAATGGCTTAAACCACGTTTTAGAACGGTTGCACTATTACCTTTAAGCTTCTGAAAGTTTTGAAGCTCTTCATCTTTCCTGGCGATTACATCCTTCAAGTTGGATACCTATTATATTAAGCAATATCGAGATAAGAATATATTTATTCTCATTAACTTTTGGTGGCAAAATTAAATTGAGAGAAAGAGAGAGAAAAGAAAATACAAACCTGTTCCATGAGTTGTCTTACATCTCGACCCTCTTTGTTACTTTTTGCAGCACCTAGCTCCACACCAGAAACCCTTTCAGCAAATTTCAGTGTGCTTACGGTCTCAGCATATGAGTCTCCATCAGGGTTGACTTGGACAAACATAAGAGTCTTCGCCTGTCCTCCTAAGAAACATGAAAAAATAAACAAGGTAACCAATAACATAAAGCAAACAACACTTTTATGTAACACGTGTAACCCAAATCTGAGTGTTCTCTCCAAAAAGTGTAAATGAGGTACCTAAGGAACTTTGAAGGACTTGAGTCAGTTTGCTATTTCTGTATGGGACATGAGGATTCTTGTGCGCTAGAGCAAAAATGACATCTCCAAGGGCTGAAAGTGATTTGTTTATATGCTGAGCTTCCTTGAGCCTCTCTCCCGTTGCCTCAGAGCGATCAACCCGCTCACTTCCAGCAAGATCTACTAGATGCAAACTGCCCCGCAAAACTGAATCGGTTTCCACGTCAACGCCACGTACATGAACAGAAAGAACACTGCAGATAATAGCCGACATTGTCTTGTCGGAAGTAGAAAATAACGTAAGATAGGTAAAAACAAGTTCAGGGAAAAAAATACACAAACCAGTGTGATCTACTACTCCTTTCATTGAGTGCTGTAGCACCAACAGTTCTATTCATTAGTCCAATATTCATGAGCTCTAGAACATCTTCAGTTGATCTCACACAATGCATGCTTGCGTCAGGGACTGCTAGGCCATTTGGTAAGGCAGTATTCCAAATCCCTAATGTATGCAAGTTAAGGAAATTTTGTATCAAACAAAACCACAAAACATTAGTAAAA
Organism: Lepidium didymum; assembly: GCA_963920545.1. Taxonomy (NCBI): domain Eukaryota; kingdom Viridiplantae; phylum Streptophyta; class Magnoliopsida; order Brassicales; family Brassicaceae; genus Lepidium; species Lepidium didymum. Next base: position 474,385 of record OY986987.1, on the reverse strand, counting down.
TCTAACAGCATTGGACAAATACTAATCTCCCTATGGACCAACATACATATTTATATGCATGAATGTATCTATACCAAAATATATATAATCACTCTATTAGATTAGAGGAGGATATCTTCGATTAGAACCACCATCAGAAAGTATGTCACGAACTTGCTCATTGTATATCTCAACCATTTGAACACCAACTTCATACATGACAGTGTTTTTTCTACTCTGAGTCAAGAGGAACAAGTCATTGAGAGCTCTATAATTGACACCCCAGTCTTCTCTTGAAGTGATGCTTGGCCCACTCTGTGTTTGCAAAAAGAAAATACATGTATTAGAAAATAAGCATTTTTCACTAAAAGACATTATTAAGAAATTCAAGCATGTCATTTACCATTGTATAAGTTTTTCCAGACCCCGTCTGACCATAGGCAAATATGCAAACATTGTAACCATCAAGAATTGATCGAATTAACGGTCGAGTATCTAGGAACACCTCCTCTGCATAACAGAATAATGATATAAATATCATATATTATATGTTACATCCTTAACAAAATGGCCTAGATATATGGAACAAACGTAAACTAGGAGGAGTGGAAAAAACACTAACAATACGTAAGAGGGAAAGAGGTCTCAACCTTGAGTTGCTGCTTGACCAAATACTTTGTTGAATTTAAATAACCGATGGGTATCTTTCCCTTGCTTAAAGGGATTCGCAACCACCAATTCACCATTTTCTCCAATATATTCTATAGTTGTTTGTCTGCTATTTTGCCCTGGAAGGAATGGTCGAATTCGGCAATAAACTCTGATATTGCCTATAAAACGCAACATGAAAAACAAAAGTCATTTCTTGAATAGTCTAATTCAAAAAAGAACATCGAATAAAAGTATTTTACCTTTCAATTCTTGCACTTCATTGTACAGTCTTCGGTTTTCTTCAAGAACCATATGGTAATTTTTCGCTGCATCAGCTACTCCTTTGAGCTTCAAACCTACGATAAAGATTATAAATAATAAGATGTGTACTCTGGATTGAAAAAATTGAGGTCAAGCAAACATCAGAAAATTAGTGACAGCAATGAATCTTACCATAGTAATTTAGATCCTCAAAGTATTTTCTCTGTGTCTTTAAGACTTCATGTTTTATAGACATAGAAGAAGCATTCAAATCCTACATAATTAACAGAATCTATATCATTTAAATAACAGCCGAAGGTAATCAATGTTTAGAATACTTTCTATAAAGTTAACCTGCAAGGCCCCAGAATGTTTGTTTATAAAGTTCTGGTATGTGCACTCTTTTTTCTTCCATTTTTGGGATTTAGATTGGCACAACTTCTCGAGTTCTTTCACCTTCCTAGTTGAATCTACTGCCAGTAACTCTGCATCTTTTAACTTCTTCTCCAACTCGACTTTAGTTTTTTCTGCTTTTGCTTCTAAATCCAAGCATTGATTTTCATGTGTCTCTTTCATCACTTTGAGTTCCTGCATCAACTTTTGATTCTCCGCATCACTGAGCTCTTTCTCCTTTCTCAGTTTCACCACATCTTTTTCTTCTGACCTTTCTCTCTCTTCTATTTTGGTTTTCTCAAGCTACAAAAAACAACCACAAATAACACCATATAAACTCATGTTAAAAATTCTATATCACAAACCAAAGAGAAAAAATTATGTACGTAGTCATTTTATAGAGTACTAGGCGCAAAAACAACACTATTACGATACATTCTCTAAGTCTTAACAATTATCAATATCTAGGATCAGTAGGTGATTTTTTTCACAAGTAATATGCTCAAAATTCTGTGCCTGATGTAAATCAACTTTTTTAGATGCAAGAACGAAAATAAAGGCGAACTATGTATAAAGCAGATAATATATACAGTATGAATTACCTTTATATGCTCCATACAGTTTGTAACAATCTACAACAAAAAGAAATAGCAAGACCAATCAGTTAGCAAACCAGAAATAAAGAGAAGAAAAATACTGGAACTAGAGACAATAGTACCTCGTTTTCCTTTGTTGTCCCAGCTGCCAAGGTTTCTAAGACCTTTATCCTTGACCTGTATTTTTCTTCACGTACCCTAAAGAGTATGTTTTGCTGCACCCAATTCATAAGCATATTTTTCACGACTTGGTCAAAAGGATAATATTTACATTACAGGAAAATCAAGGAAGAAAGACCCTATGCAATCTTACATTCTTTAGGTTATCAGCTTGATTTGAGATTCTCTGTTCAATTACTTGTACAAGTGCGCTCAGGAGAGATGCCATAGCCTAAGCACACACAGAAATGATAATAAAAACATGTGGCGAGTAAGAAAAAAAATTCCATAAACTAAGTATTGAAAATCTAGGCAGACCCAAAATCAAGTTGAAGGGTGTCATGAGTAGTTCACTATTTTTCTTACATGAGATACATGTCCGTTCATCTTCGTCATGCTCTCATCTAGAAGCTTATCCAGCATGTCAAATAGTGACCTAGTAGGAGCATTCTACCAAGATAAAAGGAAATGCATTTAAATCAGAAACGGAGGTAATAGCTAAAGGGTTTGTCACACAATCTGCCAAGACTATGTTAGAATACATTACTCGTAAGCTGTTTGATTTGAGTAATTCCGAAATCTTTGCATCAGATATATCAATTTCAGATCCTTCCTCCGACTGGAATCCATCAGTAAAGTTGCGATCATCCCCTCTTGAATCCGAGTGGTCTTCTGGGAAGCTCCATCTCCTTCTTGCAGATAGTGAGTTCTTGTCATAACCACCATCGGAAAAACTTGCTTTAAGGGCCTTAAGAGACTGTAAAACTGGCATCATATCCCCCTGTTTTTTACTTATTATTAGAAGTCAAAACTAGATAGAGAAACAGCAGAGGGAAGAGAGAAGAAAAGATACGGGAGCAGAAATCATGCATCCTTATCATCAAATTAGCAAATCAGAGAATAGCCAAGTGTTGCACCCATAAGTGTCTAAAACGAGGCTAATTATAACATAGCAAACACCCAACTACAATTTTAATGTGACATGGGATAATTTGTATAAACCAACAGAATCCATATTTAGAAATCAACTTTTTCCAAAAGCAAAGAATTATATCCATGAAAAAATACCAACCTGTTCTATGTCTAAAACTTCGAAACTGGGCAGGGCCATTTCATCCATAGCAGTCAGAAACCGCTCAATTTTTACAGAAGCAGGCTCAAAAGTACTTCCCTATAGAAAGGCCAAAGAGAGTGAGTCTAGCAGCAGATGAGTCAGAGAGGGAAGGACACATAAACAGAAACTTAGCATAAAGTAATGACATAAAATGAAGATATATAAGCCAGTGGTCATCAATATTTATAAGTACCATTCTCAAGGACCCAGGACTAAGCTGATTTAATAGGCTACACAAGACAGTTCCATCCTTCAAGCATGCTCTCAGATCGTCCTCTGAAGCTTCCCATGGTAACTTCAAATAAGGAAGTGTCTCATTTAACCACTCCACCAAACTCTGATGACCTGAGGGCGAAAGCAAGAAGAGATAGACAAAGGGTGAGAACAGAAACCATAATCACATGTTCCCCAACACCTAATATGACAGGCGATCTTAAAGGTTCATTTTTGCCACGGCCCTATTGTAATATGACAAACCATATCAAGCAAGAGAATTCAGCTCATTCGAGATAATCATTCAAATAAGCATGTCTGAACTCAAGTTATAAACGATAACAGTTCCGGAAACATGTTTCAATCTTCAAATGAAATGAGATCATTTATATGAATTAGCATTAGAGAAGATATACAGCAAACAAGTGACGGGTTAAGATTACCTTTCTTACTATCATCCATGCTTTCACTATTTTCTGACCCATTGAAACTCAGGATGCTAGCTCCATCTGATCGAACATAGACACCATTCATATTGGCGTCCTGCCCCAGACGACTGCTCATACTCATAGACTACGCAGCTACCAGAATTATAGTTGTGAGAGGGCCTAAAGCAAATGAACCAGTAAGCCAGCAACAACATAAGCGTCATTGTTAATTGTTAACACATGTACTTCCTAATCCATCATTCCTATTTACTCTAAGTTAACTTCTCATATCTAAAGGCGAATGAAACCAAACCCTCCTGTGTTAAATTCCAATAATTCCTGATGCATGATAAAATGCATACCGAATGCTCTCAGTTTCAAAAAGACTACTTTTCTCCAATTCGAAGGTTAAAAGCCAAAACTTGTTTGTAAATATCTAACAATGATGAAGTTCCTTTCCCACATTTCAATATCTCGCGTAGCAACAACTAGCCACAATGACGACCAAATCAATCCATAATATCAACTCAAATTCCTTCCAATGTCCATCAAACTTACGCAGATACAGTCAATACCCCTAAGAATTCATCTACGCTACTGTAACAAAGAAAAAGGTAAGCAAAAAAGGATACGAACCTAAAACGCCATAAGAAGAAGCTCGTACATAGCCTCTCCAGATAAATGGCGATGGGTCCAATGTAATAACTTGGAAGAATACTCAGATTCACGGTGAAAATTGGAGGCGGACGTTAAGATCCCTCGCCGGAATAGAAATTCGAAATTTTTCCAGTCGCACAAATTTGCTCACTGTTCACCCTTTTTTCTCTCACTATTTTTAAATTTCCAAAAAAAAAAATCTAAGATTCCGAGAAAACAAAAGCTAATTACGGTTCCAACTTCGAAAAAGAATAAAAAATGTTTTTCTGAAAAATCAAAAATAATTATTTAATTTGATTTTGCTTTACGCTATATATGGTCTTGGTGGGCCCATTCCGACAAGCGACTTCCCGCTTTTTGCCATCCAAAATTTCTTTAATCTTTGTATTTTGAATTTGTAAAACAAAAAACCTTAAATTCAACCCAATTAATATTGGGCTTAATTAAGCCCATTTAATGGCCCATACTAAATTGATCGGATCTGTCAATATTTCACCAACCTACCACAAGTCCACAATATGACTATGCCTAATCTTATCCTGTTAGGTAAAATCAATTTTATCCTATATATATAGTAGAATTTTCTTATAGTTTTACTTATTTATGTTATAGCATTTTTTTTCTTGTCAAAAATCGACATGATTCATAACTCAAGATCCTAAACATATTAATATCATGTGAGATAAATACGATTTTATATATCAAATTTTGGTGGAGAAAAGAGTAATTAATACTTAACCATTTGTTCAAATCACTATTCTAATTTTATAGAAATGTTATATGTCCAGTAAAAACACTGTATGAATATTTCCAAAGTTGTACTATAGAGAAATATATATATATATATATACTGATATTTGTATTTGAAGTACATTTCATAACCAACAAACTTTACCATAAATATATTTTTTAAAAAATTTTATAAAAAATACGAAATTAGTAGAACTGTAAAAGCAAAATATCATACAACAATAAACTCGTAATTAAGCATGAAACTTGCACAACCAGGGATCGAGTCTCACCGCTTACATTATGTAGGAACTTGGCTAATGGACCGACGAGTTGTGGCCCAATCTTAAAAAAAAAAAAAACATGATACTAAAGATTTAAGGGACACGGTTTAACTTTACCATAAATATTGATATCTACATCTCGAATCTGTTAGATTAGACATCAGTCTTGACTATGAAAAACATGTTTTATATCCATTTTTCTTTGTAGTAATCATATCAAACTTACATATATACTTAGCTACGAATACTATGATTATATACTTTTTAATTTCTACTTATATCTAATCAATCTTGAGTTATAAATTCGTAATTTCCCACATATTATTTAGTTTCTTAAATTTGTTTATATTTTTCTTGATGATTTTTTTTAGCAAAATAAAATCAATGATTTAGCATATAAGATCAAGTTAGAGTTATCCAAAATCAAAGCTAAGACAGAAGTTGTAACGTATGGTTTACGTATATATATTATATCAAGCTCCATGATCCGGTGGGTTATTGAGTCGTCGTAATCCTAATGTTGTGGGGAGGTTTTGAATTTTAATTAAGGGTATTGTTGTTCAGGTTTCCATCCCAAGGACCTGCAATTGTGTGTATTTGTTGCTGCAGCATCGACATCGTGGCATAGAGTTCATAGAATCTGCCAACAAGCAGAGACAGAGGTAAAATTTATATCTTTTATTTTTTTCAATTTGATTTTATTTGCATTTAATTGTGTTGTGCTTATTGAATTGTTCTTTGAGAATTGACCATTGGTCTAGAGCAGGGCTGTAATATAAGCTTCGATACAATTGGTATAAGTCATTGTATACTTAGTGTTTCAGCTATGATAATATTTTGAGTTCTATTAAAGAAAACTGGGATTTGGATCCATGGACATCCAAGAGTTCAATTTTACCTTTACATTTGTTCGGCAGGATTTTGATTTGTAATTCATTAGTTAAATTCTCTAACAGTACTATTGGTTTATCTTGCTTTAATCAATCTGATGTTTGGGATTTTATATATCGATTTATGGAAATGTTTTCTTATGGTTTATGTGCATACTCTTACTGTGTATAGACAACAATCAGATATAGCTAGACTGAAGCAAAAGTTGAGAGGTTTGAAACGCAACTCCAACAGAAGGACAGGAAAATTGCAACAATTACCAAAACCGTGAGTCCTGTCAAAAATCAGCTGTAATGGTTTTTTGTTAGGATCTTGATTGACGAGAGTATTTCACTCTTTTGACAGGAAGCCAAAACACAGTAGCTTTGAAATCTCAGATTGAAAAGCTACAGCATGAGAGATGAGTTTCAAAGGATGGTGGTTGGTAATCAGGTCTGATAATTTCTGCTGTGTAGATTAACTACTTTATCTTGAGGAAATTGTAGTGATGATTGCCTGTACTAAATCTCTACTTCATCTCTAATGCTCAACAGATACACGAAATGAAGAGAAAGGAGAAGGATTAGTTAAGAGTCAATGCAATGTCTTATATGTGCCCTCGATTGTTAGTATATGATGTTTTGCTATCTGAAATAACTGGAATGATTCTTGCAGACTCCTATAGCTGAATATGACTTTAGAGTGAGAGACATGTTTGGTGACCTCCAAGATCTAATGAATTTAAAAGATACAAACTGAATTCGAATACCGACGAAGAGGACACTACTTTTTAACTTGCTTTTCATTATTTTCTATAATATGGACTCTCTTAACTACTAGTCTTAGATCATATATATCCAAATTGTACTTGAAAAAGGTAAAGAAAAAAGATATGAAAAGCAAAAAGAAGAAGAGAATATATATATATATATATATATATTTATAAACACAAGAATTATAGACGGTAATGAGCCAAATGTTGGTAGTTCGGTAATAAACAGACTAGAAGGTAAGACGTGTACGACTTGATTGGAATTGTTGTTGTTTTGTTGTTTTGAAAATCAAAAATTTTTGCATGAGATTTAAATTAAATTAATCATATTAGTTTGTTTTTGACTCTAAAATATGATTGATTTAATTTTTATCTCATACAAAAAAAATTATTTTTCAAAGTAACCAAACGAAGACAATTGCGAAACGGAAAGGCCTGATTAGAATTACTTTTTTTTTTTTTTGAAAATCAAAAATCTTTGTACGATATTGAAATTAAACTAATCATACTCTAATTTGTTTTTTACTCTAAAGTCTGATTGATTTAATTTCAATTTTTTACAAAGATTTTTGTTTTTTAAAACAACAAAACGAAAATAATTCCAATTAAGTTCGTAAACTAGTTATCTTTGGATTTAGTCTCATATACATAACCATTTATATTATGGCTTTGTTCTTTATTGGGACGCTGCGACTACCTTTAGCCTTTAAAAAATAAAAATAAATGATAGAAATAAATAATTGCATCGTTACGACTAAATAATGACAAAGATTATGTCGTTGTTGATGTCGCTAAGAATTACAACGACAATTAAATTGATCGCGGGATTGCTTTTACAGTACCGTCTATTTACTTTCCACGAAGTTAAATTTGAAATTAGTTGAGAAATTGAATCGATGATCGCTATCTGAGCGACATTAAAAAGAACAGGCCTATATAGTTGTAAACCTAATATTAATAGCATGTATAAACATCGATATATCATGTACTCAAAACTTGGTTTTCTTATATAAATCTGGTTATAACATGAATCTATAAACATGGTCGTATCATTAATAAACCTTGTTCCGACAATATACAAGCTTAGGCACAAAACCTTAATGTAACATGTTTACAATGTGGCTAAACATAGCTTTTATTGACTATGACTTTTAAGTTAGCTCTTAAAATATTACGAGAGTCCCACATCGAATAGATGTTATTTTTGGTGAATATATATAAAGAATAAAGAGAAAGAGTAAAAGTGTGTTCGTAGAAAGGAGAGATGGTTGGCATCTCCTCTGACAGAGACGGGATTGACCTTCGGGTCTTTGAACACATCCGGTTAAGGCTCTTCACCTTCGGGTGGATCTAAACCCAATTTTTTTGGGCTTTTTTCTTTCTCTTTTGGGCCCAAGTTTTATAATCACTAGACTTCTCTCTTTGGTTTGGCTTTAATTAGGATAGGTTTTGTTTTGATTCGGTAAATAAAAGTTAGTTGAACAACTCATCTGATATTATCATAGAATACAATAAAACAATAATTTCGGAAATTAATATATCTTTTAAAAACATAAAAGAATCATTAAGTTATAAATACTTAAGCGATAATCTATGAAAAAATAAACAAAAACTTTAAACCCATGTAACAATTCAAAATATGATAGATTGTCGAGAATTACCAAATATGTTTTGACAAAATTATCCTGCTATGAAATTAGATATTTTAATGGCATATTTTATAATTATATTTGAAATTTTATATTAATTTTTTATCTCATAGTTATATTTATATTTGAAATTTTATATTAATTTTAGTTGTATTTAGTTAAAATATATTTTTAATCTACTATATAATATTATATAGATAATAGTGTGTATTGCACAATTTATAGTTTTTTTTACCTGTGTACATCTATAATGGTTTGGTGTACTATAAGTCTATAATATATATGATATTTTTATGTGAACTGTAAATATGAATATAAATTATAGATTTTAAATATATATATTATTTTTATCAAAAAATTTGTTATTCTTTTTTTATTGCAAGGAATTAGTTTCTAACATTTGCTCATTTAAACTTATACATACTCATAACATATATATATATCAAAAAATTGAACATTATTGTTCAAATTAAGTTTAATGCCGAAAAATTGTCATGAACAACCAAAATTTGAGAGGACCCTACCTCTTAATGTGCTTTTCATTATACTCCACACTATGCAGAAGATTTTGTAGATGTCAACATGTTGCTTCATTGGGTCGGATTTGATGGAACTTACGATTTTTTCTATCAGAATCATGAGCATTACTCATTTATCAGAAAACCATTGTCCACTAATAAAAATAATAATAATCAAATGTTTGATGATTATGATGATAAATCTATTTTACATAGTCGAAGAATTGCAGATAAGCCATAAATTAAAAACACAATTTTATGCTTCTCTTTATTCCCATTCAATTGTTGAAGGAGGCTTTGATGTAATATCTTGAACCACACGGTTTACTCCTTGAACGCTGTTACAGATCTTCCGAGAAACATCGTCCAGAAACTTGTGCTCAAAATTGAACCTGCAGTTTGATTTTTTTAACATATCAATCTCAGTACAAAACCACAATATACAACTATTTGCGTTTGCGTTTGGACCACAAGAAACTAGCCAACATGAACTAATCAGTCCTAAATTCCTCAAAAACATAGACATTAAGTAACCAATTCTGAGATATTGGATAGATTTAAACCTCAAGTATTCAAATCAAAACGGTAACAAGTTTAGTATCTAGAGGTTTTGATATGCATCAGTATTAAGAAAGGTAAGAAGCTTACCAATCAGCAGTCATGCCGTCTTGGCTTGTAACTGCACGAAGAGCAACAACATGAGAATGTGTTCTCTTGTCTCCTTGGACTCCAACTGATCTTACAGGTAAGAACACAGCAAAAGCTTGCCAGATCGAATCATAAAGACCTGCATCTCTGATTGATTGGATGAAAATCTCATCAACCTGAAAAAGTATAATCCGAAAAAGATGAGTTTTGAATACAAATTAGTGCAAAACTTAAGGATTTACAGACTGTTTTTCGGATTAAGAGAACTTGCCTGGCGAAGAACCTCGAGGGCATTTCCTTGGGTGACATCGCCCAAGACTCTAACTGCGAGTCCTGGACCAGGGAATGGGTGACGCTTTAAGAACCCTACAGGTACATTCAAGATTCTTCCGAGCTCACGAACCTTAATTGCACACAAAAAACCAGAGAAAGATTAGTTTAAACACTCGACAATTGCAGACCCAAAAGATAGTCAAAGACAATAGTAACACACCTCGTCTTTGAAGAGAAGCTTGAGTGGTTCGATGAGCTTCAATTTCATGTCTTTAGGGAGTCCTCCAACATTATGATGACTTTTGATGGTGTGAGAATGAGTCCTATCTGTACCAGGAGGAGGACACGACTCAATCACATCAGGATACAGAGTCCCTTGAACTAGAAAAGTGGGTTTCTTCCCATGCTTTTTCTCTAAATCTTGGGCAAATTGGTCAAAAATGTTGATGAACTCCTTCCCGATTATCTTTCTTTTTCTCTCGGGATCCACAACGCCTTTGAGTTCACTCAAAAACCTCTCGGATGCATCTACACAAGTTACAGGTAGATGCAAGTCTCTCTCAAAAGTATCCATCACACGTTCTTGCTCCTTATACCTACAAAGCGACCATTCTTAGTAAATAAAAACACATTAAAAGGCTATCTGACAATGAAAATTCACTTCTTCTCTAACCTTAATAGCCCGTTATCGACAAAAATGCAATGAAGCCTATCTCCAATTGCCTTGTGAACAAGAGTTGCAGCGACAGTAGAGTCCACTCCTCCTGATAAGGCGCAAATGACATGTTCATCAGATGCAACAGTTTTGTTAATCACTTTGATCTCTTCTTCCATCAGATCCTCCATTTTCCAGTCTGCAGATACTTTACACACATCAAAGAGGAAGTGGCGAAGTGTCACCATCCCTTTTGGTGAATGTGTCACCTGCAAAATTCATAGGCAGTAAATATATGAAAACCACCATATCCATTTACAGAAACATTCAAAAGTTATTCTGAAATCAATGGACTTGACAAACATTAAAGTAGCCATGTGAATAAAACAGAAGTATAGATTTAAGATGAACTGCTTTTCAGCTGAAAACTTCATTCAAGTCTTTTGAGATTTAAGATAAAAATAGCGCCAAAGAGCCAGACTTTATCATCCATAAACACTAAAGATACTAATAACTCAATCCAAAACTATGATATTTCAAGTTTCAATACCTCAGGATGATATTGCAATCCATAAATCCTCTTCTTCCGATTCTCCAAAGCAGCAACAGCTCCCTGTGCGCTCTGAGCTACAATTTCAAATCCTTCAGGAAGCGTAACCGCTTCATCTCCATGACTCATCCAAACCATTTGCTTATCTCCAGCACTCTCCGACCCAAAAATCTCAGATTTACCCTTCACCTCAATCTCCATCTTTCCATACTCTTTACTCTCTCCTTCCACAACAACACCACCAAGCTTCTGAACAATCAATTGCAAACCATAACAAATACCCAAAATATGAACACCATTCGACTCTGCCCACTCAATAAACCCGTCGGGGAAACTCGGTGCGTCGTGCGCGTGGACAGAGTGAGGTCCACCGGAGAGGATAACGACTCGTGGGTTATAGCTTGTGATTGATTTGAGAGATGAAGTTCCATTGATTACGAGAGAGAAGATGTTGAGAGAACGAATACGGCGAGTAATGAGATGTGTGTATTGTGAACCGTAGTCAAGAATCAAAACCGTATTAGTATTCTTCGTCGGCGTCTCCATGGCTAAAGACTTAGGCTTAGGGAAGAAAACAGAGCAGAAGCGGCTAGGGTTTATGGCAGGAGAGGCTTGGCGGGGAAGTGGAGGCTTATAAAAACAGAGCAGAAGCGACTAGGGTTTTGTGATTTTTGTCTGAATCACAGAAAACGAGAAGACGATCTTTTATCATTAATGGGATAAGTGAAAAAAATATAAAGTTCGTATCTTTTTGCCCACAATTTCCGGCCGCTAAAACCCTAAATCTCTACTTCCAATACAAAACCCCAATTGGTCAAAAGTCAAGACCTTTTAATTCAGTCAGAGACTTACTTAACCAGAACTAGAAAAGATTCGATCTTTTGTAAGAGAATTCAGATAATCAATAGTAATTACTAAGAGAAGATTATCAAATTAATAACTATATTTAATTCTTACACAGAAATCTGTTGCTAAATAATTTTTTTTAAGGAATAAATTCAGATTAATCCACATAGTCTCCTCTGCATTGGTCTTAGCTCATGACATATCTCAAGCACCAATTGTTGCAGAATCTTTTCCACAACTTCAGACACAACACCTTCAGATTCACCACCAAACTCCAACCAAAGACATGGCTTTATCATATCAGTCTCAATGACCTGATCCAATGATCTAGGAGGAGATTCAAAGCTGAATAAACTCCAGTCAAAACGTTTCATGGTCTCGTGAATCAGATTTTCTTCTCTAAGGAATGATTGTAGATTGATGGCTTGAGAGCTCTTTGATGGCAAGAAAGGCCAAGACTTGATATCTTCATGGTATATGTTGCGTAGAATCTCGTCTGTGTAATCAAGAACAAGAAGCCGATCGTTGTTACGATTACCATGTGAGAATTCATCGAGTAATGATGTTTCTTCACTGCATTTTTCCATTAGATTACTCCAATTCAATCCTGAAGCTTCAACAACTTTCTTCACAAACTCATTAACAGAATCCTTATCGACAAGATCAATGTTTAGATCATCTATATGATGTTCTGCAAGAAAGTAACAGACTATTTCCGGTAAATCAAACAGAGAATAAGTGGTCTAATGATGAAAATCATAAAAGCAGTGATATGTTTGTTTTACCGAGTTTAGAAAGTTTCAAATTTCCGGGGCTAACTGTTCCATCTTCCAAATGAATCCTCTCGAGAACAGAAACAGGACTCGGTTGCTCCTGCTCCTGTTTCAAGTCACGAACGTTGCTGTCTCCTCTTTCTAGACTCGAGCTCGACTCCTGCAACAAGTTATAGCATAGATTGAACATCAAAATCGTGTAGAGACATAATAGATGTCTACTCTTTCTCTCATAACTTACTGCTAATGAACCGTTGAGACATCTATCTTCCATGTATCCGTCTTCTACAAGAGTTCTTGGACTTCTGTATTCAGCAGAATCTGATTCAAATCAAACAGTTTAGTCACATTGTCTCAAAGATGATTTGTGTAAAGTTTTGTAACCTTTTTACCTGTACATTTGTAGGGACTTGGCTCAAAAACCTCGAAATTCTTGTCCGAAGACCACAACTTGAAGCTCTCTCTCCTCTTCTCTAGCTTATGTCTTCGCTCTTTGAACTTTGTCTGCAAGATACTCACGGCATAAGGAACTTCATAAACCGGTGAAGAATCTAACCTCTCTTGCTGCCTTTCAACCATGAATCTCCTTGGCAAAACATTGTTCTCAACACTTAGCTTGAAAACATCAGATTCAACCCGTTTCTTACGTCTAAACACCGGTGACTCGGGGCTTCTATAGCCAACTGAACTGGTAGAAACTTCACCTGTTCTAAAAGCAGCAGCCTCGGTTTCTCTACCTTTACCACTACCTTCAGGTTTGTTTTCCATTTGACTGCTTTCTTTGTTTGACCCAACAACAAGCTTCAACTTCTTTGCTAGATGTTTGAATCTCTGATACACTTTATCATCAACCGAACTTGATAATGTAGGCTTCAAGAGAACAATACTATCCAAATCATCAGCCATTGAAAGAGATTTATCCTGCAGTTCCTTTACTTTAGATACCTCCAAGTCTAAGCCTTTTTTCGTCGAAAATGAATTAGGATCTTGTAAGAGTGTAATGAACAATTCTTTATTCGAACTTAGAATATCTAAAGCTTCCATGAACTGCTTAGACCGATCTTTCCCCTTCTCCTCTGCCTTCGAACAGATCAATGTTTCAGCAGCTTCATTCATACAAATTTGAAGGTTAATCTCTGCACTCTTATCCTTATCATTTGTCTTCTCAATTCCACTCAAAGAACAATGTTTTTGCTTATTCGAGATATCGCAAGTTTCCTTTTTTAGATTCTTGATCCTTTTTATCTCTCTCTCTAGTAATCCTTGAACAGGTTTTGATTCATACTTCCCATGATCTCTTTCACAGCTTAAAGACCTTCTCCTTGTTTTAGGCTTACATGAATTCTCTTCTTCAACAACCCGCTAAACAAAATCAAGATATTTCAGTTTTCTCCTTCCAATCTGGACAAAATTAGTCCAAAAACTAACAATTTAAGTACTTACTTCATTACACTGACATTTCTCATGGAGCTTTTTGAGCAAATCAAGCTGGCTTTTAGTATAAACATTACCTATAAAAATCAAAAATCAAATTAACACTAACATTATTCTGAAAAATGATCCAAAAAACACTGAATTATAACACTAGTAGTACTAACCAGCAGAATCTCTGATGACTTTTTTCTTCTCTGAACCAAGTTTCTTATTACCAGATTTGACATGTCCAAAATCGAAGAACTTTATCACTTTCCAACCACAACCAGACTTGTAATTCTCGTAGACGAGAGGACTTTTAGGGAAAATTGCAGGTCCAGGACTCTTACTGCTTCTTGGTGATCTCTTCTTCTCCATTGTAATGATCAACAAACTCACAAATCATTCAAAAACTCTTCTCTTCAAGCCAATTCTCAGAAACCTGAAGAACAAAAAACCCTTATCTTTTATACAAAACACCAAGAAACTTAAAAAAATATAGAAACGACAAAAGTGGAGCAATCATCCAATAGTGTCTCAAAATTGCTTTCTTCTTCTGGATTCAAAGCTATCACTTTTATTTTCTGGGTTTACATTTTTTAACCTTCCCTAAACCTTAAACTGAGATTTTCTGTAAAAAACTCTTCTTCATGAACAAAAAAAGCATACAGTGTAATATCTTACATATAGAACAGAGATTTGCTTACCCTAAGCTGTTTTGGTTGAACTGAGTCAGAAAAAAAAAACACAAACTTTTTTATTTCAGAGTGAGTGGAGCCAATCAAGCACTGAGCTTTGTGAAAGACTGATAAACAGAAAAAGCTAAAAACCATAAATTTTTGTTTCTACATACAAAAGAAATAAAGAAAAGTGACCAACATGATTGAGTTTGGGTTTTTGAAGATCTAAAGAGAAAATTATAGGGACCCTTGTCTCTTCATCTACCCATAGAAAAGAAACTTGTATTTATTTAATTTTAAATTTGAGGTATTTGTTGGCCTTGAGGAAAATTTCCAAGGACAATAAATGAGGATTACTGTTTATTCTTGGAGATGGGTCCTCTCGCCATTAAAGAGGCTTTAGTCATGTTATGGAGATGAGAACAGGAAGAAGAAAAAGAAGAAGATGAATTGAAGAAGGAAGAAAAGTTACAAAATTTGTAAAAAAAATATATGAAATGATTAGAAGTGAAAAAGAAAAAAATCAAAAGACCCAATAGAAATCATTTACCTTTTTAATAGCAGACGACCAGAGTTATATAGTGAAGATCTTGTTGTAATAATTTTAAAAATACTTTTTAAAATTGGAAAATAAATAAGAGAAAATTGAGAAAGATAGAGAGGGACGTGAGAATGAAAGAGGCATTAAAATTTGCAGATCATTTCACATATAAGACAATGCTTTCAAATAAAGCTTTTATTTCTGTCCTCTTCTTATCTCCAAATATTATATTTTATAAAAAAATTATAAGATTTTTTAACCCATAATTTATTCTGAACAAAAAAAAATTAACTTATCACTGTCAAGTAAGTAATAGTACACTTTTTATTTTTGGGCACAGATTTTATTTTGTTATCGAAAATGTAACCGTTGGATATTGAACTCAAATAATGAAATTAATAAGTAGTACATCTGCTTTAAATGATTATTATTTATTACTATTATAGTTCCGAGTAAATAAATGAATATTATTAGTTTTATTTTCTGCAGATTAATCTTATTAATTAGTAACGTAAAGAGTTGTATTTTTCCATCTATGTCATACTTACATGTATTCACATAATCACATGCACATTTAATATGTTTGTGTGTATATATATTTTATAGAGTAGCCGATCCCAATACGACATACTTGTTTTTTTTTTCTACAACTTAACTCATTTTAACATATAAAATGACTACATGTGAGGAACAGAGTGCACAAAAACATGAAATCGTGAAATTTTTTTAGCTGTGCAAGCTAATTGATCCACTTTATGATTGAGAATACGGAAAACATAAAAAACATAGCAAGATCGGAAAGAGCTTCGCAGATCGGAAACATGCTTGTTTTCTTCTTCCTGTTTTGTATTTGGTCTTTAATTAATTACAAATATTTTATGTATCAAATAATAGTGTGAGATAAAATTGGAGATTAACTCTATCTAGATATGTAATCTCACAAAATAAAATTTAAAATTTTGGTTATGCATCAAGATTTATCAAACCGATCATTAAAAAAAAGTCCAAAAAATTATTTTGGTTAATTCGTCAAATGTTACGCCTATGATTTTATCGCCAAAGTTTGATTTTAAAGAATTGTGTTATTCCATGCAATATTGTTAGAACATGATCAAACCAGATCTAACACACCAAAATATTTAAGATCTGAAAAGGGGAAAAAGATGGTGATGAATGACAAATTGGTTTTGGTTTTGGCTTTTAATTTTTGGTTTTTGGTTTTTAATTTTAGATTTTACTTTTCGGTTTTTGCCGTAAATTTAGTTTTTCAAAAACATTAATAATTTTTTTTATAGTTTTTGGTTTTTCAACTTAATTTCTTTTTCTTTTTCTATATTATCGTTTTAAAACTTTTTCTTTTTCTTAAACCTATGAAAATACTATAGTAAATTTAAGTAATAAAAATTTTGACCAGAAAAATAAAATATCCAAAACTTAAAACTTGTCAAAATTTTCATAAACAATATTAAATTATAAAAATTTATTTCATAAAAAATGCATTGCTTCATAATATATACCTTACATTCTTCTATTTTAGTAAATATATTTGTTTAAAATTCTAGTGAAATAATAATAGGATAATATAGAAAAAATGTATTTTGTAAAAAAAAAAAACTCACGATAATGAATCCAAAATCTACAAAAAATTGGTTTTTGGTTTTTGTCTTTAATTAGTAAAAACACCCTAAAAACTAGTTTTTGATAACCTGTTTTTACAAAATCATGATTGACTAAAAAATAGTTTTTCTAAAAACAAAAACCAAAAAAAAATCATGATTAACTAAAAAATAGTTTTTTCAAATACAAAAACCAAAAACTAATCCAAAAACTGGTGTCGTTCATAACTGATGAGAATTTCGTTTATTGAGGTTTTGATTTGTGATAGCAAATACAAGAGATCTGAATAGAGGCTCAGCAAATCGAGATAAATTTATTGTAGACGAGTATGAGTATTGGTAACGACTCGAAGATGTCTCCAAAAATAAGTTATACTCATGTATAATAGGCCTTTTAATCTAATATACAATTTCAAATAAGTAAATTTTTTTTATTTTATGTTCGAGATCTTCTCTTCACCATGACATGAATTTTCAGTCACAAGATTACCATAAGTTAGATTATAGTTATGATCAGTTGTAATATTTTAAAAAGTTATAAATGCATAAGACGTAAATTGTCAATCTAAATACTCCATATAATTTGTCACCATTATACACCATCACTCAAAAACTGATGAAAACTCTTGAGTCAATAGGATTAGTTAAGTCAATAAGACTATCAATTAATTATTAAAGTTTTGAGATTGTATTCATTATAATGTATTGGTAGACATAAATATGATAGTTTGACTTATAACGGTATACGTGTGGCTGTCCAAGTTCTGTGTCGTATATTCATAATAATAATAATCAAAATTTCAACTAACTTTCCACCAAAGTTTTTCTCAACCATTCAATAGAACATAACTAATATGTATCATCAAATTGCCAATATATAATACATAAGATTATCATATCATACGATAAATGGAGTACATGAATTGTTATATACTATTTATAGATTGTGTACCGACCAAGGAATCAAAAGTATTACATAACTTTCAAAACATAATTAATTACACAAAATTATTCGTAATCCAAATTCTAATTTCTAAAAAAAGTATAATCATCAAGCTCTAATCAATCTAGTCCTTTAGATGGTATTAGAGTTTTGATTCTTTTTCTTTTAGGTAAACTAACAAGAATTTTATAACTTAGATAGTAAATTTTGAATTATGAATTTAGATAGTCGGTTTAATAGTTGACATACAAAAATATAATTTTAAATTTTTTTTTATTAACAATAGATCACAACTAGTCAGTCTATTAGCCAAGTTTCTACATAATGTAGATAATAAACTCGATCTCTGGTTATGCAAGTGCGTATGTCTTAGTGGACTTACTATCTGCCAATACCTCTTGCATCTTAAATCTTAATATATATATTGTCACTGAAATAAAAGAATATTATATTAACTTTTTCACGTTTATCTGTTTTGATTTTTTTCTATTTTCATATATCTTTGTAACGTAAAAGAAAAGTTAATCTAATAATATAGCATTTTTACTAGAAAAATATAAATCTTGTCTATTTAGAAAACTCTAACTCTACTATCTTTTCAGATAGTTTCAATTAAAAAAGAAGTAACATTTCAACTCTCTTTTTTTCTTATTGTCTATTTGTTGGACTGATATAGAGAAATGTTTCTTTGGTAAATCTTCAACTATAGTTGTTAAGTAGTCAATTTATAGTAATTTCTTTTTTATTATAATGGATATGAAACGTGTTATCATTCAACCGTCAATATAAAAATAAAAATAATTATATTTGGGTGTATATTTTTTGTTTAGATAATTACATATGAAATTGTTATTAGATACTCTCTAATCTTTGGTAATTATTTTAATCAGCATAATTTGCGTTAGGAAACAACCATATACATACATTATATTAATAGATTCTAAAAGATTAAATATTGTAATATGTTGCTTAATCAAAATAGTCAAACTAACTACATTGCTTACCCAAAAATCTAACTACATAATTGTATTATTTTTTTACCATGATTCTTTTTAAATTTTTAATGACAGACTCAGAGAGAAGTTGACGATACTCATTATTTAATGTGATTAATTATATCTTCGTATTTCTTGATAATTAATTATACGTACGAAAAACAGTAATTACAATGTAGCAAGTGCATGCATGTCACGTGTTATATAATGGGCCGAGAAAGTGTTAAGTAATGAGGCCCAATAATAAAAGGGACCACAAAGGGTGAGTGTATTAAACCAACTCAACTGAAAATGGCGGTGGTCGGTCCATGTTACAAATTAAAGTGGCCATGTGATTTTATTTTTGTGAATTTCTAACTGTGACAAAGATACACTAATAAATATTTAATTCTATGTTAGTGACGTTACTACAAAGATAATAATAATATTGCAAAAAAAAATGAAAAATCATGGCAAATGGCAACTATGAAATCTAAATGTTGAATTTAAATTACATGAAACAGATGATTAAACTTATTAGATGTCAAGTAAACTTATTGTTTTTAAAATTCAAATTACATTATGTTATTTAAGAAAAATAACATAAGACAAACAGTTTTAAAATTCATATTATATGAAAATACATTTAACAAAAAAAAAACATTATATGAAAAAACATTATTTCCAAATACATCACAGAACTTAGCACTATTGTTTACATTATTACATTACAATATTGTTTACTAAAAATTACATCACATTACACTGAAAAACTTAACAATGTAAAAAAAACGTATTATTAAATTACATTATATTTCAGTACATATTACATCACTAAAAATTACATTATATTGGGCTTCTATTACGGCCCATAAGTCCACAAAAAATACAATGAAGCAGTTATCTGAAACGCAGCGTTTAAGTTGGATTGTTTATACGCAGCGTTTAAGCAACCAAAACTCTTATCCCCTTGAAAAATCTTTCATTTTGCTTTTCTCAGTCAGACTCTTCAATGGCGTTCACTTTTGTCTCTCCTCACCCAGTGTTTCTCTCTATAACTGAAACAAGCTCTTTCTTCTCTTATAAACCTATTACATTACCATTCTCTCGAAACTACCGGAATCTTACGTTAGCGGCAGGACCTGCTCGTCGGAACTCGTACCCGAATCCTGCAGATGACGATCCACCTGAAGCTCCGGAGGATTCAATGCATGGAGTTTCGAAGTTTCAGCAGATACAGCGTCAAGCTGCTCGTGCAAGGAAGTTAGAGGAAGAAGATTTCGAGAAGAATCGGAATACGTATCTCTCAGCTATCGCTGATGTTGAGGACGCACCGGAGACGGGACGAGATGATGTAGAATCTGGAGGTGATATTTTCTCAGATATTGATCGAGCTATCTCTATGAAACGTAGCGAGTTCGTTAAGCAAGGTTTGCTCAAACCTAATCCTAAGAAAACGAAGAAGATTGGGGAGGAGGAAAGTGAGGAAGATGTTGATGTTACTGACGTTGTTGATGAGCTTGATGATGAAGAAGTCGTTGATTTGGATGAAATTGATAAACTTACTGGATTAACTGAAGGTTCTGATGAAGAAGATTGGGTTGATGAGGAAGGTAACCCCAGGATCAACAAGAAGAAGGAAATTGGATCCGATCATCAATTCGAGTTCGATTTGGATGATTTCGGTGCATCAAAAGTTAGAATTGTGGAACCTAAATTCAGAATGAGCTTAGCTGAGCTTTTAGATGAGAGTAAAGTGGTACCAATCTCAGTTTATGGCGATTTAGATATTGAAATCACCGGAATTCAGCACGATTCGAGAGGTGTAAGCGCCGGAGATCTCTTCGTTTGCTGTGTAGGAAATGAAACTTTTTTGAGTGAAGCAGATAAGAGAGGAGCAGTGGCAGTTGTAGCTAGCAAAGAGATTGACATTGAAGATACTTTAGGTTGCAGAGCACTTGTCATTGTTGAAGACACTAATGCAGTTTTAGCAGCTTTAGCTTCTTCATTTTATAGGCATCCATCGCAGAACATGGCGGTGATCGGAGTCACTGGTACGGACGGGAAAACAACCACCACACACTTGATTAAAAGCCTCTATGAAGCTATGGGAGTGCGAACAGGAATGTTTAGCACAGTGTCTTGTTATATTCATGGCGATAACAAATTGGATGCACCTAACGCTACTACGAATCCTGATGCCGTTTTGGTTCAGAGTTTAATGGCTAAGATGTTGCATAACGGAACTGAAGCTCTGGTTATGGAAGCTTCTCCTCAAGAACTTGCTTTAGGGAAATGTGATGAAGTAGATTTCGACATTGCAGTTTTCACAAATTTGAACAAAGAGAATACGGATTATCACGGTACTGAGGAAGATTATAGAGAAGCTGAAGCTAAATTGTTTGCAAGAATGACTGATCCGGAAAGGCACAGGAAAGTGGTTAACATAGACGACCCAAATGCTGCATTTTTTGTTCAGCAAGGGAATCCTAATGTTCCTGTTGTGACATTTGCCATGGAGAACACCAAAGCCGATGTTTATCCATTAAAGTTTGAGCTTTCCTTGTTTGAGACTCAAGTTTTGGTTAATACCCCTCAAGGTATATTGGAGATCTCGTCGGGTTTGTTAGGACGGCATAACATTTATAACATTCTTGCGGCTGTGGCTGTTGGGATTGCTGTTGGAGCTCCTCTTGAAGATATTGTTAGAGGTGTTGAGGAAGTTGATGCAGTCCCGGGAAGGTGTGAGTTGATTGATGAGGAACAAGCTTTTGGTGTTATTGTGGATCATGCAAACACACCTGATGGCTTGTCAAGGCTGCTAGATTCAATTCGAGAGCTTAAACCGAGAAGAATCATCACTGGTATACAAAATTTATTTCATGCATTTTAATGCTCCATATAGTCTTTTTTACATGTATCGTCATCTGATTACTTTAGCTGGCTTTTATTGTTGAAGTTATTGGTTGTGAGGGTGAAAATGAGAGAGGGAAAAGACCTCTTATGACAAAAATCGCTACTGAAAAGAGTGATGTGACAATGTTGACATCTGATAATCCGAGGAATGAAGATCCATGTAAGTAACTCTTAAGATTAGGTAGTCTATAACCCATTGAGTGGGTGCTGAGGTGAATTAACAGTTAGGGAAATTTCCAATGTGGTTTCAGTGGATATCTTGGATGATATGTTATCTGGGATTGGATGGACAATGCAAGAGTATCTGAAACATGGCGAACACGATTACTATCCGCCTTTGGCAAATGGTAATAGACTCTTCCTTCACGATATTAGACGTGTTGCTGTGCGCTGTGCTGTTGCTATGGGTGAAGAAGGTGATATGGTTGTAAGTATTCAAATAAGCGCCCATTCTCTGTAAAGTAATTTTCCTCTGTCATATATCAAAGTTGCTACATTTAAATCCTTGAGCAATCAAAGTAATATAACCAAACGGCGTTCTTTGGTTAAAAGCTTTGCTTGACACTGCTCTGTTTTTGCAGGTTGTAGCAGGGAAAGGCCATGAAGCGTTTCAGCTTGAGGGTGATAAAAAAGAGTTCTATGATGACAGAGAGGAATGTCGAGAAGCACTACAATACGTTGATGAGCTTCACCAAGCTGGAATAGACACAAGCGAGTTCCCATGGCGGTAAGTGGAATCTTTTTTCTAGATGGTAAAACAACAGACAATAGCTCAGAGTTCTGATCTGTCAGATGTTTCCTTATCACTAATCTGTTCTTTACTTCTATTTAATCTGCTTCTACAGGTTACCAGAGAGTCATTAAAATCAATGTGTTGAGTTATAGAAAAGAAGTTAGCTTAGCTGATCCATGAAATCAGATATCTTCCACCACAGCTCAATGCTCTTTGCGAAGATCAATTTGTAGAGAGCGAATGAATTCTATATAAGAGACATAAGCCATGCTCAAGGCAGAAGATTAAACACTTGGAGGTATCTAACCTTGTATACAAGAGACTTTTCTCAGATTTATGAGAGCTTGAAACTGAAATCTGGTGATGTGGTTGCTTGGAAGGTAGGAGTTTCCTTGTCAATGTCATGGCAAGAGATTCTAAAAGTGGAAGAAGATGTGTACAATTTTGTTTGTATTTTTCTATTGTGTTAATTAAAACCCAAAAATGTAAGTGGTTGTGAATTTGTGTATGTGTTTATTTAGTGATAGCAGGTGCTTTATTTGGATAAACCAATTCAATTTGGTACAATGTTCACTAGTTAGGTTGTTATCAGTTCTGGGATCGGATCTTGTCATTTTTTTTAGGAATAGTTGATGGAAGCATGATAAGGTTTGACCTTGTGATATGTCATCTGATCCATATGTGACAAGAACAAAAATTACTAAAGTTTGCCAGAGAATATTATAAGCTTTGAATATTTTCTCTGGTTGTAAATTATAAGATTCCCAAAATCCAATCGTCTTTTTATAATTTGGGTCCACTCAGAAACCAATAAAATAATTCTAATCAAATAATTAATGATTTGTTTAAACATACAAAACAATAAAACATGGTATGTCTGAGGAACATGTCACAACAAACGTCAATTCAATAAAGTTTTGTTCATATCGATATGATTTGTGAGAGAACCAAATTTTAACTAAACCGGTCCAATTAGAAGGGCCAAAAACCGGTCTAACGGCTTGACCTAACGTTGTTCGGTTTAACTGTTACTTCACTTTTTCTTTCTTAGTGCTTACGTCACTTTCCACAGATCCAACAATGATATCTAAATAAACATATAAATATTCCCGATTTTATTTTCCAAGAATATTTCCCAATTTGTTTTATTTTAATTATTCTAATCTCTCCTGTGTTTCACTCTTCTCTCTTCTTCATTTGTGTCTCTGTGTGATAAAATTCGTGATTTTAGCTTATAGAGAGAATCCTTGGGGCATTCCATGGATTCGCTGGGGTTTCTCCGGATTCTTCTTCTATCCTTTTCGATTTTACTCGTTTCTCTTCTTTCTACTGTCTCCGCCGGCGATATTGTTCATCATGATGATTTAGCTCCGAAGAAACCAGGTTGCGAAAATGACTTCGTTTTGGTACTAATCTCTTGCTCTTACTCCCAATTCAACTTGATTTTTACTAATTTGGAATCAAAATTCCAAATGAATTTTGGTTGTTTCCCTCTTCTGGGTTCTTACGGAGCTCAACAAGTAGCTCTAAACAAAAGAGAAATCGGTTTCGACCAAAAAAAAAAAACAAAAGAGAAATCGGAGGTTTCTAACTATATGATACTGAAATTTCGCGACTAGTTTTGTAATGATTGAGTTAAAGCTTAAACTTTTTTAGTTCACTTTTTTAGCTCTCGTAGTTAGCTATGGATTCTCTTTCTTTGCAATAAACTAATTTGTGGGCTTTATTGAGTCTAATTATAGTTAAATCTTTCGATCTTAAGAACTTATTAACATTGTGATTCTTGAATCGTAAAATTGTACATTTTCCCAAATGAGTCTATCTTTTGCTTGTTGAGCTATTAATTGCTTGATTAATAGTAATGATGGCTTTTTAGCTTAATTCATATTTGAATTTGACATTTATTCTACAAGGTGAGAAGTGCTTATTGAATTGGATTTAAGATCTGGTTAAGTTCATGTCGTGTGTGATTTGTTACGTGGTTCTTTCCTTAAGGTGAAAGTTCAAACGTGGATTGATGGTGTTGAGAAGGAGGAGTTTGTGGGCGTTGGGGCTAGATTTGGGAGGCGGATAGTGTCCAAGGAGAAGAACGCAAACCAGACACATCTTGTTTTTGCTAACCCTCGTGATTGTTGTACACCGCTCAAGAACAAGGTTTTAATCTACCTTTTCATGAGCTATGGCATTAGAATTACATGTTTAAACACATTTTGATGTTGAAAGTGAATACTTAAGCTTACCGGGTTCAACCATTTTGTTAGCTTTCTGGAGATGTTGTTATTGTGGAACGGGGCAATTGTAGGTTCACAGCAAAGGCAAATAATGCAGAAGCTGCTGGCGCCTCTGCTCTGCTCATCATAAATAATCAGAAAGGTTACTTGTTTTGTTTCGATCTGACTATTGAGATTGTCTAAGTGCTTTGATGTTAATATAGCAATCAGTTATCATGATTTATTTGGGTATGCTTACGATCACATAACATTTTTTGTAGAACTAATGGTTTATATGTTTGTTTGTCTGACAGAACTTTACAAAATGGTTTGTGAACCGGATGAAACGGATTTAGATATACAGATTCCTACCGTCATGCTCCCACAAGATGCTGGTGCATCCTTACAAAAGATGCTCGCCAACAGTTCAAATGGTACGTCTTAGTGATGTCTTTTTAGCTACGTTTTCTTTCAATTATGAGACGCTTGAGAACTAGTCAGTAAAGCTGAAATTCCAAATCAATATATGTAGCAGTTAACTCACTAATCTTCTGTGTTCTCGATGCAGTGTCAGCGCAGCTTTACTCCCCAAGACGACCAGCTGTTGACGTAGCTGAAGTCTTTTTGTGGTTAATGGCTATCGGTACCATTATATGTGCATCTTATTGGTCTGCATGGAGTGCCCGAGAAGCAGCTATTGAACATGATAAGCTACTAAAGGTCTGTAATTTCCTACTGATTGGGGTTACTAAAATTAGGCCAGGAAACAACACTTAGGCATTTCTTTACCATTTTGCTTTCCCATTAATGGAAAGGTTGTATCAAGATGACCATCCAAGAAATAGATAGGTAATGGATGCTTTTCTAGTGAGCTGGGCCCCTCCTTGAGGCATTTATCTATTTTTTGACAAAAGAGTCATATGGTTTTGTTTCTTTGTTTCTTTTGTTGATTTTTTTGTTACAAGTGATTATTCCTACGTAAGCATTCATACTTCTAACACTTTTTTTCCCCGCACAAATGTAGGATGCTATCGATGACATCCCTAGCACAAATGATGGGGGTAGTGGTGTCGTAGAGATAAATACAATTTCAGCTATTTTTTTTGTAGTTCTTGCTTCGGGCTTCCTGGTGGTTCTTTACAAGCTTATGTCCTATTGGTTTGTGGAGCTTCTTGTGGTCGTTTTCTGCATTGGTGGCGTTGAGGTATTCTTTTTACTTCTATTCTTTTCTTATGCATCCTCTTGTTGCTGGGTATTTTCGAGGTAAACCATAATAAAAAAATCAATCAGACCCGCATTGTCTTATATCCTGAACCTTTCTTATCTTCAGGGTTTGCAAACTTGTCTTGTCGCTTTGCTATCAAGGTAAAAGCGTAATTCCTTTCAATTCAACTGGAAAATAGCTTGTTTCCTTAATTGCACTTCTTGGAAAATGTTGTGGACTGTTCTTTATCTGTGTTCCTTCTGCAGATGGTTCCAACGTGCTGGAGATGCTTACATAAAAGTTCCTTTCCTTGGACCTATTTCTTACCTGACTCTTGCAGTTTCTCCTTTCTGCATTGTCTTTGCTGTTCTCTGGGCTGTGTATCGATATCTGTCGTTCGCTTGGATTGGCCAAGACGTTCTTGTAAGGATTGCAGCTTATTTCGATTCATTTTTAACTACAATGGTATTCTTTCTAATGATATTTAATATTGTCGATTTTTTGACTAGGGTATCGCATTGATCATCACAGTACTACAGATTGTTCATGTCCCAAATCTTAAGGTAATTTTAACAGCATTATTACATTTTTAAGTTTTCAAAACCTTTTTGGTTGTTTGTGAAAAAGAAAAATTGTAATGCCACATATCGCTTGCAACAGGTCGGGACGGTTCTTCTCAGCTGTGCCTTCTTGTATGATATCTTCTGGGTGTTTGTCTCCAAGAAGTTGTTCCATGAAAGCGTAATGATTGTCGTAAGTAACAAACCAATCAACAATCCATCAATGCACAAACTAAATTTCGTTTATAGCAATTTTCATTTCACTTCATAAGTTCTGCTAAAAATGCAACGTTTCTTCTTTCTTCTTGCAGGTAGCTCGGGGTGATAAAAGCGGAGAAGATGGCATCCCAATGCTACTGAAGATTCCACGCATGTTCGATCCGTGGGGAGGGTACAGCATTATTGGATTCGGTGATATTCTTTTGCCCGGTTTGCTAATCGCATTTTCTCTCAGGTTAAGACCATACTCTCTCTCTCTCAGATAAACGTCTGTTTTCATCAAGTTGTAACCTTTCCCAACATTTGTTCTTGCAGATATGACTGGTTAGCTAACAAGACTCTTAAAACCGGCTATTTTATATGGGCAATGGTTGCCTATGGATTAGGTAAATCATACACAAATTTGCGTATCCCACAGTCTTCTATTTCTCCATCATTGAGAATCACTCAAAACTTTGAAAACTGCAGGTCTTTTGATTACTTACGTGGCTCTAAACCTAATGGATGGACATGGCCAACCGGCATTGCTCTACATTGTCCCTTTCACTCTGGGTAAGCCGATAAATCTCTCCACACCTTTCTCTTACGCACTCTCCTTAATGTGCATCAAAGAGTATTGAGAAGTATCTTGCGATGTAAATGCAGGAACAATGTTAACATTAGCTCGAAAACGAGACGATTTTTGGATTCTGTGGACAAAAGGAGAACCAGAAAGGGCTTGTCCTCACCATGTCCGGCTTGAAAAGTGCTCTGAGAACTAAAGACATCTGACCAATAACATGGAACACAAGATACTCCACAAAACAAAATACAAGCCTTTGGTTTGTAGCAAATGTAACGTAAGTTGTAAGATTATTTTTCTCTTGAATCCTTTTTCTCTCTTATGTTACTTACATCATTATTGAAGAAGAAATCATGATCGTTCTTTGTCTCTATGGTTTGTTTCTTTTGTAAAATTGTTAAATGTGTATAAACGTAGACAAATGTCTAAGCTCTCATCATTGTGCGGACAGTTTTATAGTTCGTTATAATATATTCTATATAATAAAAAAAAAATCTTTTTAGGAGACCAACATTTTTTGACGTGTTATATTATGAGGTCTGCCATTAGAAATTAGTTAATAGACTAGATTGCTAATAGGAATAATTATGTAATACTATATTATGTGGAGTATTAATTACAAGCTATATGTTTTATGTTGAATTTACATTACTATTTTTTCAAATAAACAGTATATAATAATCAGGTGTTTTCTTCAGTGTCTTACATTATTTGCAGAAAGAGTGGTGAAGATGGAATTTGTGGTAAACCAGATGAAGTGGTCTTTAAAGAAAAAAAATAACATTGAAGCTGTATAAATTTACAACAAATTTCATTAGAATTTTAGTTATAGAGATAAAAAAATATCATTAACAACAAAATTGTCAACACACATTCATTATCCATTTAACCAATAAATGATCCAAAAAATTGAATTGGTCGAATCTTTAGTTTCCAATCAAGTATTTGTAATAAATATTTTCACTTATGTTTTTATTTGATCTTATTTTTATAAATAAAATTAGTGATATCCAACGGTTTAGTTGTAAGGTTTTTGCACAAATGAAAAACTATAAGAAACATTGAGAATGTTTGAGCTTATTCATACGAGTAAAATAAAATCAGTTCTTTTTTTTAACCAGGAACGTGATTGGTTATATTTTTCACATATATGTTATTTTATTTGAAAAATTATAAGTTCCTTAAATGTTTCTAAAATTCTCTAACAAACTTCTAAATTCGATTTTTTTTTGTATTAAATTTTGTGATAAAAACTTGAAAAATCAATATTTTTCACAAAATTTTCTATAAATATCAAATTTCATCAGTACTAATTTTTATTGAATTTTCTTTTAAGTTATAATGAATTCTTGGCTTAGATATATAAATATTAGGTTTGTTTTAATTACATAATGCTTCAATTTCAGTTTCATTTTTTTAATGTGAGCATCAAACAAACAAAAATAAAAATAGAGTGAGCTTATAAACTAATTTGGATTCTCTTATAATTAAAAAGATAGATTACATCAAAGAGTTTAGATTTTAAGCTATTTCACTCCTCTCTTTTCTTTGTTTCTACTTCCAATCATCAACGAATTAGAACAAACAAATAGACAGAAGAAAGAGGGAGATAAACAAATTAGGTTGAGAGATTGATGAAAGTGTTCTAACCACCACACCATTTTTCTATACACAAAATCAATTTTTGTTGTTGCTTACTCTTTCTCTGTTTCATATATCCTCATAGATAGAGAGACGAAATAAAGAGCTCTTCAGGTTCCCCAAAGACGAAAAAAACGAATCCTCAGTGCCAATGGTTCAGGGTTCAAGTCACAGCTCAGCAAACCCTAACCTCGACCCTAAACCTCAAGATCCTGACCCTTCAGGCAGTGTTGCAATTCCGAGAATCCGGAAGGAGTTTCTGCAGCTAGTTGTTTCCATTGGGTTTAATGGTTCTGTCATTGCTGTCGAATCACTTGACTCGACAGGTTAGGGTCCTCTGTTTGTTGAACCGGGAGTTGAAAAACCAGGTCTCAGATCGAGGGATTTCAGTTTCAAATGCTCACTTAAGAGTTGTTGGGATACATGATCAGATAGAACTGGCTGGTTGTCTTTGCTCCAACCATAACCTGGCTGGATCGAACCATTGTTGTCCCAAAATATATGAGGAGGCGTCCTTGGACTACTCCGCGACCGATCTTGCTGCCTACTAGGCTCCTGAAAGAAACTGTTGGTGTAGAAGTTTCCACCACTCCCAGGGCTTCTGCTTGATCCTATGCCTTCATGTAAGAAGTTAACTGTAGTTTGTCTTTGGTGATGGAATGGTGTGGCGCCACCGCACCCGGTTAAAGGAGTTGATGAACCAGAGAGAGCGTGGGGACTAGATATTGGGGATGGAGATCTTCTTCCACTAATGTGTGGTGAATGCGAGTGAAAGATTGGACTACCAACTGGTGAAATCGGGCAAGACATGTTCCTAGGAGATTGAGATATACTGTGACGAAAAGGGAAAAATGTTAGCCACAAAGAAGCTCAGACACTTAGAAAATGAAGATAGAAACAGAATGCTAATGGGTTACCTGAATCCCGAGCTCGCTTTTAATCCTTTTTGCTGGTAATTGGTTGCATCTTCTGATTCTAAGCACGGAAGACTCCTCGTGTGTCCAATGTCCTGAAACAAATAAATTTTGTCAGGCAACAGAAGCATCAAGAATTTCGAATTGGGGAAGACGAGCTTTCATACCATAGATCTCATGGTGCTCGAAGCTATGTTGGTTTCTACAGACTCGCCACTCCCAATAGGCCTTTCCATCGGCATCACATTTCTTACAAAAGCGTGATCCAAAAGCTGAGCAGCTGTAGGACGATTTGCAGGGTTTCTTTGTAGGCATTTTCTCACAAAATCCTTCCCCTCTTCAGATAAATGAACAGGGATATCTGGAAGCTCCTTGCTATTTCCAATCTTGAACATAGCAGGAACCTATAAAGCATTCAAATACATAAGGATGGAAGGAATGAGATCATTAAATCTCATGTTTGATTGCGTAACTATATGCTTTACTAACCCCTTCGTACTGGCTCCATGGAGGTTTTGTTGTAGCCATTTCCAAAACTGTACATCCAAGACTCCATATGTCGACCGCCAGGTTACTGCCATTTGAATTCTTTATCACCTGAAATCCAAGAAAAGTATATGGCATCAGCAAAGCCTCTCAACAAGAAATCCTGTTTTTGTAATAGCATGCTGACCTCAGGTGCCATCCAATATGGGCTCCCCTTGAATGATAAAGGACCAGATTGAGCGGTGATCTGCATTTGTTCATGAATTTGTATTTAGATTAACGAAAATTCTCTAGCCAGGACCACTGCTTTCTCTTTGAAGCAAAATTCCATACAGGTTTAAGAAAACACAAAGGCACGAGATTACAGATAACATAACCATACATGTTTTGCCATCCCAAAATCAGCCACTTTTACTCGTCCATGGGGATCCACCAATATATTTGCTCCTTTGATGTCCCTGAAAAGGTTAAATCAATATTCACGTAATTAGCTAATGAAGGATGAACGAAACCAGAAATCAGAAGAATGTATAGAATTAACTGCCTCACCTGTGAACAGTATTTTTGGTGTGCAAATACGCAAGGCCTGATAAAATTTGTTGCGTGTAGTTGCGGATGGCATTTTCACCAAATTGTCCATACTCTTGAAGAAGTTTATAAATCGAACCACCAGAGACGTACTCCAGATATATATACAGCTTGTCATCTACCTGTAATGGGATGGATAAGGAAAGAGTGTAGTCAAGTGCATTAGTTAATTTAGCTGAAACAGTTGATAGTATCAGAGAATAGAAATGTCAAAAACATATTTGTAATTCTTACGGTTTCAGAGCCATAATACTGCACTATATTCGGGTGCCGTAAACGGCTTAGAACTGCAACCTCCTGTGAGAGTTAATCATTCAGAAGAAACTGAGAGGTAAGAAAAACCAAAGTCTAAAAGCACCAAAAAGCAGCTTTCGATTCCTGAACAGATGAAGATGTGTAACTCACTTGGCCCAGTTGTTGTGCACTCTCCCTTGACTTGGGATCATCTGAGCATAGGGTAACCTCTTTCATGGCACACATCTCACCACTTTCACTGAGGAAGAAAACATAGCCGATCAAACCAAGAGTGGCATAGAAATATGACAAATAACTTCTCTTCAGTATTTATGTGGAGAGTACAAATCAATTTAATGTATCCATGAAAACTAAGATTTGCACCAAACAACTTAACCATCATACGCAGCAATATTTCCTACCAATATGAAATAGATTTTAGCCGTGATATTCTTCCAATAGCCAAGTTAAAATGCGACAGAATGAGAGTATCTTTCCAACTAAATCAGACTTTAGTTATGAACCTGTTAAAGCCAAGATACACGTGCCCAAAGCTGCCCATTCCCAGTAATCTCCCTTTCTTCCATCGAGATCCAGGACTTACTGTAGCCTCTGCCCTTGCTGGACTTCGGGGGACAGATGGTGATGTTGCTGCTGAATATGTGGGCGAAAATGGGCAAGTATTAGATATTACTAACGGAGGGAGAGGCAGACGGTGGCTTTGTTGCCTGTTATCATCAAGTCGTCTAGTAGGAGACCCAGTAGTTGACCCTCCAGCTCGAGGATGAAGAGGTGTAACAGCACCACTTTGTATTCTGGAGCTAGGACCAGGGCTCGTCAGTCTTGGACTAGGCACAGGGGAGCATTCAGGGCTACACCTGCTTTGAGGCCAAAACAGCTGAGTAGCCATATCTCCACCAATGGAATTGTTACCTGAGTTGTAACCTGAACCTGGGCTTGAGCACTGTCCAGATCCAAGCAAGGAAACATCTGAATATGGTTTACTAATCAACAGCCCATGGTTTGAGACTTGATCTGGGACAAAAGATCTCATTGGACTCCTAGAAGGACTAGACAACAAACTATCTGGAGCACTGCAGAGCACTAAATCTCGTTGCGGGATTTGTAGATTCTTCACATGTGTTCCCAGAGGTCTCCGCCTAGGAGATGCCGATAGAATTCTATTTTTATTAGACGCATTGGGGACTGGCTTGAACATCTCAGCTGAGTTTTTGGTACTATGCAGGGTTTGATCCCTATACATAAGAGTAGGATACAACACTTTAGAAACAGAGAGGAAAAGTGGAGAGCACAATCTACAAAAATAACAATCATAATTTCAACTCACCTTAAAGAAATGTTTACTGCTGTTCGGTTCCCATTTTCACAATCAGAAGCCAGCGGACTGAGAAGAGAATCAGATGGATTGTCACCCACAGAACTTCCACTAGACACAGAAGCAGTGGCAAAATCAGCCTCAACACCGGTATTATCAGGTATGCTTGTGGCACCATGGGGCTTTGGAAGTGGCAACCATGATGGTTTCAAAGTTGCATCTAAACCTGGTCTCTGTGGTCCATTCAGTCCCGAATCAGTACTCGTTACAGTAAGACGGACAATAGGACGAGGAAGAGGTACAGCAGGAGATCTTTCTGCAAAACTCTGACAGCGTGAAACTCGAGTAGAAGGAGATGGTGATCTGGATGGCAATCGAGATATAGCTCCTCTTTCAGACACAATTTCATCACGTCGTCTTCTTGCCTTTCTCGATCGACCATTAGACCTATCCTCTGATGCAAATCCCAGTTTCCGATTAAACGCATCGATGATACTCTCCTTGTTAGCTTTCTTTTTTTCATCTTTGGATTTACTCCACCAAGGCATGATCTTTCCGCAAACCCGAAAGGCACACTCACACTATCTCTCTTTTAAAGATCTTGTTCACTACAAAGTAACTATCTTTTGACCACTTCAGAGATCATACTTGGTTGACCCAACAAAGGTCAACAAATGAAAAGAAATCCCAACATAAAAGCCATTTGTTTTATCCCATTGGTGTTTGACCAATACAGAGAAGCAGCTGAATTATCTGTTAAAAACAATAAAAGTCAGTGTTAGGGTTCTCAATTCTCGCTTCCCAGAAGAACATTCTGGTATTAGTAAATACCTAAAAAATTTCGTAAGATTGACGATACAAACAGATCAAAAATCACCAAATCCAAAATTCTAACAACAAACAAACCCAAATTTCCCAGTAAATTCTTAAATGATCGAACACCCAAAAAAAACTAGTGTCTGAGTGATGATATCAAAAGTAGCTCCATATTAACTTAGCGATATACTACACTAGTTTTAAGAAAATCAATGTGATCGTCTTCAACCTTAGCTAGTCAAGATCCATTGGCAACAGTAAACTTAAATTTTCCACCTCAGAAACAGATCTACACAGACAGCTTCCATGAGTAAGAAACCAAATAATTTCCCAGAAACAACAAACGAAAACCCTAAGGTAATTAAATCCCAATTGCTCAAATCTACACAAACACACAAAATTATTTTCTGGAAGATTAACAAAGACGAAGGTAAGTTAAAATTTCAAGGGGAAATTGATCGTGAAAGGCTTAATCGAGACCTAAATCATAACAAATTACCAGATTCAGCAGCTAGAAATGGAATCAATCGAGAGCTCAGAGTCGAGAGCAATCGAGAATCCAAAGACAACAGTAAGCGTTTCAGATCCCTAAATCGTTGCTTAGAAGTGCATATAGAAGCAAAGACTTCGTTAGCTTCCAGTAGCAGTGAAGTGAGTTAGTGACAGAGGAAGAGATAACGAAGACGAAGACGAAGACGAAGAGGCAAGAAATTTGGTAGAGAGAGAATAAGAACTGGAGAGAAAAAGAGAAAGAGAGAGAGAGAGCGCGTTCGAAGAAAGCATTCACTCTTCAGATTTCTTCTTGGTGCGTTAATCTTGTAGTAACTAAAGATAACCGATTAAATTTCACTAATTATTTTATTTATTTATTTATTATAAATATTTTTATTTCTTTTTTAGAGTATTTATATTTATTGAAATTACAGAACTCAAAACAAATTTCAATTTCATTCTGTTTTTTTTTTCAATATTCTTTCTTTTACCATATTTGATGGGTTCAAATATAAAGAAAATAGTATTTTTAATTACATATTTGACAAAAGAAAATTTGTAAGACTAAGAAATAAGTTAATGAAAATCATGTCAAGAAATATGTGGTCAGTTGGCTTATCTCTAATATAGTTAGCTAGTTGGCTTGTCTGTAATATAACTAACTATTATGAATCTTACATGGTAATCTAATAGTTACTTGTTAACAGACAATTTTTTTTAATGAAAATCATTATTTATTGTTTTTTGGTTGTGTAAGTAATCTTAAAATTTGAGAATTGCCAATGATAAGCTTCGTAACCCTTCATAGTAACATTTATAAATATATGGAAATATGAAAATTTTCCTAATTGTTGGTTGTTGAGTAGAAAAAATACCATATATTTGATGGATTCAACCATATATTATATGATTGCATGACTTTTTTATTATCAATAATTTGATCGATAAATTTTAATCAATAACCGATTCTCCAAACCTCAAAATCCTTAAAAACATTATATAAGACAAACATCATTTTCTAAAATAGAATTCGGATGAAAGAAATAACATAAATAACACTGAACTAGTTAACCATGTGTATTTTTTCTATTGCATGACTATTAATAAGAAGAGAAACTTTTAAATTCTGAGAATTAAAATATTAGTTAGCTAATAGGTATGACTGTTTTATTTTCTTGTCCATAATTGAATAATTTATAATATCATGTAAAATTATGTAAATACTTAGAATCGAATTTCCATAAAAATATTTATAGTTGTGGACACTTAACTAAATCAATAAAATGATCAATTCTGAAAAAAATATAATTATTAATATTATTGATATCTGTTAAGTTTATTGGAGTATTATTCTCAATTTATGTGAGAATAATAAGAAAATACTGCCAAAACATTAAAAGTGTTTTGTGAAATAAAATAAACCGAACAAAAAAGTGTGACGAGGACAAATGATGTGTTCAAAGACGTCAGCTAATCAAACCTTAACGGTCGGATTGGGATAATGATGTCACGTTAGGCTTTTGTAAGACGCGTCATTATGATTTTATGAATGTAAAGAGCTCACAGACCAAAAACTAATTAATAAATCAACAACGATAATAGTTTTTAATTATTTTAAAATAAAGTATGTGGCCGAATTGCTCTCAGTTTGGTGGTTAGGATAATCCAGGTAATGATTTGGCACCAGAGTTCGATTCCTACCCGTTGTATTATGGTAGCTTAAAAAAAGAATTATTGGGGGTGGACTTTAGACTATGGATCGGGTTTTGTCGATCTAATGTTATAAAAAAAAAAATTAAGTACGTGTATAAAAACAGGTATAATAGAACAAATATTAGTTTATGGAGACAATATCAAAGTTGTTGAAGATATGATTCAGTTCGAATATATATAGTTTTTTCTTTTCGATTTTCAATTCAAAGTAATATAAGTTTTAGTATAAAGACTTGTGATCAAATGCTAAAAAACGAATTTGAGACATTAATATGCATGTTTCAAATTTGATCCTCTTTACTATACGATACAAAAACACATTGGTTAAAATATATGATTATCTCGAAATTTTGTGTTACTAAAATAAAAAAAATCTTAGGCACTATCTTTAGACCCAAAAGATTTTTTCACAGATATGAAATTTACCATAAGTTATACATAAAAAAATGTTTGTATGCTATTTTGATCCAGACCTAAATAATAACAGTTAAATTTATTCATCAATGTATGATTACTATATTTGATCTTTGTTTTTTGCAGCTTTACCATGATATTTTCTATTAAATTCATGTATTTATTCGAATAAGAGTATAAAAAGACATTATTATTATTTTTTACAAAAGGACATGTTTATCACAGGCGATATATTGGAAGTGAAAATATATAATTACAAGAAACTGACAAAGTACCTTAATTTACATTTACAATATGTCTTCCCTGTTCTTTTTAATAAAAAATTGATTATTAAAAATGACAGTTTAGATATCAGAGAATTGATTAATAGTCTCATTGGCAATTTCTCTCTTCAATCTAGAGAATAAAAACAAATTTAGAATATTGAAATTAAACTAGTTATATTGTTTATTTTAGCTCTTATTACTTTAGAATGTTTGGTTATGAAAACCCAAAAACTTAGAACCAAAAATATTTATAGCAAAAATACATACATCAATATAATATACAGTAATAAGACCTACAACCTAAATCTATATTACAAAGTTACAGTCTTAACCAATCAGACCACATATTGTACTTTATATCACTTCTAATAAATATTTGATTTTAAATGTTTAAAGTCCATATTAGTAGAAGAAGTGTCTTTGATAAAGTGGTTGAGTACTTGAATGTAACCTATGTTGTCTTTTTCACCTAAATTCGACTCTATAAAATCGTATTTGCTCCATATAATATTATGAAGTAATTTGGAAGATTGACTATAGATATGTATTATCGATATAAATATTAACAAATAACAAATTCGTGGTAATGAATACAACGCAAAGTAGAATAAAAAAAATATGAACACATAGATTTAGTCATATAGTAATAAAGTATTTAGATTGTAGTGACATTCTGTTCAAATTTTGTTTACATATTTTTTTTTGTCAGATCGACAATGCCCAATTTATAACCTAAAACTCACTCTCTAATAATTCCTTTTTAAAGCTACCATAATGCAGCAGGTAGGAATCGAACTCTGGTGTCAAGTCATTAGCTGGATCATCCTAACCACTAGATTGAAAGCAACTCGGCTGTTTACATATTTTTTTAGAAAGAATAATCAAAAGGATTATGTAATTATTAAATTAGTTGATTATCATGTTAACAATATAAGGCTATTGTAAAAAAATTAAATTCACAAGTTTAGTTATTTACAATTTTATCATTTTTTTTGGAAATTTTTTTTTCTCTCCATAACCCTAAATCATTTCATACCTCTTTCTTCTTCTTCTATTTATTTCTTCTTTTTCTCATTTTTTCTTAATTTTAATCCTTCTTTTTCGGTTGGGAAATTACGACTTCAATGGCAATTTCGAAGTGAACATCAACTTTATTGTATATATTTTTTATATAAACTTAATTTTATTAATTTCGGATTCTAATATATAAAACTAACATCATGAATATGAAAATCTTACACCCAATACATTTTCATATATATTACAAAATTTGAATATAAAACTAATCATATTATCAAAATAAAAAGATAATCTTACTATATAAAGTTTAATAGTAGTGAATTTCTAACAAAAGGTAACTCCATAAGATTGTTTACTCACTTATTTAACACACTACATTACAATACTCCTTAATTCAACTCATAATTTTATTTTATAATCATATTTTATTGTAAATCTTAAATACTTATTATGTTAGTCTTTGCTAAACCTTATTAGCACTGGTCGCATTTACAATAATGATGAATACATTGTTGAAGCTTGCATGTACGAGGACAACTCTTATCGGTGATACAATCGTCATTCTTAAAGCAAGCCTTTGTTTGCTGCGTCCACAAACTTCTTGCGTTCGATATCGATCCACCTATAATCAATCAATCATATCATATATCCAAATTTGTGATGTTTTATATACGGTTTTTGTTATATATCTTGGTTTTTTACGAAATTTTAGCTTTTTGAATAAATTTTTGTAATTATGTTCCATAACGATTAGTTACAAATTTGTTACTTAATTTATTCTTCACAAGTATTGTAACGTTTTAATTATGAATATAAATTTGTGATAATTGTACTGTAACAGTTTATAAACTTTAACGAAATAGATGTTATGGTGAAATATGTGTTATTGTGTGTTTCGATAAAATTCTTTTTGTAGTTATATATCACAAATTAAACATTGTTAGAGACATAAATAGAAATAGAAAGAGAGGCTTACATGAGAGTAAGAGTGTGACAAGAACAACGAACAATAGTGTTTTAGATGCTGCCATGGCTTTTCAGTTTTTTTATTTTTTTTTGATAAAAAATATTTTTTTTTAATTGTTGTAATATTATTGTGACTTTGATGATGAGATTGTTCTTCTCTGGTCTCTTAATTTATAATGTTTGTAACCGCCTATAAATGGAATGATTTTTATTTTTTTGTGTATTAATTTTGTGGAATACTATCAATCCGGATCACAACTAAGACCAAACATTCGGATCGACAATTATGGTATAGTTAGATCATAGCTAGGCTAATTTTAGCAATAGTATCGTAGGTTTTGATAGGTTTGTTTGTGAAAACATTCATTAATGACATTTGCGTAGTCAAGTTTTTTCTAATCAAAGAAAAAAAATATAATAATATTATAATAGGTCAAGTGTCCTGAGAGGTAGTATCAAGACCTTTAATAGGTGATCCAAGGATCCAAATTTCACTGTTACCATCGTTTTGTAGATGGTTTTTGGAAAGATTCAGAGTATATCTCTAGGTTAGGATGGTATTGTTTTGCATATTCGGTTGGAGGAAAAAATATGGGAGCTAAGGGTGTTTTCAGAGGCTTATCGTCATTACACAAAATTTGAAACAGTTCTATGGGCTATGAAGTCACTTCTAGCTTTAGGAATTTGAGAGGTCAGTGTGTTACTGACTGTGCAGATATTTTGAAGATGGTGACAAACCCAGAAGATTGGCCAGCCTTCACGCAATATATGGAGGAATTTGATAGACATAAAAGATTATTCTCCAGTTTTTCTCTTCACAATATCCCCAGAAATCTTAATAGAAAAGCGGATTGGTTAGCTCGTAGTGTTCGTAATTTATCCAAAACATGTAACTTTGTAAACTCTTTGCCTAATTCTTGACTTTCGAAATTGGTATAATATATAAGTTGCCAAAAAAAAGTTAATAAACATGTCGCCTAGTTGGCAACCTTTGATGTAGTTAGGTATCAGGTAATATTGATTATGTTTTGTTGAGTTTTGTTAATCTAATAAATAATATTGACAAAAAAAATATTACTAATATTATAATAGCTGTTGAAAAAAAATTATAATAATTCTCAAAATTTTGGACTATTTAAATAATTACAGAAATTTATTAGAATATTATAGCTAATCACCTTATACATTAAAATGATTAATGAATAAGAATATCAATTATACTTCCGTGATATGTAAAATTTATAAAATCATTGCATGTCAATGTCATCTTCAAGTGAGCATGTTCAATTAAAAAGCTCAAATTCATTGCTTTGTACCGTTGACCTTTGCGTTTTCTTTCAGTTTGACCTTGAACCTTGGGACATTAATATAATATACAAGTATAAGAAATTAATTAAAAATAATGACATTGATAACGATAATTAATTATGAATAATTCATAATGACAAGTATATTGTAGTGATGGATTTGTATTATACTAATATTTTCTTAAGTAGGTGTAGTATCTTTTAAGAAACCAAGTGTGAACTCATACAACTCTTGTGTATGAAGAAATCACATATTTATAAATAATCACATATTATCCGATAAAGTTTCATAGAAAATATCATATAAGTAAACACATGCTCTTATATAAAACAATTTTGGTATAATTTTGGAGAAGTTTTTTTGTTGACTTCTTTGTTCTTTATGCAAATAAAATAAAATTTTACCTTATAAACAAATTTATGATTTAACTTCATTTATGCATTAACACGAATCATTTAGATTTGGTTATACATTAAATTGACATATTATGTGTTTATCATCATTCTGAATTTTGATAGATATGAAATGTTAATTAAGTCATAGTTTGGATACGGTTATAGTATAACTTGAATAAATTTATTTAAATTAGTGCAAACCATTAAAAGAAGAGAAAGTTGCAAGACACCTTTATTAGCAATGCCAAAATAATAAGGAATAATCATATAGTATTACAAATATATTGTTCTTAATATAAAATAAATAGATAATATAAGTATTCTTTAATTTGCTTACAATAATACAATTAATTAAAAAAATCAATATCGTCCAAGAATCTCAATTTTTGCACAACTCTCATAATTTCTCATTTCATTCACCAATTTCTCCACCATTGTCGTTAAATCTCTTTTATGCACATCCATTTTAAGACCAAACTTCATGAACAAAGTCAAAGACATCTTTTGTTCCACTTTATGTCCTTGAGCCACCGTAAGTCGATGTCGGAGCAAAATCGAAGCTGTAATCGATTTCATTTGTAGATAAGCTAAGTCTTTACCTAGACAAATCCTTGGACCGGCATTGAAAGCTACGAATTTGTATTGATTCCGGTTTATGTCGTCTGCTTCAAGCCATCTTTCTGGTTTGAATTCGAGACAATCTTCACCCCAAATGAAACTCATTCTTCCAACGGAATATATCGAATATGTAACGTTTGATCCAGACGGAACAAATGTCCCGTCTGGTAAAACATCGTCTGCAACTACGAATTTTGAATCTTCTGGTACTGATGGATATAGTCTTAATGTTTCGGATAGTGCAGCTTTCAAATATATCAATTGGTCAATTTCTTCGAATGTTAATGGCTCATCGGTCCATGTTGAAATGTTGGTGCCACGTGTCGTGATCAGAACGGTGCAGATTTCAGTGACGATTTTTTCTTCAACTCTTGGGTTTAGACTTACTAACCAGAAGAACCAGCTCATAGCAACTGATGACGTATCACGTCCAGCTAGGATGAAATTTAATGCCACGTATTTAAGAAATTTATCTGAGTAGGTTTCTTTTTTCTTCATGAATCGTGATAACAAATCGTCGTGGTGGGATCCATCTTTTTGCTGACTCAGCAATTCAAGCTTACGTGTATTAATGATTTTAGACAAGTAATCATCCACGTGCCTAATGGCTCGGCTCATATCATCTTCTAAGCCGAGCCGAAGCCATTTTCTGATCTTCCAAATAAACTCCGGCATGATAAACCGTTGAAGGGTAGCTTCCGTGGCTCCATCGAAGGCCACTGCAAATCCATTCTCGGGAAAATCCGGTAAAAGTGTTTGCGGATCTTTACCAAACGTCAACCCACAAATGTTATCGAAAGTGAGCCGTAGAAGAACATCTTGAAGATCGATCGGTTTAGCCCAATTCATAGCGGATTCAAGTATTGGTACAAGGCGGTATTTAATGGCTCGATCAACCCAACGAGCCATGGCTTGACGAAGCGTCCGGGTAGTGAATTCTAATGCAGCAGTCTTACGTTGAAACCGCCACGTGTCACCATCTGAATTAAAGATCCCATCTCCTAACAGATCGTGAAACACCGATTGCCAACTAGGTCCTTTCGGGTAGTTATCGAACCGGGTCTTGAGTATATGCTCCAGATTCTTCGGGTCACACGTGACAGTCACGTGACCTTGTTTACGAGCCAAAAACGGGATCGGGAATATACACGTTTGGTAAGTCCCGTTGGTTTTACGGAGATTCTCGGCGATGAACTCGTGCATACGGTGAGCGTTGGTGATAAGAGCTGGAAGACTGCCCAATAAGGGCCAGACACGTGGACCTTTGTAAGAACGGCGTAAGGAAATGAACCATGTAAGGTAGGTTACGATCACGGTAACAATGATCATAACCGTTGATCCATCCATTGAAGTAAGAGCAGATATTCTAAAAGAAGAGAAGAAGTGAGTGTGTGTGGAATGGAAGATAATTGTATAAATGTTTTATAGATTAAAAAGGAAGAAAAATTAATATAAAAAGGAAATTAAAAAAGATAGAAAAGTATTGGGGTATTAATAAGGCAACTAAGTTAGTTGATCATTGTGTTTATTATAACCTAATATTGTATACATTAATTCACCTCCATATATTATATCAATTCTTATTTTTGTGGCTAATGAATTTACCTATAATTAAACATAGAAGAACATTGTTTATAGAATTCTATCCTAAATCAATTAGTAAATTA
Organism: Lepidium didymum; assembly: GCA_963920545.1. Taxonomy (NCBI): domain Eukaryota; kingdom Viridiplantae; phylum Streptophyta; class Magnoliopsida; order Brassicales; family Brassicaceae; genus Lepidium; species Lepidium didymum. The sequence continues at coordinate 431,922 of OY986987.1, read as the reverse complement.
TATACTATATATATAAAGTTTCTAACCCTAAGGTTAAGACTTTCGATCTTGTACCCCCACGTATTTGGAACCACTCGTTGGTATTACCAGTATGACGTAAATCATTTCTCCCAAAAAGTTTATAATATATATTTTATAATAATTTGGTAAATTAAAATATTTACTGAAGTCATATGATTTCTTTATTTACTCATAACTAGCTCTTCAATCTAAACTTTCACAAATATTTTGGATAAATGTAGTTGCATTCGATAACAAATACATATAGTACAACTTTTATAAATTAATATATTGATAAATTACTAAAAAATTATAATCTTAACCTCATTAGTTAATCTATAATATGAATAGAAGTATGGTAACATCTTTTTGTGGGCTCTCATATGAACCCTTTGACGTGCTTATATATAATGTCAAATGATTTGAACGAGATGTTGATGGTACAAGTTGTTATATATAAGAATATATTTGTTGATATTTGTATAACCATATATATTTGTTTGATAAAAAATATATGAAGTTATAAAGGTATATTAGAGACGGCTATAATATGACAACATAAATTAATTGTAACTACAACTTCATGGGCCAATACCATTAGTGCCACTTAAGTTGGTGAACCAATTGTCTTAATTAATATATAATATCAAACAAAAATAGCATTAATAAGATACATGAATCATATAATTCCTAATTTTTCTATTCGCAGCCATAATCTAAATAAATTCTGTCGAGCTATATAATACTACTATTTCCTCAACATGAACAATATGAGTTTAATTGATAAACTTGCATAATCACCTAATAGCAGAAATAAAATAAGTTTGCAGAATAAAAACTTGTAGAATGATATATTATTGAATGAATTTTTCCAGAATCAGATAGTGATTAGATAAATATTGTTGAATGACATAATATAATTTAATATTATTAATATACAACTATTAAGTTTTTAATAAGTTTTAGAATATTAGAAATAGTTATTATATTTAGAAAAGATAATAATTTATAAAATTAAATCATATATTTAATATTTGAAAAGATATTTTATCATCAATATTATAAAAATATAGCACATTTATTACTTTTTATTATCAAATTTAATATATTCATGATACATAAAATATCTAATGATGTTGTAAAACCCAAATCATATATACAATTTCATTTTTTACAATTTTTATGTGTCGACCTGCATTTCTTTCTTCAGCTTGTATTGTATATTGTTCCGCTTCGACTTGCCGTGTTGTTTAACCACCATAGTTTTCTTCTTGTCCTTCCACATTATAATGCTTGGTCAAAATTCATATACAAAATTTCTAAAATCCTGAGTAAAATTGTGTAACACTATTGTACCTTCAATCACTTTATTCTGAATCTTCTTAATATTAATTATATCTTGGGTGAACATCTACAATTCTCCACATTTTTTACATTTAAACTCATACGTATAGATTATATAAATATTTTTGTAAGATTATAATTGGTTAGATTGTCATTAACTAAATGCATGAATGTAAATTGATAAGACATGTAAATCTTAAAATAACATTTATTTTTAAAAAAAAAAATTATAAAATTATAGGTATTGGTTGAGTGCATTTATACAAATATAAAGCTAAAAATCATATAGGAAAAAAAAAGTGAATAAAAAATATTATTTTATTATTATTTATGATCTTTAGGCGAAAAAACAACTAAAACTTTTTTTTTTACCTAATGATTTTTTCCTTTGTAAAATTTTAGGCAAAAAAAAGTTACAGAATTGCATTACATTACGTCATTATGCACATTATGTTGATTGACAAAATTTTGGCAGAATCGCATTAGATTATGACTTTAGACAATTGTGCCATTACCAATCGAAGCCTATATATAAGAAAAAGATTATTAATATAACAAAATTCCGTGTTTTGATATAAGACAATAAGTAAAGCTCAGTTTAAGACTTGTTAATTACACTTCACTTCATTAAATACATACTCTCATTCCAAAATGTCATTGTATCATTATGCTTTATAATTAATAACTAGGATTACCTTATATAAATGTACCATAAACCATGTACAATTTCCGAAATTCAACAAAAAATTTTAAATACATAAAATGTCAATATGTTTACAATGGAATGTTAGGAAAATACTAATTATAAGAAAGATTTATACATTTAAATACAAAAAGAATTGATATTTTATACTTTAATCAAATTAATAAAATTATAATTTATATCAGTTGTAGAATTTTCAGAACAAGTCATAACTTGGTTACATCTAGACATCTATTTTTTTGTATAACTCAAATCCATAACCTAAAACTTATATTGTATAACTCAAAATTGGACGATTATGTATGTGGAATCAAATTTTATAGAAAAACTGCAGAGATTGAACAAAAACACTATTTTATTTAGTACTTCATATATACTATATATAAATTTGACATAAAATATAAATTAGATAATATAAAGTTATAAATTAATAAATGCTCGAAATTATATAATTTGCTGGCTATGAATTAAAGCCAATAATATTTGGAGAGGAAAGAAAGCGGCATTTCAACTTAAAATACGGCATTAATTGGGTTTAAATGTGACGTGTTCTTTCCTTTTCAATCTTTTTTTTTTCACACTATGAGACACGACATATATGTAGTTATAATCTTGTCTTTTTCTTTTTTATGTCTAAAATACATACAAAAAAAATATCATATAAAATAAAAAAGATTATAGGACTATATATAGATGTTAAAATAAAAATATCTATGTGATTCACGATCTTGGGTTGTGTAGCTTTAGATCTTTTAACGACAAGTCGTATTACAATGGTAATCAAACTCATACGATATTTTATGTTGAAGTTGTCCAATTAGACTTTACCACCTAACACATCAACTACATATAAGCTAACATAACATCGTCACAAATATGTTTTCTTAACGAAAATTGGATTGACAAATAATAATCCATAAAAATCTCAAATTTTATCACGCGAACTTATGTGTACAATGGTGAAATACGGTAAAAATACACATTTAACTTGGCTAATTTCCTAGCCAAAATATTTCAAATTTTATTATTATATAGTTATTAATGTTGTTTATTGTCAACACCCATTCCTTTACTACAATTAATTTACAAAATTATAAATTATACCACACGGAATAATTAATCCATCTCCCTGAAATAACTTCGATGAAGAAGGCTATTTCACCGGTGTCTATGAACATAGTTTTCATAAAATTATAGACACTTTACTCTTGGGTAAAAACCAAAAGACTCTTCATCTTTTCTGATCACAAATACTCTGTTTCCTGCTATCACCTTAGACCAAAGCTCAACACCCATTCCTTTACAACAATTAATTTACAAAACACAATAATCTCCATAGCTCTCTGTTGTAAACCCAATAACTTCTCTTTTTCTCATCTCTAAGTCATAAACCTCTCAAAATCAGTTTGAAACACTTTCCCGGAGATAATATTAGAGAATATTATCCACATTAGAAGTTGGAAAGTATATATATGATATAAATCTTTTCACTCATTGTCAATTGAATTTGAATTGGATATGAACGTCCAAAAAAAGTGCGTATATCATAGACATAAGAGTTAGCTAATAGTATGAAATAGCGATTAATAGATTCTTTTCAAGCTGTTTATCATAGGTAAAAAAATTCAACTTTTAAGTTATCTTTTTTGAAAATTATATCTTCATTTAATAGTAGAGATATACAAGTATAAGATCGGTTGAGAGTCAAAGTACAAATATAAAACCATTTGATCTTTAGTTGACGATGGAATTGACAACTTACATACAAAATCGTATCAATTCATTAAATATTTATTTCTGCAACTTTTATTAGTGGAGTCGATTCTACGTAATGCCGCAGAGGTACAGACATATGTTGGATTTAATCGATAACCAAGAAACACTATGCAACTCTGATTTGTTAACCAAATCGAATTTGAATCAAAATTTGATCACTGAACCAAATAAAAGATGGTATTATTATTAAATTTTCATCATAACTTCATCAAAGTTCTGCTAGAAACCTCACTTTATTGGCTCTGACAATAGCATAATTCTAGAATCGTTACAAGACAAAAGAGATCACATATCTTAAAAACTTTAAAACTAACAATATCTAAAACTAAATCAGAAGCATTTAGAAACTTCATACTCATTTTCAAAAGTGTGTTGGAGACTTAGGGACAATACGACCACAACTATATTTGAGAAGACGAGGAAAGAATGGATTCAATGGAAACATTTGAGGCCAACAGTTTGTATCTATGGTCAAAAACGTTTTGCAACAAGTGGCTTCAATGTTGTTAAATTGGCCTGTGAATATTGAAGTGTAGACTTCAAGTACACATCCTTGGATATTGAAGAGAGATGACCAACATTTGATCAAATCGATGGAAGAATCGGTGGGAATGTCTTCGGAAATGCTGGCTGCGCTTGAGCTTCTCCCGGTATGATCGATAAGGCTATAACTAAGATTAAAGCAGCCATGGCTTTGGATTTGATCTGCATCTCTATTGTATTAATATCACCTTTTTTTTTTATCTCTCTCTCTTTGTTTTGGATTGAGGTTAGGAGCTTGGATGGTTTAAGAATAGTAAGAAATTGGATTTTATAGGATTAGAACTCAAGAAATGAGATCAATTAGTTCAATAAGAAACGTATTAAACATATAAGTTTTGTTTGTGTTTAACCGAGTAACTCTCATGTTTTAAGGGGGTGTATTGAACATTGATTTTAAGTGACAAATAATCTGTTATACAATCATATCCATTGTTATTGGAAAAAAATTAAGGATGCGATTTTAGGTGATTCTTTGCGATTCTAAAATTCTTTTGAAGATTTCCTTAGTTAAAAACACAAAAATCTAAATCTCATAGTTTTAGGTGGAGTTTTAGAAGAATTTGTCACAAATCATAAAAACGTCATTGAATTCATCTAAAATCATCTGAAATTTTATAAAATCTAAATCATTTACAATCATTTAAAATCTATGTTTCAATACATCCCCTAAATTTTGTGTAGTAGACATATAAGTTAGTTTGACTCAAATAATTTGTGATCATTAATAGCGAAATGAAATAAGTATTTATTTTTTTAGTACTGATACTAATCAGAATAAAGATAGGTTTTACTATAATTAATTTTGGAATAAATGTGTTTATAATTTCAAGAATATAGATAATTATCGAGTTCTCCTCAATCTGGATCTAGCTAATGACTCTGATATTAGAGTGTAGAGAGGATGATCTTTAGCCTATATATGAATCGGATCTTATCGATTCAATTGTTTGAAAAAAAATTGAAATATAGATTTGCTATGACAAACGTGTTTTACAAACTAAAACTGACAGATCCATAGATATTTTTTGGCATCATACATACTTATATGGATTTATTGGAATATTTTTGCTGTCAATTATTGGAATTTCTTTGAAGAAAAAGATTAAAATATATATTACAAATGTGATTAAATGTATATACAAGAACAAAAATGACAAAGACGAGCCATATACAACAACTAACAATGTCAAATATTTATTACAAAACCAAAGTAAAGAGAGGAAAAAATTTCCTAGATCCTGAACAGAATTTAACATTCTTTAGAATAAATATCATATTTGTGCTAAAAAAGAAAAAAGAAAAAAACTAGTAAGATCATTAGCTGATTATCGTTTCTCGAATCTTAAGCAAGATCTTTGTCTTCAAATCGATATCTAAGTTTAGATTCTATGTATACCTAGATCTTGTAGTGAAGGTTAGCTAAGTGTACCTGGTTGCATCACAGGGAAGAAAGACCAATTGTTGTTGTTCTTTGTCGAAGCTGTGTGTTCATCAAAGGTCAGGTGTTTTTCATCAGTACCAAAATTGAATTCTTTATTCGACCCGAGAGAGGAATGATTCACTGCTTCTGGATTTGATGGTGTAGATGATGCTTCAGGGAACGTTGTTCTTAACTTCTGATCAATACATCTAATGACTTGATCAGCATCAAGATCAAATGAAGCCGGTTTATGCGGCTTCACAATCTTTGGCTCTGTTGGTGGAGTTGTAACAGTCTTTGGATAATGCAATTTACTGCATTTACCAGGACTCAATAGCTTTGGAGGATCAGAGACTCGAAAGTAAGATCCATCAGGAAAAGGAGAAGTTGGACCTGACCCGGATACAACTGAGCTTGGAGATATAAGCTGACCAAGTGGACTACCAGGAGGAAGTTGATCAAACTGAAACTCATAGTTAGACATTGGAAACTTATGACCACAGTTACCAGTTTGGTGATTGGAGTTAAAGAGCTGAGCAAAAGGAACTTCAGGTGAAGATGGTGTTGTGGTGGTTAAGTAGATAGATTCATCAATAGGTGGTGTAATTGGAGCTGAAGATGGTTCAGTTGTGTAAGTAGAGAAAACTGGAGGAGAAACTAATTGAGGTTCATGAGCATAAGGTCCAATGGCGAAAATCGAAGGACGGTTATTAGAAGGTAAAGGACTAAATGAGAGGATTCCTACAGGTGATTGTGTTGCAGAAGGAGGTTCTGATTGGAAAAATGAAGCTGGTGATGAAGGAGGAGCTATAAAAGGAAGTGTTGTAATAACCGAACGATAACCGGAATTTGATGTTGAATTTGATGGCATTTGGACCGGTTCAGGTACAAGAACCGCGTTTCCGATTCGTTTTCCTCGTCTTGAAGATCTGAAACATACGAATAAACTCCATCGATTCCACCATTTTCGCTTCTTCTGTTTTCACAAAATAACAGAAACTTAATAAGACTCCATGATTCTTATGGTAAACACATAAATTCTATGAACACTGTTTGATAACAGCTTTAGAGAGAAAACGAAGAAGAAAATAACAAACTTCATCTTCTTCGTTTTCTCTTAAAAGCTGTTAATTTTAATTCCGCCATTAACAGAGTATTCAGAATCGATAGAAGCATATCTATAACAATCAGAAATCAATTCGCCTACAAATTGTTCGATCTATTGCTCAAGAGACAATTCATCATACGGAACACGATCAAAAACCTCTTCGAATTAGCTAATTCAGATCAAATTAAAAAGTAAAAAACTCACCCGAGTCGGTGAAGCTCGATGAACACGAGCATCAGAAGAAACAAAAGCAGAAGCAGCAGCGTTTATAGTATCCAAAACGTTGTTGTTTCTACTAACACCGCTACTCATCTTTCTTCTCTTACTCTGATAATTTTCCCGAGAAAACAAAACAGAGCATTCGAATTTCTCAAGTTAATCAATACACAACAAAAAACTTTTAACAATCAAAAGCTCCTGAGAAGAAAGAAACCATTTACAAATAGCGACACGCAACACGAAATTTCTGGGAATATTGTTTCTCTTCCATATATATATATATGGCAAAGACACGGCAAAGACAAAGGCGTGCCACTATTTACTAGTACTTGTTTGTAAATTTATATAATCTACAAGGGTGTTTATGTCCATTTAGCTTGCGAAGAGTTTGACTAACATTTAGTTCTTTTTTTCTCTCATTTAAAATTTAAGATAAATAAATATATAATTTATGATTTGTTTTTTCCATTTTAAAGGTGAATATTTCACTATTTTTAATGTTAAATTACTTCATCATTCAAAGATAAATATAGTACTAGCTTAAATGAAATTAGTGTATGAATAAAAAAAGATATTTAATGAAAAACATTTAAAGACGATTATGCTATTTTTGAAAAATTGTAAGATTTTATTCGTGGTTCAAAAATCTAATTTTTCATATATATAAAGTGCACCGATTTGTTAAATGAGAGTTTATCATATGTTTTTACTATGTCTTTTTCTTCTTTCGAGTTTAGAATTGTAATTTTCAAATTTTGTCATTATTATATTTATTCTCATTTTAAATTTTAATTTCTAAAAATATATATGTTTTTTTGCCAGTTTTTATATTTCATTCTTATAATCTTTCTTTGATTTATCAATGCCTATCCTTCCACTGAAAAAAAAATTAAGATATTTTAAGCAAAAGAAATTAAGATATTTAAATGGTTTTTTTCCGAAAGGAGTGACAGAAGTGCACGTGTGGGAGAATCGAATCTATCGTTTTTAGTTTTAAGTTTCTCGTGTGCACATTAAAGTGTGGGCCTAATCTTAAGTAATTAAATAATTTAATATAAAAATTAATAAATATTTGTTTATTGAAAAAAATATGTCACAACCCAATTTCAACTTGTTTTGCACGGTGGCTTGACTTTATATTTGGGTCTTTTATTTACTTTCTATATTTCATAACCAATCATAAAGAGACTTTTTTCAGTTTTGGTGAAATTATGTGAAAGTAATAATTACAGTAATCTTTGGCACCTTATAATTTAATTGTTTAATAATACAAACTGGTAGCTAAAAAAGAATCATTGTTGTATTTGTCCAATTGATTGATTCTTGGTTCCAAAATGGGGAAAAAATATTATTGAAGTATTCACACAAGAAGAAGAAGAAGACAGACAGAGTTATTGTGGCTCAATATGTGTAATTAGCTGTCATCAATTAAAATCTAATAAATACATAAATTGTTACAAAAAATTCTAGGGAAAATTAGATTTTCTAATTTACCAAATAAAACCATTTTAAGGAGGAATTATTGGCAAGAAGATAGTTGGAAGTTAAGAGAAATTAAAATCTAGTGATCCAACCAAGTTGATTTTACTACTTATTTTAATTTTTTTTTTACAAATAGTATATTTGACTACTTTCTTTCAACATTTTACGGATATTCAAAATTTTCGAATAGATGAATTAAATCAAATCGACTTTACAACTATGTTTTTTCATTCCTTATTACTAATAACTAGTCATGGGTCGCAGGAAAATATAACCAAAAATCTGAATACTTTAGTTGATAAAAAGTATTTAATTAGCTAAACATGTAAAAAGATAAAAAGGAACTAGAAAATTATGAGGTTTATGCCCACTTTTGAGGATACATTTGTCATGTTTTTGTTTTGTGATAAAGATTGATAAGCAATTTATTTACTTTTCAGAAAAGTAATTTTTAAAAATCAGTTTCTCACTATATTTATGTGCTTTAAATTTTTAAAGATTATTATTATTATTATTATTTTGTAAATGGTTTTAAATATTATTATTAACATCTAGTTACTTTATATAAACAACACACAAGTTAAATAGTTCATTATTATAGTAGAAAAATGGAATTGAAATTTGGGAATTAGATTTAAGTCGTTATCTGAAATGAAAAGAGAAGGTTCACGTTGTTAAAGTTAAAAACAAATAATTGTCAGCTTCAAAAAGTAAAAAGTATAAATTCATTATTCATGAATACATAACTTGGATTATTAAGACCTGTCGGAAGTTCAATGAGTTAGGTCATCAACCCCACTTCCAGATTCATGTTTTGACACGTGTCCCCAACCCACTTTGCACTCAAAGATTTAGTCATTGATCCTAACAAATAAACAAATAAGATAATTTTTAAGATTAATCAACAATTATACACTGATTATAACTTTTACACTGTATATTAAATCTAATTTAATTCAGTGAGATAATAACATGACACCAAATTTCACGTGCATCAAAGCTGGATGAAAAAGGACAACAAGTTTACGTGAGATTTCTTCCAAAGTAAAAGCCATAAACCAAAAAATAAATTAAAAATAATAGAAGTTAGATTATATAAATCTACTTCAAGATTCGAACTTATCACAAAAAAAACCATCAACTACTACCATCTTTATCATTCCTTTTAGTTATAATTATGAATTAAATATTTGGATATAAAAATATATTGTAAATATGAGTACTGTGACTTAACCGGGAGTGACGAAGCCAACTAAATCCTTAACACTACTAAACCGGTTTTACAAGAAAGATAAAAGCTTTTAGTCCATTTCTCTGGTTTGAAGATCCATAAATAAAGAGTGGAGATTTATGAGGAATCAATTTCAACGAAAGATGCAGCTTAGTAGATTCAATCGCAGCAACAGCCACAAAGATAGACAAACAATCTTTAACAGAGATATCAGAACAGAGTATAAAGATGAACTTAACATATGATTAAGAGAACATATCATCATATCACATCTCATTTCAGCTGTAAATTTAATGAGTGTAAGTGGAACATCAGAACAGAAAAAGGTCAAAACATTCTGCAAAGCACACTGAATCTTCCATTCTTTCATTTATCCTCCAACTGATGATCCTGCAAAGCAGACATAATAAGGTAATCAGAGAGGGTGAATCTGGAATCTGCAGTGTCGTAAATTTGATTTCGGCATTCAGTAGCTCTGCAGCCAAAGCTATATATATACACAAACATTCTTCTTCAAAACACAGAAGAAAATAGATAAACTGCACAAAAGGAATCGAGGACATACCACACTCTTCTGCAGATCCACCAGCATTGCCACTGCCTTTGGCAATTCCTCCTTACTACATAAGCCGGCCACCATACTGTGGAAAGTGATTTTATCAGGAGCCACACCACTAGAAATCATTTTCTCAAACATGTCTAGGGCGCCATTAAGATCATCCACTTGACAAAACCCATGAATTAATGTGTTGAAAGTAACTGTATTAGCAACTATTCATCTTCGATGCATCCGGCACAGAATCTCCAATGCATCATCTAACCTCTTAGCCCTACAATATCCGTCTATGAGAGTAGTTGAAGTTACTACATCCGGACAGCAGCCCTTGCTAACCATCAGATCAAACATGCGTAAGGCATCATCTAGACAATTATGCTTGCAAAACCCATCGATCATTGAAGTATACGTAACCACATTAGGAAATATACCCCTACAGAGCATCTCCTCATATATTTCATTAGCTTCAAATAACTTCCCCTCTTTGACATATGCATTGATCAATACATTGAAAGTTACAACCTTAGGGTGGACGTTCCTTTCGCTCATTTCACACAGCAATTGGTCCGCATCACTCCATTTACCACAGTTTAAATAACTGTCTATCATACAATTGTAGGTAACGACATCGGGAAAAATTCTTTTATCGTGCATTTCACTGAAATGATTTTGAGCATTGCTATGATGACCGTCTTTGCAACGACGATCAATGATGGCTGAATAGATTTCAACATTAGCTTTAATGTCGCTTTGTTCCATCTTCCTAAGCATATTCAAGGCCGACTCAGTGTCACCTATCTTACACATTCCATTTACAATTGTTCCGTAAGTAACAACGTTAGGTCGGTGACCATTTTCTACCATCTGATCCAGCAGAGTTACTGCTTCGAGAAGTCGACCCTCACGGCAAAGACCATTCGTCAGTGTGGTAAACGTTACGACATCTGATGTCAATCCCGTTTATACCATATGATCAAATAAAGCTAAGGCTTCAGAGATCTTATCTTCGAGACATAACCCATGGAGCAGAGTGCTATACGTAACAATATTAGGCTGGAAACCAAGTTTTGTGATCTTTCCAAATGTAGACAATGCAAAGGACAGCTTCTGACAGCTGCAAAGACATTTTATAATAATATTGAAACTGTAGATATCAAATGGGATCCGCCGCATTTCCATCTTCCGATAGAGAGAAATAACAACATCGAGACGTTTCATTTTCACAACGACACCAATTACTTTATTGAAATCGATCGCTGAAGGGATGGGCCGACATCGAACCATTTCATCGAACAAATCAGCCGCATTATCTAAGCTTTTAATATATTGAGGCCCACTTCTCAATTTCAAACTCTCCCCACCGAAAGTTCCTTCGCTACCGCTGCAACGAACTGGCAAAGAAGATAGGGACTTCCTAATTGTACCTTTCTGGGCGACGCGACGATGAATCAACCTCTTAGTGATCAATCTAGCAGAGACAGCAAGAGAAGATGATTCCGATGAACAAAACCAAGCCAACATTTTGATTCGCCTGATTTTGTTCCTCGTCGATCTCCACACTTAGACAAAGGAGCTAACAAGTGAACAAGTGTTAATAACCCTAACAGACCACGAGGCATACAAAGCGACACAGAAGGATCAGAAATCCAAAGCCGGCTCAATCGGAAATATTCAATAACTGGTTCCATTTTAAGAATTCTGATCAACCGGTTCACTTGGTTTGGCTTAATATCTAAAACGTCGTCGTTGCACCAAGTAAGTAAGTTGTGTCTCTTGTATTATTAGAAAGGAAATATGCAATCTTTTCTCATACTTAAAATATTCCTAATGTATATCTTTTATGCTATAATACCATTACGAGTTTTCAAGTTAAAATAATTGGCAATAAATAGATTAATCCCTAAAATATATATATATATATATATGGTTAGAATGACCCAAGCTTCATATATAAGATATGTCATCATCTAACATATCTCTTTGAAATGATATGTGATATAGTCTAATATTTTCAAAACACCACAACAAATGCATTACAAGTCTTATTGGACCAAAATTGTGGAATGTGATACATGCTAGAATTTGGGAAAAGTTGTTATATTCACTTAATAATCAGAGTATTTATACACAATGTTTAACCTAAAACTTGTATAGAAATATTATAAGTATATATTAGGTAATATTACATCTTTCCTTTCTAATATGTTTCTCTAGCCTTTTGGTGAATTCCTTGAATTTTAAAAATTTCTTGAGTCTATTTTGAGTGGATGCACTTAGGCTTTGACTTGTGTTCTTCTCACAAAGTCCTTCCTCACTTTTGTGTGGTGAACTTCTTCTACCCATTCAAACTCCAACTTTTGCTTTCTATTTGCTTAATAAATTTAATGGATTCCCATATTTGAAATAAATCATTTTGAAAATTCTAAAAATCTAAATCAGTTCAATACATTCCCTAATTATTTTGGTTACAACAAAACTTCCATTCAAATTGGATGTAGCTTCTAAATAAAGAAACAAACAAACCTAACTTCGAGCTTTGAGAAAAATGGTTTCCAATGGAAACTTTCCATTACGCGTTTTGCTGACCGAACCTAACTTGTTGCCAAAACTTACAAAACATTAATGTATATATCTGTCTCTTCTGCCTCACTTTTATATGATGAAATAAAAACTCGGTCGTCTGATAATTCGTTTACTTTTGAAAAAGCTAGTTGACCAAAACGTAAAAGAACAAAGAAGAAGAAATGAAAATGCAAAACGCGTTAGAGTAAAAAAAAAATTCTCTCTGGTACATTTATCGATAAACCTTCACCAACAATGTCCTTTGACGCTGGCGATACCGGTTTCATCGGATCTAGCCAGCGTTGGTTTCTCTCTTCATATTTAACTCGTTTTGGCTTTGTTTTTTCTCCCCTTCGGTATCGTTTTCTCTTTCCCACTGTTTTTCATCTCTATTCCTCTCACCCGCTAGAATCCATGACTGGTTCTGTTGAAGCTTGAAGCTCTGGTTTTAGAGGCCGGAACTACTTTCAGCATTTTCACCGCCATCTCTTCCCGTCGGAGTCGAGATTTGTGTTTCTCCCTCTGTTCCGCTTTACTCTACCGCTGTCACTTGTGTTGTTGATTTTATTTCGATTTTTTTGGGGGCTCACGTCTACCGAGATCATCCCTTCCATCTTCCACTGCTCTATGCGACCTCGAATCTCTCGGAGATTTTACCTCTCGACATAGGCGGGCTCCGGCCAGATTTATCGCCTCACCTTCCACTAATTATACAGTTGCTTCCTCCTTTTCTACAACAAGTCGGGTTTCACTTGGGCTAGAGGATGGCTTCAAGATGGCTGAATTTGTCTCCTTCTCCGGCAATCCTGTTATAGGTATTCGGAATGTCGAAGGTTGACCGGCGATGACGTCAGCGCAAATGGCGATGTCAATCCTTTTTTCCATAGAGGCATGTTGATTAGGGTTTCAATTTGGTTTCATGGCCTAGTAATGGACTTGTGTATGGGCTTTATATTTAACTAAACCTTCAATTATTTCAGGTCTCTTAAGCCCAATAAGATTTGTTTATGAGAACAAGTGAATCCTTTTAGACCTAAGACAGAATGTGATTGAAGTTTATAAGATTCTTAGATCTGTTAATCTATCTTCTTCTAGACATAATTTAAACTATATTGGTTCTTCCCTATGAGATAGAATATTGCCTAGAATCTTCGATATGGAGATGTGTTTCAAAAACTCGAAGACAATAAGAGCTTATTTGGTAGTTCAACTGCCCTTTGTGGCGATAGAAATAGGATTAGTCTTCAACTCTCAGACTCAAGCCTTCTTATCCATCCTCTCAAGACTTCCAAAACATCAAAGTCTCTACCACTTGGTTCTATCTATTATATGCTTTAGTTTATTATCGACTATGTTATATTTCATGATTGCGCTATGGGATTGTAATTCCAAATTTTAATTAATAGAAGAAGATTTGTTGAAAAAAAAAGTTGAAAATGCTAAGAAACTTTCCATTTCTTCGTTGATACATCTGTTAATGAGTACTGTTTGCCATTTTCTCCTCCAAAAAAAAACTTTATCCAAACAAATCTTTGTGAACTGTGATTTTTAACCACTCACGACCCTCTCTCATGGCTTCTTTTCCTTCGCCTCGCACGTGGAAGTACCGAGTCTTTACAAGTTTCCATGGACCTGATGCCCGTAAAACATTGGTCAGTCATCTACGCAAACAGTTTAGCTATCATGGGATTTCGATGTTCAATGATCAAGAGATTGAGAGAAGCCAGATAATTGGTCATGCACTCAAACAAGCGATTAGGGAATCAAGGATCTCGATTGTGGTGCTCTCAAAGGATTATGCTTCATCGAGCTGGTGTTTGGATGAGTTGTTGGAGATATTGGAGTGTGAGAAAGATCTTAAACAAATAGTGATGACGGTTTTCTACGGAGTAGATCCATCTGATGTGAGGAAACAGAGCGGAGATTTTGGAAAGGCTTTCAATAAAACTTGTGGTCGTAAATCAAAGGAAAAGAGGCTTAAATGGAGCAAAGCTTTGGAACAAGTCACCAACATAGCTGGAGAACACTTCCTAAACTGGTTTGTTTGCTTTTGTTCAACTAATTTGGAACTATTGCTTTCTTTGAACCTATTAGGAAATTCTCTTTGTGAATTTTAAACATCTGATAGCTTTCTATTGTTTTTTCTTTTTTTTCAACCATACTTTTATAATTGGATCGACAAGGTCCTTTGTTTTTTATGTCAACCTTACTCTTATAGTTGTATCGACAAGGCCGATCCAGAGCCGAAACCCATATCCTAATTTTTTTTCTTTCCCCTTTAATCGGAGAGGAATCAAATCCGGGTGCTTTGAGGATTTATAAAGTGACCACTACCACTAGGCCACATGTCATCGGCATTGCTTTCTATTGTTTATGTGTTACTTTATTAACATAAGACTCTGATAGCTAACTAATAAAAGTAACAAAATGATGTACAAAATCTTCATGATGCTTTTCACACGACTATTTGATCAACTTGGTGAATTTTTCTTGCTGTTAGGGATAATGAAGCCAAGATGACAGAAAAGATTGCAAAAGATGTTTCAAACAAACTAAATGCTACAATTTCTAGGGATTTTGAAGGTATGGTCGGTATTGAAGCACACTTGCAGAAAATGCAGTCTTTGTTATATTTAGATTGTGAGGATGAAGCTATGATTGTTGGAATCTTTGGTCCAGCAGGAATTGGTAAAACTACCATTGCTAGAGCTTTACATAGCCGGCTATCTAGCAGTTTCCAGCTTACTTGTTTTATGGAGAATGTTAGGGGAAGCTATGATCGTGGACTTGACGAGTATGGTTTGAAGTTGTGTCTACAAGAGAAACTTCTTTCAAAGATTTTAAAACAAAAAGATTTGGAGATTGACTGTTTAAGTGCGATACCTAACAGGCTAAACGACCAAAAAGTGCTAATCATTCTTGATGATGTGGACCATCTAGAGCAACTGGAGGCTTTGGCGAATGAATCTGATTGGTTTGGTCTGGGAAGCAGGATTATAGTAACCACAGAAGATCAAGAGCTTTTGGAGCAACATGATATCAACAATACATACCAAGTGAAGTTTCCAACTAAAGAACAAGCTTCTAAGATCTTTTGTAGATATGCATTTAAAAAGAAGTCAGCATCACATGGTTTTGAAAAGCTCGCCGAAAGAGTAACAGAGCTTTGTAGTAACCTCCCTTTAGGTCTCCGTGTCATGGGTTCAATGTTACGTGGAAAGAAAGATCAACGTGACTGGGAAGGTATATTGCTCAAGCTAGAAAATGGCCTTCATCCAAAGATACAAGGAGTACTTAGAGTCGGATACGAACATTTAGATGAGGATTGTCAATTTCTATTTCAACTTATTGCATTCTTCTTCAACTATGTTGATGATAATCATGTGAAAGCAATGCTCGTTGACAGTAACTTAGATGTGAGACTCGGGTTGAAAACACTCGCGTATAAATCTCTCATACAAATATCAAGCAAAGGTGAAATAGTGATGCACAAGTTACTACAACAAGTGGGTAGAGAAGCAGTTCAAAGACAAGATCGTGGGAAACAAAAAATTCTAACTCATGTTGATGAGATTCGTGATGTCCTCGAAAATGATTCTGTAAGTTTTTTATTTTTTGATATTTTGTTTCTTAAATGTATGCGTTAAACCCACCAATCTTTTAACTATTACTGTATTGTATTGTACTAACTTTTGCGTTTTATTTGAATGAATTGTTTAGGGTAACACAAGTAAAGTGGTATGTATATCTTTAGATATGACTACAATCCCAAACGAGGAGTGTTTAAGTGTAGGAGCCGTTAAAAGATTGAAAAATCTTCGATTGCTCAACATCTACAATACAAGATTTGAGACAAATGCTAGGGTGCATGTACCCGAGGGCATGGAGTTTCCACCACATTTGAGGTTATTACGTTGGGATGTATATCCTAGAAAGTGTCTTCCTCGTACATTTTCTCCTGAATATCTTGTCGAACTCAAACTAAAACGGAACAAACTTGAGAAGCTTTGGGAAGGAACCCAGGTTGGTTTTAGTTTATTTGCTGCAGAGAAGATTTGAAGTATGTACTTTCCCATTGCATCATTTGCTAACGATCCTTCTTATGTTGTGTTGTTTTCTACATTAATCAGCTGCTTCCAAATCTAAAGAAGATCGATTTCACGGCGTCAGCAAATTTGAAAGAACTCCCGGATCTTTCAAATGCTACGAATCTTGAAAGGTTGATCCTGCCAGGTTGCTCCAGTTTGGTAGAGCTTCCTTCCTCTATTGGAAATCTTCATAAACTAAAGAGCTTGTTTATGGATTACTGTGTACAACTACAAGTTGTTCCGACTCACTTCAACTTGGCATCTCTTGAAAGCATCAGTATAATGGGATGCTTGCAATTGCAAAAAATTCCAGATATTTCAACAAACGTCACAAGACTGAAAATTACAGACACAATGTTAGAAGAATTGCCTAGACTTTCAGCTCGCCTTGAGTATCTCAGTATATATTGCTATGACAGTGTCAGTTTATTCCAATTTGACGGCAAACCTATCACATTTAGGAAAGACCACAATGTCAAAGATATCAAGAAAATTCCAGATTGTATTAAAGATCTTCACGGGTTGAAAAAGCTTACTATACGTGGCTGTTCAAAACTTGCATCACTGAGTCTAACAGAGCTCCCTGGCTCGCTCAGAGAACTTCTTGTAGAGGACTGTGGATCATTGGAGACAGTATCTTTCGATTTTGACAATCTAATTGAGATTCTAAGCTTCATCAACTGCGATAATTTGGGCGAAGAAGCAATAAGAGTTATTGCCAATCAATCATCTCAGACATGCATAACCGGAATAGATATACCAGTGGAGTTTGTTCATCGAGCTATCGGAAATTCTTTGACCATTCGTTCATCTTTCTACCGGTTTAGGATTTGCGTCGTGCTTTCCCCTAAACAAAAAACGGTGATTTTTCATCAAAAATTATGGTGTCGCATCCGCATAAAAGGCTGCTCCATTACTGTTACAAAGATATGCCATTCTTTAGAATCCGAACCGAACATCTATTCATGTGTTTCATTGATTTGCTTGACCAAGATGGATTGCTTGAACAGGACAACAAGGTATCGTTCGAATTCAACACCACGTCCCACAACATCCGCATTAGTGAATGTGGTGTCCAGATCGTAACAGACAACCAAAACAAGCAATTGAAGGACATTGGATGCTAATGAAGTCATTATTGGTTTCTCTCCTTCTCTTTTACGTTTAGTTCTTTAAGTTTCTTAATGATTGAAATCTCAATCCTAACAGGGGATCTGAAATTTGGAAACCTTTTTTATATTAAGATTGTTGTGCAATGAGAGCCACACTTCTCAATTTCGTACTCTCTCCTTCAAAAGTTCCTCCATGACCATTGGAATGGACAGTTGAAGAACTATGCTTCATCGAGCTGGTGTTTGGATGAGTTGGAATGTGAGAAAGATCATAAACAAAATAGTGATGACAGCTAAAGTTCAAACCATAGCAGTATTGTTATATATGCCTATTCTTAATATAGAGATGTAGGAGGACCTGTTTGGTAAAATCACAGTCTGCAGCCATTTAGTCCAGTCTACATGTGAATTTGCAAAGAGACAAGCAATCTTTAACAGAGACATGAGAGCAGAGTATAAAGATGAACTTAACAAATGATTAAGAAAACATATCATCATACAACATATCTCATTTCAGCAGTAATCATAAACAAACATGATAAATAAAAACTTTACTGAGTCTAAGTGGAACATCAGAATAGAAATAGGTCAAGCAAGAAGCAATATAACATTGAATCTTCTATTCTTTCATTTATTCTCCAACTGATGATCCTGCAAAGCAGACATAATAAGGTAATCAGAGAGGGTGAATCTGGAATCTGCAGTGTCGTAAATTTGATTTCGGCATTCAGTAGCTCTGCAGCCAAAGCTATATATATACGCAAACATTCTTCTTCAAAACACAGAAGAAAATAGATAAACTGCACAAAAGGAATCGAGGACATACCACACTCTTCTGCAGATCCACCAGCATTGCCACTGCCTTTGGCAATTCCTCCTTACTACATAAGCCGGCCACCATACTGTGGAAAGTGATTTTATCAGGAGCCACACCACTAGAAATCATTTTCTCAAACATGTCTAGGCGCCATTAAGATCATCCACTTGACAAAACCCATGAATTAATGTGTTGAAAGTAACTGTATTAGCAACTATTCCTCTTCGATGCATCTGGAACAGAATCTCCAATGCATCATCTAACCTCTTAACCCTATAATATCCGTCTATGAGAGTAGATAAAGTGACTACATCCAGACAGCAGCGCTTGCTAATCATCAAATCAAACATGCGTATGGCATCATCTAGACGATTATGCTTGCAAAACCCATCGATCATTGAATTATAAGTAACCACATTAGGAAATATCCCCCTACAGAGCATCTCCCCATATATTTCATCAGCTTCAAAGAACTTCCCCTCTTTGACATATGCAATGATCAATACATTGAAAATTACAACATCAGGGTTGACATTCCTTTCGCTCATTTCACAGAGCAATTGATCAGCATAACTCCATTTACCACAGTTTAAATAACTGTCTATCATACAGTTGTACGTAAAGACAGAGGGAAAATTCCTTTCTCGTGCATTTCACTGAAAAGATTTTGAGCGTTGCTATGATTTCCGTCTTTGCAAAGACGATCAATGATGGCTGAATAGATTTTAACATTAGCTTTAATGTCGCTTTGTTCCATCTTCCTAAGCAGATTCAAGGCCGACTCAGTGTTACTTATCTTACACATTCCATTTAAAATTGTTCAGTAAGTAACAACGTTAGGTTGGTGACCATTTTCTACCATCTGATCAAGCAGCGTTACTGCTTCGAGAAGTCGACCCTCCCGGCAAAGACCATTCATCAGTGTGGTAAAGCAAATTTAGGGTGGTGTCATAAGTTGCAACTTGGTCATTCCATCTATTAATTTATGTCTATTGGTGAACTTCTTCTAATGAATTATGAAGTCAAGCTTGATCCTTAGAGCTATATATGTTCATATCATACTTCTACACATGTGAAATTTATTAGCTAGTTCAAAACCATATAATATACCTATAACATGAGATAGTGTGCAAAGCTAACTGTTTCAACAATATGATCAAATAAAGCTACAGCTTCCGTGATCCTATCTTCGAGACATAACCCGTGGAGCAGAGTATTAAACGTAACAATATCAGGCTGAAAACCAAGTTTCGTGATCTTTCCAAATGTAGACAATGCAAAGGACAGCTTCTGACAGCTGCAGAAACATTTTATCAGAATACTGAAGCTGTAAATATCAAATGGTATCCGCCGCATTTCCATCTTATGGAGAGAAATCACAACATCAGGACGTTTAAGTCTCACGATGACACCCATTAATTTACAGAAATCAATCACCGAAGGAATTGTGATCGACACTAGAAGAACCTTGAACTCTAGTTTCCGTTCAAGTATTGAGAACCACTTCTCAGTTTCGTAACTCTTTCCTTCAAAAAGTTAGCACGAGATCCCAACTACAAATGAGCTAACTAATGCAAATAAAAAAACTTTGTAAAGCCATGTTGACCGTAATATATAATGCAAAAACAAACTGTGACAAGTTTAATTTTTGAAACTTTTAGTAGCTAAAAAATTACGAGTAGAAGAGTCTTTTTAAAGTGTTTCTTAATCTTAAAGCGTCTCTCAAGCAGCCAAACTCTTGGAAGCAATCTCAAAGACATTTTCAGACAATCCATTTGCTGACATTATCATCTCCAGTTGTGCCTGAAAAATACAACACAAACGTAACTAATTTATCTAATGATCTTCTCAGACTATAGAACGATCCATGGCTACAGATTTCAATTTGAGAAAAGACTAGACAAGAAATTATAACGAAATTATAGAAACAGGAAATGCTGGAGCATAAGTTTTAGGATTGGTTTTGCATTTATCTCTCAGAAGATTTACCTTGGCTAGAGCTTGACGTGTTTCATCATAACGCTTCCACCTCGAAAAGGCAGACACCATACGAGAGGCAACCTAGAATAAGACCAAAATAGAGAGTAGATCATTAAGGTTGTCATTGTTGTATGGATTATTACAGAGGAAACTAGCTGCAAAGACGCAAGTAATTTTTGTGAGTTTAACCTGAGGGTTCAGTTTATCTAACTGGACCACAATATCACCCAAGAATTTGTAACCCGAACCATCTTTGGCATGGAAATTCACCGGGGAACCACAGAACCCTCCAATAAGCGAGTAAACCTGAATGACCGTTGTTGGTTTCATCATTAGCAAGTAACTGATTACATTGTTGTAGAAAAAGGATTTCAGTATACACTTGCCTTGTTTGGATTGCGCAGATCGAAAGCTGGGTGATCCAAAAGCTTTTTGACATTCTCTACATTGCCCGGAATATCGGATGTCGACTGAAGGAGGAACCATTTATTAACAACCTGAAAATAGAAGCCACTAGATCTTAGTATGACATATTACACCTGGAAATAGAGGGAAGTAACTTGTGAAATTAAGATCCATACCAAGTAATCGTCCTGCCACTTGTTATAGAAGTCAGAAAGAATGTCGTCACGGGTTTTACCCGGGTTCTGGGCAAGAGCTGCCAAAGCAGCAAATTGGTCGGTCAAATTGGTAGCCATCTTGTATTCGCTCAATGCAAGTTCCACAAATGCTGGATCCTCGAGAGATGCAAGATAAGCTGATATATTTTCACAAAACAAAACATAATCAAGTAAGTAACTTGAGCAAAGGGCATATCTTTCTATTGAAGAAGGTTACAAGAATACAAACCTAGAGCAGTGTTCTTCAAAGCACGCCTTGCCATGTTTGGGTGGTCAAAGACATAAGCTTCTGTGCTCCTATTACTCTCCACCTGCACAAAAACAGTTGAATACATGGATTTCTTCAGTTCAGTAGGTACGACTCTGGTCCCTAATCCCAGAAGATTCATTATATCGAGAAAAGAAAGACATACGACTTTTAGAAGCTCAGCTTTAAGTTCAGATGCAAGCTGCTTTCGGACAAACTTTCTAACAGCATGAACAGCATCAGGATCTGCCACGGCCATCATGTCCATGATCTCTCCCTCCCCAGGCAGTGTTATTGCTTTGGCTATAAATTCCTACTCAATAGATAAAGAAACCAGATTACAAAGTCTCATGCCAAACTACCTTGGATACTTCCGTGGTCAACAAGAGAATGTAGATACATACCTTGTCCAAGCTTGAGTCAGAAAGCACACTGCCGAGACCTTGCACAAATTTTGGGTTCAGAACCAGCGGTTTATTTTGCTGGAAATCAGAAACTAAGTTCAGCATGAGCTTCCTTGCCAGAACTTGACCGGCCTCCCATCTAAAATACAGAATGATGAAATGAACTAAATGAGAAAATAGCATACAGAAGAACTAATATGTTGTAGAAAGGCACATACCGATTGAATTCATCTGAATCATGTGCTAGAAGGAAGAACAGATCATCATCAGAGATATCAGTTTCAACACGAACGGGGGCACTGAATCCCCTAAATAGAGACGGAACAGGTCTTTCTGATATATCAGAAAACACGAACTCTTCTTCTTTCTGTACATTAACAAGACATGAAGTCAAGAAAAGATATATTAGTAAAATCAGAACAAAAGTATAATATCGAAAATACTGGATGCGAAAAAGTGTGGAGGGTGATATATTGTAGAATACATACATTACAAAAGATCATATAAAGTATTGGTTTAAAAAGATATTCACAACCAACCTTCGAAACTCGAAGTATTGTGCTGCTGCTTGAAATGGTCTGCACTATACCATCATGATGAACAGAGGAAAGTGTAATGTCTTTCCCACTTGAGTCCAGAAGACCAACAACCACTGGAATAAATGTAGGTTCTTTTGTTGGCTGGCCCGGAGTAGGAGGTATCTCCTGACTGGGAAAGTGATCAATAACAAAGAATGCCAATGTGTCAACAATAACTTTAACAGAGGTAAGATCCATAAACGTTCATATTCAAAGGCAGGTAATAAAGCTGGCACACAGTCATTTTTTCCACGGATTTGCCAAATATTAATTCGATATGAGAAGAATAGAACCTGAATTTTAAAGAGAAAGTACGAGCTTCAGCATCGTAAGAGGAGGCCACTTTGACAACTGGTGTTCCAGCTTGAGAGTACCTATTATGTTGAAGATGGTATATCGTTAAAAGTATGAAAACAAGAATCTTTACAATTAATTCCACAAAAATAATACGACTAACCATTGCAAGAAATTAGCAAAATCTGCATTGTTTGCATCATGCATAGCAGCAAAGAAGTCTTCACAAGTCACTGCTTGCTCATCATGTCTTTTGAAATAGAGATCCATTCCCTATACCATATGTACAAATAGAGATGATTAGAATGCATTCGACGAAAAATCTCCCCATCGGATCCACAAAAAAATAAAAAGTAGAAAGCATTCGGAAAGCAACCTTTCGGAACCCCTGACTTCCTAGTAGAGTTTTGTACATCCTGACGACCTCAGCTCCCTAGGAAAATGTCATAATGTCAGCTACGATGTCTTCTTTCCAGTGTATTAAAGAAACACTATTGTTAAAGAGTCAAACCTTTTCATAAACCTGAAAAAACAACAGAAAACAAATAATACTGTTAGAAACAATATGTAACGGATTGATAGGAAATCAAACTATGAATTAGAAAAAATTCTTTAGTCCCTACCGTCACTGAGAGAGTAGAATGGCCAGACGTAACGCAGGTTTGAACAGGTTACAAAAGCACAAGCACGTTAGATTGGAACACAATGCTGAAACTAAGATGATAAAATGCTTTAACAGTGAACCAAAACTTGCCAGTGTAAAAGTTGTCCATCTGCCAAAGGAAGAAAAGAGCGACATTTATCAACACTTAACAATAGCATGTACATTAAAGTTTTAAGGGAAAACAAGAGAATTTCTGACCTTGATGTATGAATGGGGGCGAACAGGATGTGCCATAGGACCAGCATCCTAATAATTAGAGGGAGAAAGCATGAGAAAATGAAACAATCCCATGAAGAGCCTAAAAGGAGTAAAAAATAAATGTACAACCTGTGGAAATTGATAGATCCGAAGTTTTGAAACATCAGCAATGCGCTTTACAGTACGGCTTCCCATGTCAGATGAAAACTCCTGTATAGAGTTTTCACAACCTTTTTAATATTAGATATAAAAAAAAAATTCCATAATCATCTTCGAAATAGTAAAGGATAAAATATACCTGGTCACGGAAGACAGTAAGTCCTTCCTTTAGACTGAGTTGGAACCAGTCTCGGCATGTCACCCTGTTGTTACAAGCAGACTTTTAGTAATATACCAGGCCGCATTCTAATAATGTTCTTTTATGACAATTACTATACAGACAAGCATTGATCACATAGCAGACAACAAAATTGATGTTTCAATCAGCAAAATTTTTATCAATTGTATAAATTGGAAGGTTGAGGCTGACCTGTTCCCTGTCCAATTGTGGAAGTACTGCACAAAGAGCACAATGAAAGATGTGTTTATTGAAAATTAATCTGAATAACAGCAAGATTTCAACAAATAGCATATATTGTTTGACCAAAAAGACAAACAACATATAGTTATGATTACTTACTTCGTGGCCGATAACTCCCAAAATAGCAGCATAATCCGCATCAGTTGCAGTTTCTGGAGATGCTAGGACAAGCTTTGAATTAAAAATCTGCAAGGTTAAAGCTCATGGATTACCAGCAAAACAATGTATGTTTAGAATTACATTATTTCTTATAAAGAAAGGTAGTGTTACATTCAAACTCTTGTTTTCCATGGCTCCCCTGAAAGTTAAGAAAATCCAATCGTTCATCCGGTCTCAACAATAAGAAAATGTAAAAGAAATGGATCCCTGAGCTCTTCGTTTTGGATCAAAGATATTAGCAAATGGATCAATACTATCAAGTGTGACTGAGTCCAGAATTTGTTCATACATGTTAAAATCTGGAACAGCGACAATGTTGAAGAGATCCAGGTCATACTCAAGGCCGAACACCTAGTGAACAAAGGATACACGCAAAAATAATCAGATTCAGTAACCTACCATTTACAATAAAGAAAAATTCAAGTACTTACATCCTCATCCCACTTCATAGCCGCCTTTAGGGAACACATGGCATGAGCAGTTTTTGGTAGATCTTCTGCAGGAGTCCAGATTTTCAGAGATACCTGTCTACCAGAGCGTGTGGTAAATGTATCATCTCTGCTCACAAGCTGTCCAGCCACCAGAGCAAATAGATAGCACGGTTTCTTGAATGGATCCTCCCATAAGGCATAGTGCCTACCACCCTAATTTCAATGAACAATTTTGGTTTCAGCAAAGACTAAGCTGAGAAGACACTTAGCAAACACAATAAACAGTGGAGTAATTTGATAACCTCTATATCTCCTTGAGAAGTGAGGTTTCCATTGGACAATAATACAGGATAAAGTGTCTTGTCAGCTTCCACACGACATGTGTACTTTGCCATAATATCAGGACGATCCTGTCATTGCATAATAAATACACAATGTAAGAACTTCAGTTGTACTATCTCAGCACTGGGCATCTTATCAAGAAGTCGCAATCAACCTGGTAAAATGTAATTTTGCGGAAACCCTCTGCTTCGCACTGTGTGCAGAAGTTCCCAGAAGACTTGTAAAGCCCCTGAAAGACGAATTTTATTTAAAATAAGTTAGAAGAGATCACATCAATCCCTGAGAGTTTAAAAAGGAAAGCAAACGAATGACATTAAAGTAATTCACCTCAAGTGAAGTATTCTTGTGAGGGTATATCTCAGTATCAATTTCTAAAACAAAGGACTCTTCAGCTGGAAGCGAGAGGAGCGAGAGATGACGAGAATCCAACTGGTAATCCCCTTCCTAGTCAGAGTGAATCAGATATGAAAAGAGAGACCAAGTAAATGACAGAAACTGAATTACTTATTTTTCTTCAACTGAGTTACTTAAAAATAACAGAGTGAGCCTAAAGATACAAAAATTTTCTAGAAAGATAAGCACTAAATTGATACCTTTAGAAGCTTCCCCTGAACCTTGACTGAAAGTAGCTTCAAGTCATGTCCATCCAAGACCAACGCAGCGGAAGATCCTGGCCAACAAGATAATTTTTCAGAATGTGATGCGAGAAAAAGAAAAAAAAAATTTCGCACGGAGGTATACAAAAAGCGCATGCAAAAATGAAATCTTAATGTTCAGCTTGAAGAAACTATTGACTGCAAAGACGATTAGTCGACTAGATTTTTGTACCTTTAACTCGAGGGGAAACCTTAATTTTAGAGCTAACAATTGTTTTCTCTTCGCCAAGAGAGAAGTTCAGATCCACCTAAACAAACAAACAAAATCATCTGATAAGAACACTAATGGTTCTAGTCATACACATAATATGGAATTGAGACAGCTAACATACAGTTTCAAAGTAGTAATCAGGCTTCGTGTAATCCTTGAGAAATATTTCTTTTGGTGCATCCATTTTGGATTCTTCAGCTTTATCTGGAACTGACTCTGTGGCAACAGAACAAATCAGCCTCCTGCTGTTTTGCTTATTTCTCTGACATATATATAACAGAATATACATTTACTATGCTACATAAAATCCAGCATTGGTTTGATTAATCATAAGGGAAAAATAGAGCATGTTACATCAAGAGAATGAGATAGAAACCAGTTCTTCCTCAAACAAGTAGCCTGAGAAAATGAAAGACAGTAAAGATCATTCTCGGTTTAAAGAGTGGCATTGATAAAAGAAACAAAGAATCACAAACCTCGGAAGTAAGAAATGGTCTGTATTGAATAAATCTCTTTGCCGAACTACGAAATGGAAGACAACCACTTCTAACAGGTACCTGCATCAAAACAATATATAAGGGTTCAAGCGAAAACGATACAAACTAAGCAAAAGATCAAGCGTAATCCAAAATAACAATTTACATAAAAAACAGAGATAGAAATTGTATTGGTTAGGTAAAGACAAACCGAAACCATAAGAATTACAATAATTAGTAACGATTCAGCAACCAAGCATTGCCTAAATATCAAAATATTCCAAAAAAGAACAGCCAGATTGAATGTACACTTCATGTAAAACTCTTCACTATAATCATACTAACTGAGTAACGAAAGTATGATATCTGAGTGCCGAAAGAAATCAACATTCTAAAGAACTCAAGTAATTCATCATTTCCTTTGCACTTTTTTAGATTTGATTCAAAATACTAAAATACGCACACGTTTATCGATCAGTATCTATAATGAAACAAAAAAGAAATAACAAATCGAAACTTAAAAGAGTTTAGAGTAATCACAGGAGCATGAGAGAGCAAACCCAGAAGATTGACCCTCGCAAGAGACGAACTTCCACAAGGAATTATCAATCGAGCCATAAAAACAAAACACTAAAATTTCAAGACCTCTAAATCAATCTAACAAGAACAATAGCACTATAAATATAATAAAACACCTCGTTAATACTGAACAACTCTCCAACCAATAAACCCTAGAAAACTCTCTCTAGTCACTAGAGAGAATCTACACTAACAGAGAAAAACAAAGCTGTAAGTTAGGGCTATGGTCTTTAGAAGGATATGTGAAAAGGATAGAATTTAAATGAAAAATTATGGCCGAGAAAATTCGATATTAAAAAAAAAACAAAACAAAAAATGGGGAAGCAAATGATTAACAAAAATAAAATTCAATTTGGCGAAATCGACTGAGAGATCGAATCTGGGGAAATCAATCGGAGGAAGACGAAGAAGCAATTACCGAGATCCGATGACCAGATGAAGGATATAGGAGTGAAACAATGAGACGAAACCTGGTACTGATATATATGTAATGACAACGAAGATATTTATTCAAAAAAAGAAAAAAAACAGAATAATACGTATTAGATAATAATATTAATATTAATATTGTCTGTTTCAGCAAAAACAAATGAGTATACTGTTGCACCGTGAGCATTTCAATGCTGCTAAGATATTGTTGTTTGGCATAAAATATTAAAATCTGATTATTTTTTCTGTCAACATCATAATCCAATACAAAAATGAAACTAGAGATTTAGGAGAACAAATATCGAATGACTATTTTGTAATTCTATATATTTTTTTCAAAAATACTAATACACAATACAATCTATAATTATCATCATGAAATTTATAATTTTTTTTTATCAGAAGAGAGAGGAAAAACCTCTCAATTTATTAATAAAAAAAAAAACCTAACCACAACCTCTACAAATAGTTGCAATACCACTAAAATCCTCATCCGCCAACGATACCACCTTAACGGATGGCGACAAAAACGAATAAAAGCCAATTGGCAAAAAAAAAGCAAAGTTTGCTAATCCATCTACAGAGCGATTAGTTTTCCTAAAAACATGTGTAACCCGAACTATCCATTCCCTAGAAATAAAGGCATAACACAAATGTATTAGGAATGACAGAAGATGAGACTCATTAATCGCTGTCTGTAAAAAATCCACCACCACTTTGGAATCGATCTCCAATACCACTATTGAAGCTCTTCTATCTCAACCATGGAAAGACCATAGTATGCACCTCACAATTCTTCGAGAGGTACCGAACACCGGCCAAGATTTACGGCGAAACCTCCACACCAGTTCCGTCTTCATCCTTTAAAAGTCCACCGGTGGTAGCCACACCATTACAACCTCTAACCGCACCATCTATGTTGATTTTAAGCCATCCATGCTCTGTCGGGTCCACAACACAAATCTATCCACACGCAAGACAGTCCTGTTTAAGTTATGAATTTTCGGATGCGCAACATAAACTTCAGCACCCAGATTTCTAACGAAATGTACCCTATCCCTGCAAGGTCCTGAGTTACCAAAGACATATCTGCATCTCCATTTCCAAGGCCACCAAACGGTAACGGCGAACAAGGTAGTCCACGGACACTCCCCAACAAGCGAGTTATCAGCCAAATTATCAAACAGCCAAACCAGAATAGATTGATCAAAAAATGAATTTCGACGACGAGCATGTATAATTCTATCCCAAATACATGTAATTGAACGACAATCTCGAAGAACATGGACAATAGTTTCTTCAGCTCCTCGACACACAGAACACGCACCAGAAACACTTCGCCAAGTATAAGAGCTAGATTGAAGTCTCGTCAACCATGAACTGTCATGCAGATCATTAACCTTATATTTAGCTCGCAAAGTTTGAACCCATAAGCTTGAATGATCATTGAGTAAACGCCACCCAAGTTTTGCCACTAATCCACGATTCGACTCCTTAGCACGTCGGATACCAAGTCCCCCCTCACAACGAGGTCTACATAATCTACTCCAAGATATTAGGTGTAACTTGCAGGCTTCAGGGGAACCTCCCCAAACAAACGATCGAGAAATCATGTCAAGCTTGGATAGCACAAACCGTGGAAGAGTGATCACACTCATCACGTGGACAGGAATGGATGTCAATATAGATCGTGTAAGCGCCACACGGTCAGCAAAGCTTAACCACTTACTCTTCCACCCTACAAGTTTCGAAGAAACTCGCTCAAGAGTTTCACTGAAGGTGTCTTTGTTGATTGCTTTTGAAGAATAGGCATGCCAAGATACTTTCCTAGCTTCCGCGTAACTCCTATTCCACTTTCACGGCTTATGGAATTAGATAATTGGCGACTAACGTTCTCCAAGAAAAAAAATTTAGACTTAGCTAAACTAATCTTCTGCCTAGAGGTATCACAAAAACCGATCAAGAACACCCCGAATAATCCGAATTTGACTAAGATAAGCCTTTGTGAATAAAATAAGTCATTTGCAAAGCAGACATGAGACAAAGAGGGACCACCCCGAGAAAGCACTATCAGTTTCTAGTCTTTATCAGACACTGAGCGATCAATTAGGTGGCACAGCCACTCCATACACATAACAAAGAGGTGTGGAGAGAGATGATCTTCTTGACGAAGACCCCGACATGGTTTAAAGCATGTAGTCTTCTCTCCGTTCCAAATTAAACTCATAGTTGGACTCGCGACACAACTCATAATCCAATGCACCCATGAATCACTAAAATTAGCTGCACGAAAAGAATCTTCAAGAAAGTCCCAACGAATTCGATCATATGCTTTTTCCAGATCTAATTTAAGCAACATCCATAATTTACTACCTTTTTTTCTTCTCATCAAATGCACAACCTCTTGAACGATAACAATTTTATCCAGCCCGAATCTCTCTAGAATAAAACTAGACTGTGCTGGCCCCACCAGCTTTGGCATAAGCGGTTTCATACGGTTAATCAATGTCTTAGTAATCGGTCTAAATTGAGTGATGAGCTCAGGCTTCAATACTTTCCCTATAAGAACAAGTAGCACATCATTAATTAGATTTATACACAATCTAAATTTTAAATAATTTTTTTTTTGTCAACTAAATTTTAAATAATTAATGTCTACAATTGTTAAAAAAAATAAAAATACATATAAAAAATATGAAGTTTACGTAATTAATTCACATAATTAGTTATTTTTCCGGAAGGTGAGATATAAAATTATATAAAATAAATAAATAATATTTTTGCACAAAAATTAATTGAAGACGGAAATTTTTCTTTTAGAAGCGAAATGTTATGTAAAAAGGTTACAACAAATCGATCGATTACAAAATCGTATTTTTGTTTTTTCTAATAAGGTAACAAAAAAATTGAACACCTCCATAAACAAAATGACTGTTTAAATAATAGTTGGTTTAAAACGGTGCGGATTAACATCATTCACCGATAAACTGGCGTTTCTTAGCAGTGTTCATATATGGTCTAATAACCCATTCGGTTTCTGCTTCATTTTGCTCCACTGTTCCTAATTTCACCTGCAAATACAAAAATTAATCACCATGAAAACAGCAATGTTACAGAGGAACTTGACTGATTCTGGCACATAAACCAACATTCTTTTACCGAAACCAAACAGAAATTTGTATATAACCCGATCGGTTTGATTCTCATAGGCGAAGTAAAACCAACTCTAGCATAATAGAACTTTTGAATACAAGCATTATGAAAGGGAATAATGAGTTTGAATCTAAGAATAAACCAAATGCATACGTGGTAAAGCCGCAACTCAAACCTAGGACCGATTTCTTTAAGTTCAATCGATTTGGGGGGGCCTCCTTCTCCTTTATCATAGACATGATTCCTATATATGTACACAACAATTTCAATACAGAGCCGACGAAAATATCAAACAATAATCTCTGTCTGTTCATTTTACAAAGGTGTAAATTGTATGGTATTTCTATGTGCTTCAACAGAATCAGATTACCAAATAAACATAAGCCTTAGACTTAGGCTTTGAAAACTACAAACGATGTCACCAATACAATTTACTAATATCTGAATACTGTGAAGAAATTTTACCTGAATGAAATATAATCAGATTGATTAGCAAAAGTAACTATACGTCTTGCATCCAGCTTTGGAGCAGGGAAGATGTGTTTTAAGATGTTTGAAACTCTTTTACCGATCTGTGAAACAAAAAGATATCAAAATGGAAGAATGTTTTGACATTAGAAATGAAGAAACTATAAGAAGCGGGGAAGCTTTTTAGTTTCCAATACCAAAATGTCAGTAAAGAACGAAGTGAATTGATTCTACGAATATACCTGAGTTGTAAAGTTGTCAAAAATGAGATGAGGATATTGCTCAGGCATGTGTCCAATGGCTTTCTTGTCTTGAATATCATGTCTTGTTACCTAAACAGAGAGGACTCTGGACTAAGTAAAAGCTAAACTAGGGAGTTGGAAAGAAGAAAGGTTTGGAATTAAAAATCAGATCTTCAAAGAGTTACTTACCACATTAAGTAATCCAAAGTATGCAGTTGGTCCAAATGGGAGATGAGAGACAATGAGACCATCTGGCACACCGCGATGCTCATGAACCAATATAACATCAGTGAAATCATGCGAACGAGCGGTTTCAATGATCTCAGAAATGACCTGCAAAAAATGAAGTGGGAAAAGTTAGGTATTTTGATTTTCATGCAGCATACTTAGCATGTTCCATAAGCATAGATAAGTATATTGTTCTATATAAGTAACTACAACTGCAGCTTAGTGATGGTTAAGCTTTGATTGGAAATTTCTATTATGCAGAATTGGACTAAGTGTCTAAATTTTGAAACTCGATCTAATATCCAGCCATTGATAGGACCAAGATTGCATAATGTAAATTATCTGATACAAGTATATGCACATGCAAAAGTTATACCCAGGAAAAAGAAACAAAATGGCCATCAATTCAAGTTGAAGTAACACGATTAGCATTCAATTCAACGACATCAATAAGAAACCACAAGCAGTGACCATTTAAAAAGCAAAACCGGGTTACAGGAAAAGAGGATTAGTTGCTTCCAACTGGATTAAAAGTACAGAGGCCAGAACAAGACGCATACCTGACCACCACGATTTATTCTCTGGGAGTTCGGAAATACAAACTTCAATTCCTGCAACAAATTCCACATTACCAAACGTCATAAATCAATAAACGCGCACCAATCACTAGCAGAAAACTTAAAATAAATATTAGGGAATGATGTTAACAATTAACATCAATTCAACGACCAATACCAAACTTACTATACCTTCACGAATCGTGTGAGCGGAGCACTTGGATTCCTGGAGGTTGTTAGCAAAATTTTCGGATCTTGCTCCGTAGCATTTGCATATTCATCATCAATATGACTCCGTGGAACTATTAACAGTGGGATTAGAAAGGGAAATAAAACCATTATCTGTTCAGCCAGAAACCATTTATAGCTCTATATACATGAGGTTCAAACAAAAAAATGCATAGTAATTTCTCAAGATGTCAAAACCATAATGCAAGATATAACCTTAGCTAATTGACTTGCTTAGTTACAAAAATAATAACAAACTCGTCTTCTTTCAATGAACATAAGTATGTAAATTTATTCATTCCAGAAAAATGCTTCTACTGATTCACATAAAACAAGTACAATTTACACAACTGTGCTTCACCAAAACATTAAAATTCAAAAGTAAACGCAAACAACACATCAACTAATCAAAGGAATCGAGCTCCCAAATTCTTACCGGCTGTATCTTGATCTTCAAGATCAATTTCCTGACGAAGCTTCGCTTCCTCGTTTCGGAGCTCAGTAGGAATGGGCTTGCCTTCTGTCAAAACATAAAACCAAAATTACAACAATGAAAAGCATAATCGATTGTTTGAATAGATATGAAAAAATCTCTCAACCTTGTAAGGCTTCCCTTATCTTCCGCTTCTTCTCATAGAGCTTACGCTCATCACCTTCCAAGTTTTTCCTGTAGAGATACTCTTTTCTTAGCCTAACGTTTCTGCGTAACATTCTGATTCGTCGTGAGAGGCTAAGAAACGAACTTGTTTGATTGTGGCGTTTTAGGGTTTTAGGAAAAGGTTTTGGAACGAATGAAGAAGAAGACAACTGAAGATTGCGAAAGTGTTTGAGAAACCAAAAACGGCAAGGTGTTAGTCTATGAAAACGTAAAACGGATAGCAATCTATATTCGGGCATTCATTATATGGGCCTATATAAGCCCAACTAATATATAAAAATAAACAAGGTAAATTGTAAAAAGTGCCCTCACGCAGGATCGAACTAGGGACCTTAAGTTTACAAGACTGACGCTCTACGAAATATAGTTGAATTTTTGTGTAAAATTATACGAGTGTTGGTGATTGGGCTGGTGTTGGGCCTTAAGAGGTAAAATTAAAAAGCTATATTACACGGTAATGGGTGAAGATAATTTGGTAAGAAAAAAAGTAAAGAAAGGTTAAGTCAAAAAGGAGGGAATGTTTTTGTACAGAGACTGTTGGATTCAGCGAGGAGCGATGTTGGGAACAAAACCGCTGCTGAGATCGCTTCCCAAAAGGCTCGACGACTCGTAAAAGTCTCTTGTCACATTCGACGACGATGTTGAGAGCCCTGACGAAGAAGACGCCATTTCCACTCTTGTCTCCTTCTCGGGGGCTGCTTGGAGCAGTGCCTCCAACTCTTTCACCACCTCTGCCATCCCCGGCCTCATCTCGGGTGAGTCGTGGCTACACCTTAGTGCCAAAGCCGCAAACTTTTCAACGCTTTCCATCGACCACGGCTCCATTTTCTTGTCTATTAGCGACATCATCATATCCCTCTGATCTGCGCTCTTCACCTCTCGCACGATGTTTTTGCCATGGTATATGGCGTGCATACCAGTCAGCAGCTCCAAGAATACAACCCCAATGCTGTACACATCGCTCTTGTCCGTCAGTTTGTGTGTCAGGAAGTATTCTGGATCCAGGTACCCCTGCAAACATTTTAAATAACTAAGCAATGGAACTGTTGAGCCAGATATGTTTCGCATCACTCATTTTGAAGACTCACTGGGGTACCACGAACAACTGTCGAGACGTGTTTAGGTACATCCTCTTCGTCCTCCAGAACAGGAGCAAGTCGAGAGAGTCCAAAGTCTGCAACTTTGGCACTGAAGTTGAGGTCGAGGAGGATGTTACTGGCTTTGATGTCTCGGTGGAACACTGGCGGGTTGGCTTCTGTGTGAAGGTAGAGAATACCTTTGGCTGCTCCCAACGCAACACGAATCCTCATCCCAAAGCTCAATGATTCCTTCCCCTTAGCTGCATCACCCAATTATTATATCAGTTGAAAAAACTATACAACACACATCCAAAACGCTCCATGAATGTTAGTGATTTTCTACCAGACAACCAGTCGCGCAGGGTGCCATTAGGCATATATTCGTACACCAACATCTGCAGTCACCCACTTCATTAGCAATTATTCAATATATCTAACTGATAACACCTTATTCAGGCGGCACTACTGGATACCAAGAGAGTACCTGCTCGCCTTCTTCATCACAATAACCGATCAGTGACACTAGATTCCGATGATGCAACCTCGAGAGCAACTCTATTTCATTCAAGAACTCCTTCTCACCTTGCAACGACCCTTCATCTGCTCGCTTTATTGCAGCAACCGTGTTGTTAGATAACACACCTCTGTAGACCTTTCCATAGCCTCCACGTCCTACCAAAGTCGAGCTGCTAAAATTGTCAGTGGCCTCTGCTAGTTCTTTGAAACTGAAGTCTCTTACCCCAGAATTCATCAAGGAAGCCTTTGAGGCTGAAATATAACAACATTCAGTTATTCTAAATATCAGTTGGATATAATGGGAATGGCAAATTGAGTTACACTTACAAGACCGTCTTCTAGATATCTCACGCTCGTGCTTGCTGCATCTCCTAAGAAACAAGGCTGCAACCATGGCGGAT
This sequence comes from Lepidium didymum, assembly GCA_963920545.1. Lineage (NCBI taxonomy): Eukaryota > Viridiplantae > Streptophyta > Magnoliopsida > Brassicales > Brassicaceae > Lepidium > Lepidium didymum. The sequence goes on along the minus strand of OY986987.1, from coordinate 396,583 downwards.
ATCGCAACAGCAATCACCACTGCCCCTGCAGTTATTGCTGCTAATCCTCCCCAGCTGATGCCTTTTCTTTTGCTGTTGAAGTTAACTGAGGAGATAAAGAAAATTTCCGTTGAGTAGTAAATCTAGATTTGCTTGTGTAGAAAACACTTATAAGGTTAAAGAAGAGAACCATATTCATAAGGCCCCTGCAGAGTGAAATTGAGCAGTTCATATGGGCCGAATAAGTCACTACCAGGAAATCTCCAAGAAGCAAATATGCCTCGAATTCTGAGTACTTCACTCTTGTTAAATGTTCTAGTATCGCTGCTTTCATTAATATTTGGAAAAAGTTTGAGATACATCCTCAGACGAGGGCCTTTCTCCCATTGATTAGAGTCGATCCAGAGTTGATATGGTTTCATTTGAAGAGAATCGGTAACATACTCGCCAAATTGATCAATATATGGAGGAAAGTATGAGAAACTAGGACTTTTGAGACGATAACCAATTCTGAGAGGCGCTGCACAAAAGCATTGTAACGGAGATGCTGGACTGTATTCATAGAAATCAGGAGTGGGACAGGCTAGAGGAGGGCAGCCCAGTGCAGAACTAGTTGAGTTAATTGGTAGTGATGTCCAGTCCATTCCTGTCTCACAGAACCTGTTTGCATTCGATATGATTCCGTTCTTGCAGATCGGATTACCAGCAAGCCTGGAGATAAATTAAGACTTCCGTGATAAGTAAACATTCAAGAAAGAAACATCAAAAAGCTCGCCAAGGTACAGATACAACTGTGGAGTACCTTAAAGTGACATTTTGTGGAAGGTTTAGATCTCCTTGAACTCGTGAGAATGAATTATTCCTAAGATCACTGTGGGAATTGAGAGAAAACAGGAAAATTAGAGAAATCGATGAACTGCAAGTGAATGTAAAGTGAAGTAGCGAAACAACGATTTTACAGTAGAAGTCTAGCTTTCTTCAGAAATGATATATTTTTCCAGAGGGAAGCAGAGACAGATCCAGATAACACATTGTTTTTCAGCAATCTGCACAGGATGAAATTTTTATTGTTAAAGTCGACATTGCTTTTTAGAAGCTTATTCACTTTGGATATAAAGAAACATTAACATAATTTCTCACAGCGTCTGAAGAAACGGGAGCTCTGAGAAGCTCTGCGGAATGGATCCATTAAGTACATTGTTTGATAAATTACTGCAATTAACCAGTGTAAAACTCTATGCAATAAGGTATGAGTGTAAAACACAATTGAAGGTCACCAGTTAAGAGACAGGAAACAGAACTAACAACCGTACAAAACATACATGGTTGTCACATCTTTAGAAAGATTAGAAGAAGGTATAGGTCCTGTGAGCTCATTCCAACTAAGATCCCTATAGCAAACAACAAGCACAAACACATTACCAACATGAGAAAGAGAATCCATGCATTGAGATTGATCAAAACTTACAAGTATTTGAGATGACGTATCCTGCTAAAATCAGGAAGAGCCCCTTTCAAACTACAATTTCTAAGACTCCTGTATGTGCGAAAAGACGAAAAAACATAATAAACTATCTCTATATCTTTGGAATTAAACAAGGACTTGAGATAACAGTGGCTGGCAACTTACAGCTTCAGTATTCTCGAAAAGTTTCCATAGGAAGCTGGGATATCCGATCCACTGAAGTTATTATTATCCAGTTGCCTGCAGTAGAGGAAGCTAAACGTAAATCTAACAAATTACTTGTAGAACGAGATTAAGCACACGACAGAGAGGAGCATACAGGATTTGCAGGTTTGGCAATGCAGAGAGTTGTGGTGGAAGATTTCCAGATAAATTATTGTTGTCTAGCAGCCTGTAAATTTAGTTAGACCCATAAACCATCATGGATATATCATAGAAAGAGTGGCAACATTGTGGCAATGACTTACACGTGAAAGATGTTTGTAAGATTGGAAAGCTCAATTGGAATCTGACCGCTCAATGAATTATTGTTGAAGTGGCTGTACAAGGCCAAAAAACAAAATTATGAGATGATACTAAAAAAAAAACTGTGAATTAAAGAGGTTGAGTATCGCTGTCTGGCTTGATGTTCAGACTCACAGATGTTTCACTTTTTTCAAGTTGGAAAAGGACTTTGGTATGGGTCCTGTGATGTTATTCTCATCTATCTGGAACCTGTTCAAGTTCGAAAGATAGCCAAGTTCGCTTGGTAAAGGCCCTGAAAGTTTGTTGCCATTCAGCAGCCTGACCACATGTTACAGGATCAAAAGATAAACAAGGCAAACACAACTGTGCTTATCAAAAATGTTCCATCAAGAAGAATAATTATTTATCAGGAAAGTCCAACTTACAATAGTACCAGGGATGATATCTGTCCTATCTCCTTAGGAATTGAACCACTTAAATTGTTCCACATAAAGTTTCTTCATAAATGCAACATAAATGAAAAAATTTCAGGGTGAGTAGAAATTGGTGTGCTCAATAGTATATAGGGGCGTTCCAAAATTTGATCTTTGCAAAGCTTTACATTATGAAACTTACAATATTTCAAGATGAACTAATTTTCGAAGCTCTGGTGACAAAGTCCCGGAGAAATTCATATTCATCAGCAAGCTACTTGGCAACAAAAGAAGTGATCAGGGAAAACATCCAAGTATAGGAATAGCTATTCATGTAAAAAAAAACAGTTCCAAGCAAAAAAGACAAAGACAAATGAACCAGCTTCTCCTAAAGTTAAGCTTGTTGACTCCAACATATAAAACTAAAACATACAGTTCTCTGACATGCAGGTAGTCGTCGGTACCAATCTCATTGAAGCAGATAACGCCTGTCCAATTTGATCTGCAAGGGTCTCCTCTATTCCAGTTTCTCAAATTATCTTTAGGATCAATTAAACTTCTCTTAACTGATCTTAAAGCAGTGACTGCAAATGAAAAATATAGTTAAGTGACTTGAAAAGAAAGACTTTTATAACTTATAAGTGTAGTCACCTTCTGAAGGGTCTGTTCTCTGCGCATCGGCAAGAAGAAAGACGCAGCAACAAGCGACAAGGAGGCCAAGTTGATAGACAATTTGAGGCAACACCATGACGCCTTTGGAAAACGTAACTACAAAGAACACTGTTCCTTTGAGGAAGACGATAACAATATGATTCCAAATTTTAGTAATTGAATCACCTGAGAATCATTCCAACCGCTCAAGGAGCTCGTATTTAAGAAGAAATAGATAGTGCAGCTAAAATTCAACTCAACGCATTCATTAGCTCAAAGCCAAGAAGATTACCTCACTCTTTAGATCTCAGCTCTTTCCTACGATGAGAATTGTCATAAAAAGGCAAAGTGGATAAGAAAGCTACTGGGCAAGCAAATCTTCAGAGACCCTGAAACCAGCGAGAAAGTCAATAAATGCAGATCAAATTACTCCCAAGACTTGTTGATCTTCTTTATCTCTAGAAATGACGACCTTTCGTAGATAAGATTTCTTCTGGGTTTGATCTTGACTTGTCTTCCATTAAAATTATCCTAAAAGCTTGAATCGAATTGTTTTTACCCTCCAAGTGGTAAAATAATTCGTAACTGGGTTGACTCTACCTGCTTCAGAAACGTGCCTTGTGCGTCGACTTTTTGACAAATGAAAAAAAAAAAAGTGAAACGAGAGAAAGAGACACACAAGCGCGCTCTTTGGTGGGTCCATATTAACCTTGAGTATAATATCCGGATCCAAGAAATTAAACATGTACGGCACCCACAAAAAAAATTTGAATCCAAATCCAAATTATCTAAATATTTGAATGGATCTAAAAATTTTGGACCCAAAGAACCAGATCCGAATTAAAAACCGAACAAACACCGTTTCAATTTTATGGTATTTTTTAGATATTTTAAAAATATTTTTTAGTATTTTTAGAATAGTTAAATATTCAAATATGATTTAGGTATTTTTCGGTATTTTTATGTATTTTTCTGATATTTTTAAATATTTTTTAGGTATTTGGATATTTGAATAAATTATGGTTCTTTAAATTCGATCCAAATCAACTAACTTCTAATGAAATCAACCCAAAACTGAACTGAATAGTAAGGGTTTATATAAGTATAAAAGTTTTAGATCCGAAAAACTTAGATCCGACCCAAACTCATCCTACGAGTTATCGGAACACCAAAACCAGAAGACCCGAATACCTATAGCTAGTCGTGCTATTAGAAGCCCATTTAGGTAATAGGCCCATATAAGCCTACTTAGAGACGCCTGGGCTAGACTCTGTCTTTGTTTGCTTCCTTCTCCTTTATCATAGACATGGTTCCTATATGTATGTACACAAAATATCAAACATTGTATCTGTCTATTCATTTACAAAGATGAATATTACATGGTGTTTATATATGCTTCATCAAGAGGAACAGAATCAGACTACCAAATACCAACATCAGCCTTAGAACTTAGGCTTTGAAAATTCCAAAGGATGTCATCAATACAATTGGTAATATTTGAATACTGTGAAGAAATTTTTACCTGAATAAAAATATAATCACATTGATTATCAAAAGTAACAATACGTCTTGAAGCCCGTTTTGGAGCAGGGAAGATATGTTTTAAGGTGTTTGAAACTCTTTTACCATGAAGAATGTTTTGACATTAGAAATGAAGAACCTATGAGAAGCGGCAAAGCTTGTTAGTTTCCAAACGGGAGACGAGAGACAATGAGACCATCAGGCACACCACGGTGCTCATGAACCAATATAACCTCAGTAAAATCATACGAACGAGCGATTTCAATGATCTCAGAAATTACCTGCAAATAACGAAGTGGGAAAATTAAGGTAATTCGATTCCGATGCAGCATACTTTTCATGTTCCACAAGCATAGATAGGTATCATGTTCTATACAAGTAAATCATTACAACTCCAGCTTAGTGATGGTCAAGCTTTAAGTTTTGATACTCGATCTAATATGCAGCCATTGATAGGACCGCGGTTGCACATAATGTAAAATGATCTGATTGATACAAGTATATGCAAAATAGCAAAAAGCAAAAAAGTGCCCTCACGCAGAATCAAACTCTGGACCTTCAGTTTACAAGACTGACGCTCTACCACTGAGCTATAAGGGCATTTTTGAGCAAACTTAAATCACAATTATTATACTATATTTTTAAGATTTATAAAACTAAGATTCAAAGACAGATTTGTGATTAACAATCTAATTCTAACCACAATTAAGCGACAAAAGTCCACAAAAAACATGAAAGATTAGTGGAAATTCAATAATTTACATTCATTTTTTGCGCAAACTTTTAAACGACCATAACGATAAGACAAAGAGAGATTTCACAATTCACAGTTCAATTAAAGATGGAACCTTCAAAGTTTAAAACAAGCATTGACCATTCACTTACATACAAAGTCACCAGTTTCTTTTCAACACCTGCTTATTGATCTAGCCATATGATTGATAACATCATCATCAATGCAGCTACGGATCTGGTTTACCAGTGATTGCAATATCATCATCATCATTCTCACCGTCTGAGGCAGACTCATCTTCACTCATTTCATCATCACTAGACAATTCCTCAGTATCCGCCACTGGTTTTGCGTATTTCTCACAATACTCTGAAACCAAGTAAGAAAATAAGAAAATGCTTTTACATGATCAGAAACAAGAATCTAAGCAACTCAAAGTTTACTTATAGACTTACCTTTAACTTTCTGTTCATAAGCAGGACGATCACGCATCATCAATGCAGCTGCTTCTCCATTCAATGGATCTGATGGATTCGGATACAGAAGGAGTTGAGGAAGAAATGTCTCGAACACATTCACCAGGTCTGAATAACTAAAACCAAATCACGATAAACATAACACGAAAAGACAGCATGACAATGAGCTGATTCAACATTGTCCTATATATTCTTCATTTGTTATGATCATACCGAACATCGGGCTCCAAGTCTGGTTAATAACATCTAAACAAACAGAACCCGACCTGCACAACCACAGACAAAAGTAGCATAAATAAGCACCTCTCTCAAGATTTAGAGAAGAAGCATAATTACTGTCCAAAAATCTACTGATATGATTCTTCAACTCACATTTCATCGACATTTGGGTGGTATATCTTGGTAATGAAACCAACAGATGGAGACTTGTAAGGATAAGCATCAGGAAGTTCAACTCTTATCTTCCACACACCTCCCTCATAGATACCTGTCCATAGTCCAAATACAATTGTAAACAGGTTCAAACACCAAATTAACAAATTATCTCTCTGACCATAAATTATGCAAAACCTTGTAAACATCATCAGCAGAAGTAGAACAGAATCTCTACGAATTCATAATCAAAGTTGAGACTAACAAGTTGAAAGAGATGGCTGAAACTGAAAGAACCAAAAAAAACACCAAATAATCTGATTTTCCCAAACTACAAATGATGCAAAAGCCTCAAATCATCATCATAAGCACCAGGAAGAAGAAAAACAAAACCAAATTTCTATGATTGATATTCAAAGCTAATACTAACAAGGTGAAATATACAGTGTAATTAAAGAGAAAAAGAGACAAATCGAAGCTAAATACAAAGTACGATTTGTTATTAGTGAAACCAGATAAATATAACACAACAGGATCAATGAATCAAACACAAATTGAGTTCGATAATTTAGTGATGATGAAAAATTTCTTACTGTCTTTAGGTCCATTGAATTCGACAAAGAATTCTTGCATGCCATCATTGATCATCTCCACCTTGTAGTCCCTCATCATCCTAAGATCATATCATCAATCAACAATAACTCGAATCAAATCACCAAACAAAACAAACAAAAATCCAAGCTCAAAATCAAAAATAAACCGATAAAATTTTTACAGCTTCATCATATCCATTTCTCTACGCTTGCTCGGTGACGACATGACTCTTTTATTTTCCCTGGGTTCACGAGCTTCTACTTTTTCTTTGAGAATCGAGTGGAGAGAAATAGAGAATGAGAAGAATATTTTATAATGGTGAGTGAAGTTGAAGATGAAATTATTAAAAATATTTCCAAAAGAAAATAATAAATAGATTACAGTCAAAAAGCTTTTGGTTTTATTTTTCCTTCCTTTTAGATTATTCCAGACTATAATTATTGTAGTTTTGACAGAAAACTGAAACTTTTAAAATTGTAATACTATAAATGTTTTTAAAAGGAAATTTTAAAAATATACACAAAAGAAATCTATAAGCTTTCCTTATGACATTTAGCTGATTTACACATTTGAATTATGCTGTTTTTGTTAAGTCTATTCTATATTAGTATATTTTTTATGATAATCGGAGTGTTTTAGTTTCTAAGTGATCGTCGATTTCATATCATCTATTATAAAACGATTAGAATCTTTAATATTAAAGATCAACACATACCAAAGAAAGTCACGTAAATACTTCTCCCAACAAGTAGATTTGAACATGAGATCTATTGAACTTTCAGTATCAAAGCTATTGACTCATCACTTGCTTCTTCTGGATTAGATGTGTAAACAAAATTCCCAAATAATTTCAATAATATCAGTTCTCAACTTCTCATTGATCAGGTATAAAATGTAGGGTTTTAACGACGTCGTTTCGAAACAAACAAATCAATAACCGAAGTAACCGGTTTTGGTTAGTGAAGAAAATAACCGGTCTAAATCAATTGCAAAATTCATCATCAATTCATTCAACTCTCAAACGGGTCTCACAATCGTCGTTGATTCACACAACAGAGAAGAAGAAGCCGCGATTCTCTCTCTCCGAAGCTCACCGGATCTCTGTTCTCTGGGCTCTGTTTATTTATTAGAAGCTCCGTTGCAGAACTCGCTCAGGGTTTGATACCCCTAGTCAAAGCGATCGCCTATCTTTGCTCTCATTTTCCCAATTCGATTTAGGGTTTGCTACACAGATATATGAGCTGAAATACAGATTTCATTTTGCCTCCAAAGCTCTCCTCTCTTGTGCAGGTACGCTTCATTTCTTGTGGATTGCTTTCTTTTATGTTGAAAACGCGTTTCTTTTAACCAAACATCATCATCATCATCATCTTGGATATTCGATTTCATATACTGTTGTACGTATGTTTAGGGTTTTCTTCTCCGGCTTATATATATATGGAATCAACGCCTGGGGGCGCCAATCATGACGCCTTTAGGGGTTCTCCTCGAAGAAATTCTATCCTCTCAGCTTCTAACATCATCCAGGCCCCCATATCAACTTTGTTAGAGTATTCAGGTCTCTTTCGTACAAGGCCAAATCCTCCTACTCATGAGGCCCAAACAACGCTGCTTCCTGATGATGATTCTCTCGGAATCTCCAACGGGGAGGAGGTTGCCATTAGGATCATTGGGAACGGTGAGGAGCTGGATTCTCAAAATGATACCAATGGACACACTGAAGCTTTGGGTTCTGCGGCTGCAGAAGGGTCCTCTCAGGCTGCTCCAGGTGAAGAATCAGTAGCTGGAGATGCCTCAAGCCGTGATTCACCTTACCAAAGATATGATATTCAGCAGGCTGCTCGCTGGATTGAGCAAATTCTTCCCTTTTCTTTGCTTCTCTTGGTTGTTTTTATCCGCCAGCATTTGCAGGGTATATCTCTCCTTTTTATCTTGTATGGATCTATACTCATCGCCACTTGTTTACATTTCAAGTCTCTTTAGTATCCTCACTACTTCACCTGAATGCTACACTATCAGGGTTCTTTGTCGCAATTTGGATTGCTGCTGTCATGTTTAAGTCAAATGATATTCTGAAGAAGCAAACAGCTTTGAAGGTGTATTTTACATTTACTTATTTCTTTTACCAAGTTCAAAAATGGTCAGTCTAAGTCTCAAGCATGTCTCTGATAATGAATGCTTACAGGGTGAGAGGCATATCTCGGCGTTAATTGGAATCTCTGTAGCGTTTACGGCCCATGTTGTTGGTGTTTATTGGTGGTTTCGGAAGGATGACCTCTTGTATCCCTTAATCATGCTGCCTCCCAAGTCCATACCACCTTTCTGGCATGCCATTTTCATCATAGTGGTGAATGGTCTGTACCTTCTCTTCCGTTTACTGTTTTAATGTGTCTCGTTTCATTAGTTAAATCTTTTCTTAATCTTATCAATAAAAAAAACATTAGCATTCTCTGTTCTTGCATTGTTTCCTATTCATATCGTTGCATTATCCTGCTGGATCAATTAGTGCTTACACAATTTGTACTTGTGCCTACTTTCCTCAGATACATTAGTCAGGCAGGCCTCAATGATATGCAAATGTTTTCTGTTGATGTACTACAAGAACAGTAGGGGTCGAAATTATCGTAAACAGGTGATGTAAATTAAAAAAGTTCTTCTCTGTTCAGTTAACGTAGCCTGGCTCACTCTGCGTCTGTGTGATATACCTTCGGCAAGCGATACATAACTCAGTTAATTCACTTTCTATGCAGGGTCAGTTGTTAACTTTGGTTGAGTATTTAATGCTTTGGTATCGCGCTTTGATGCCTACCCCCGTATGGTATCGTTTCTTCTTGAACAAGGATTATGGAAGCCTCTTCTCCTCTCTTATGACGGGATTGTATCTGACTTTCAAGCTCACTTCAGTAGTTGAGAAGGTAGGCGTTTGTTTTTCTAGAATTTAGTCTTTTTTTTTTTTTGGTGGAACCTGAGGGGAAATTAGCAATGCATTTCAGGTCCAATCCTTCTTTACGGCATTGAAGGCTTTGTCTCGTAAAGAGGTGCACTACGGATCGTATGCAACTACAGAGCAGGTAAAATTTAATTTCCTTGCAGATTCAATTCTAACTAATGCCTCTTAAGGTTCAATTCCACATGAGCAAAGAAGTGGCTTTCTAATGTGTGCAGGTAAATGCGGCAGGCGACCTGTGTGCCATCTGCCAGGAGAAAATGCACACACCTATTCTTCTTCGCTGCAAACACATGTTTTGCGAAGATTGCGTCTCCGAATGGTGAGTTGTTTGTGCATATAGCAGCATTTATGGTTGTGTATGATTCTGGATGTGTTGAAGGAATGTGATCATGACTGGGCAGGTTTGAGAGAGAGAGGACGTGTCCACTGTGCCGGGCCTTGGTCAAACCAGCCGATCTAAAATCGTTCGGAGATGGATCCACTAGTCTTTTCTTCCAGATTTTCTGATTACACATACAAGACTCCAAAGTAAATTAAGAAAAAAGAAAGGCCCTCAAGACTTCACTGGTTCAGTCGATAGTTTTCTTAGAGTATTTGTATACAGTGCCATTCAAGCTGTGAACGAAGTACACCACTGATGCATTGAAGATGTTCATACGATATTGTTTGTTAATATGAAATCAGTAGCAGCAGCAGAAACAAATCTCTACGACTTCATAATCAAAGTTAATACTAATAAGTTGAAAGAGATGGGTGAAACTGAAAGAAAACAACACCAAATATTCTGATTTTCCCAAACTACAAATGATTCAAAACACTATGATTTATAAGCACCAGGATCAAGAACAAAACCAAATTTCTACGGTTTAAGTTAACACTAACAGGGTGAAATGTACAGTGTAATTGAAGAGAAAAGGAGGCAAATCGAAGCTAACTACATAGTACGATTTGTTATCAGTGAATCACACACAAATTGACTTCGATTATTTCATGATATTGAAAAGTTTCTTATTGATCATCTCCACCTTGTAGTCCCTCATCATCCTAAGGTCAATATCATCAATCAACACAAATTCTTATCAAAATAAACGCAGCCATCATCACTTCTGAATGAGATGTGTAACAAAATTGCCAAATATTTTCAGGAATATCAGTTCTCATAAATCAGATACATTTAGTTTCTTCAGAAAAAAAAAATACATTACATTAAGACACATTGAAGAAAAACAAAATTCCAATCCAAGGTTCTTCGAGCCTGCTACAGAAAGCGTGGAGGCTTGAGCAGGTAAATATCTCTCACCAACCCTTTACCCATTTCGCCTACAGCTTTTAACATCTTCATTGGATCACTTTCTTCTTCTTCTTCATCTCGTTCTCGCTTCTGTAGTCAATTGTTTCCATTTGTCATTGTTTTGTTTTTAAGTAAAGACATCAGAAGCTTTTTGTTGAATATCTTATTACCTTTGAATTGGGTTTATTCCAAGTTAAACCAATTGCGTCGCCTCCTACTTGATCATACCATGGCTTCAACATCCCAAACTCTTCCTGCAAACAACCACAGAAGATAAGAATCGCAGTAAAGAAAGCCTCCAATCTCTTTGACAAGAAAATGAGCCATTATGATGAATGTTTTGTTTTGTTATTGTTATAGCACTTACCTGCAATTTACTCAGGAAGCACGTGGTTGGCTCAAAGTCTACCATTAGCTTCTTCTTTAGTTCTTCATGACTTCTCTTCAAATCTCCAGGCAACAAAAACGGATTAAACAATCTACTTGCTTTTCCACGTACTACATGCTTACCTGTTCAATAGTTGGAAGAAAAGATTAATTGATGGTTTTAACGATAGAAACATATGAAACAGAGAGTAGGTATGTTTGGGACCTTGGTTAAGTTCAGATGGAAAGAGAAGATGATGTGGGTAAGGTAATTTGTCTCTATGAAGAAGAATAACTGCATCATAGTTGTGCAAGGGTGTCCTCAAAAGGCACTGCAACATATATGGACTTGATATCAATCGATATTGTGTTTTTACAATAGCAACTCAATCAAATTTGTTTTCAATGCATCTCACTCACCTCCCATTGAACTGAATCATTATGTTCTTGCAATACCAATTTGGTTAATACGTTTGCACTACTTCGAGCATAAGCCACCAACCTTTTTTGTTCCTTTATAAAAGTATAACAGAAAGAAAGTTTAAGACATGAATAAAACACACCAATATGCTTTTTAAAACCGTATTCTAATCACTAACCAATAAATTTGGTGAAGTTGACGTCCATGCCTCTGATGCCTTGTCGTAAGGAGCAGCCAAGAACATAGCTGAACTTATGTTTTTTCTATCCTCTTCGTAACCCTTTCTACTTGATATGAAGTTATCCTAAGAGAAAAATAGAAAGCATTTACAAGATATATGGCGTTTCTAACATCAAGACTAGACCAAAATTAAAAACTTGGGACTCACATTTATCTCTTTCTCGTCATTTCTGCCAAAGTCATTGTTTATGTCAACAATCAACGGGTAGAACATCCAGTCATAGTCCGCTAGTAATCGCAAGAACCTGTTGCACAGTCCAGCAGAAAAAGATGTCATGTTTTGATTGTTGCAACACCATTGTTTGGCTGTTTTCTGTAAAATCAATAGTATGGTAGCTCAGACAGTAACCTTAAGAATCCATTAATCCGGGAGCACGGAACGCCAAGTGGGAGAGGTGTAAGGAAGACATGCGCAACTAAAAGTTCAATGGCCTCTTCCGCCAGGCAACCAGAAAAGAGATGCGCAGAAACCCATCTTTTTGCAAGCCTTAAGGTAACAGACAAGGTCTGGGTTATGAAACTTTAAGCAAACAAAATCGAACACATGCAGTGTAGTGACTTTTACCTGGCAACTGATGCGTATATAGGAAATCGACCTTGCAAACCATTAATCATACTTGCATGTTGACTACGAATAAAAAGCATTTTATCGGTAGACGAAACCTGCTTCACGGGATCAGCTCCAACTGCAACTCAGTAGAATTCCAGGAAGTCAGCATCACATAGGTTTTCTATTCAGAAATAAAGGATATTATTATGAAGAGAAGAAACCTTACTTTCTCTCTTTACCAAATTCAGGCCTCTTTCATGCAATATTCTCAGACGAAATGCGTAACCACCCACGAAAACATCAACATCATCCTCAGTAGCTGTACATGGTATTCCCTTGACGTTCTGAAGGCTGTCAGCATTTTCGTGTGAGTATCCAGATAAGAACACTGCGACTTAACAGTGTTATATATTACCAACAACAAATTCACCCACCTCTCAGCAATTTTAAGGAGAAAGGCAGATTTTGTTTTCTCAATTGCCAAATCATCCATAGGCCAGTTACCAGAACCTTCTAGCTGTGATAGCAGAAGAAGAGAAACAACAAGAACATTTAAATAACTAATTAAGACAAAAAATTTATGCCATTAACCATCTGGTGTATTGATCCCACCTGAATCATAACTTCCATGGCCGGAATGCAGGATGGCATAAGTTTATGCAGTCTTCGTGCATCGATTTTTCCACAAGCTACTGGGTGAGGTTCAGGAGGAAATACAGATGTGAACCTGAGAGCTGACAAGTTGGAAGAAAATTTAGATAACCACAAATACTTCAAATTTCAATACTAGTACACTCTTGTAGTTTCTCAAAGCCCATTGCAAAAGGAAACTACAAACCTGAATCTAAAGGCTGAACGCTAGAGACTTTTAGTGGTATATCTTCAATTTCACGCAAGCACTTCGAGAAATGTTCATAGGCTTGAAGCAAATTTCCAGATAAAGATATTGGGTCTGAGACATAACAGTAATGTCACAGAATTAGATCGTAATCACAAGCGGATAATGCATCAAGAACAAGAGGAATTATTTTTAATGAGTTAAGAAATACCTTTATCTCCGTAGATCAGAGAAAAATCAAGTTGATCCACTAATTGTACAATGTCATCAGACGACAGTGAAAGATGCCGCTTAAGGATATATTCAACAATTTGTTTCATGATTAGATGCCTTGTCCAGTTCTGAGTATCCCAGACTAAGAAATGAATGAGGCGACATTCAGCTCGCATTATCTCAAAAGTTCATTGATAAACACAGCCAAAGGCATGCATTGATAAGACAACACACCTGTGCTTTCTGCTATTCTACCATCTTTAAACCTCCTTAGATCAGACTTCTCACCCCAAAACTTCCGGAATCTAAGAGCCTAGACCAACATAAACTACTTAGCACGAACCAATGAGACAGCAATGATTCAGAAATTTTCGATATACCTCTATCTTGTTTTCAGCATCTGGCCCAATATCAACTGTTCTAAAAGCCTTCTCAATGGAGCTGATAGATATGCCAATGAAAAGGGGTTCTACATCAAGAACTGACAAGCCCTGGTTCAAAAGCAGATAACTGTCTTAGAAAAGAACTCACCCTAGCTGCAACGATTAGTAATAATTCATAATCGTAAAAAACTTACACTCTCTATATTCCAATCTTGATGGGTGTTACTCCAAACAACACGGATTGATTTTGCTCTGTCACCCAGTCCTTGTTGCAGCAGGCTATGCACTTTCTGCTCATAGACTCGCCAACACTCCTTGTCCAAACAAAATCCTGACGTAGACACTGCTGTTTTCCCTTTTAGATGTAACCTAAGAGAACTTATATGTTAGGATAGCTAGCTGGAAAGGGAACAAACTGGCTCTGAAGAATACTAAAAATACTAGATCGTGAATAACAAAACGGTGAAAAGATGATTTCTAATATCCACCTATCTTGAAACATTGGAGGTGGGTATGAACATGCGAACAAAAATTTCCTATCTCAAATTCTTAGTCTTATACTTCCACATGCACGAAACGATTTGACAAAAGTAAGAACAAAACCAGCCACGTCCATTTGTAACTATAAATAAAGGTCAATCAGGAGAAGTGAGAAGCGCAGCTTACCTTATGCAATGGTCAAACTTAACTGGATAGTCAATTTTAGTCATAAAAATCTCCTCGAATCCTCCATCTTTGAGTTTCTCCATACATTTAAGCATCAAAGAAGCCTCATCTTGGAGCTGTGCTAACCAACAAACAAATTCCATTAACAAGTCACAAACACAACCACAGCCCTGGAGAAGTATTAGATAAGCAAAATACGTTGAGTAAGAGTTTTTCTCCAGCTTAAGATACCTCCTGGAATCCAACACTGGTCATCCGGAATGCCAAATTCACAAATGTAGATGAATCGCATATAACAACAGGGAACAACTCTCTATACAGCATCTTCTCCTAAATTATAAACGTTGATAATCAGTTAATGAGAGTATGCATAGAACAGAGAAACTCTGTGCGCAAAATGAAAATTCCTCTGATAGAATAATTGCAATAGTATTTATCAAGATTATTCAAGAACTATAAAAAGGATTGGCTGTCATACACGATATATCTAGTGCCTACGTATCATTTATTTCCAACCGTATCAAGACTTCCATATGTAGTCTTTGCACTATTAGAAGAGCCTTATAGTCTCATGTCGTATACAACAATGACACAATAGACCAATGGATATTTTTTCTGATTGTTTCAATAAAAAATGAATCCAGTAGTACCTGTGCATAGTCATACCGATACACAAACATAAGAATACAAACAGACAGAAAAGCAAGTAGACAACACACCTCCTTTGAAACACGGTTTTCACTCTGTGGCGGAAGATATAAACCCCTCTCCCATAATTTCGAAGTGGCTGCCAAGCAGGATTAACAAATTCTCCTTATCCATATTACACAACCAAATACTTCAGATGCAATGAATAGAATTAACTGTACTAGCGTACCTATGAAATCCAGTGTCACTCTGAATATATCCAATGTGTTTAGTGCCTTGTTAATTTTGGCATGGGTTGCAAGGTATGATAGTATCACAGAGATTAGAAATCCATTCAAGCAATCGTGGACATATATCGAGCTCCTTTGTCTAGCCCATACCTGCACACAACCATAGATATTTAAGGATCCCAATATACACACTGTAACAATACCTGTTAATTATTCATACTTTTAGCAATATTAATGCATCACCCAACTCCTTCCACTCGGAGAAGGTTTTCTTGACAAACTCAGAATTTTGCTCCAGAAACATGTCCTCCAATATGCTTGAGTTGTAAGTTGGTGTGGGCTCAGTGACACCATCTTTTTCATCAAGATATATCAGAATATCAATAAACTAATGCCACAAATATATTTATCCAAGCAGAAATCAACATTCTTGACAGAAATCTCTTTACCTGTACTTACAGAACGGACGTTGTTTCTGCTCATACTCAACTTTGCAACATTAAACAGCGATGATGCTGAAGGGATTAATCTTATAGATAATCTAGGAAACTGATCAAGTTTCTTAGCTGCAAACACAGTTTCGATGTAAATACATAGTCAACGTAAAAAGTACTATTTATCTTACCAAAAAACTAAAGCACACCTGGGAAAACAACTAGGACTGGCTTCCTGGCTTCGTTCTCTAAGGTTGACCAAACAACCTTCTCGATGGACGGTGACGACAGCAAATGCTTTTTTATTACACAAAGGTATAGACATCTTTTGACATGGTATCTATGATTCATGTAATCCTTCTCATAAAAACATTCCTGCAAGAACTCTTCTAGAGTTACATAAATGAGAGCAACCCACAACATTTGATTTGTAAATTACGAAATGCGCAAAAACAGTACCTTAGGCAAGTGAACAAGAAGATCAACAGAAGCCTCCGGCTTTGCCATGCAATGAATGGAGTAACTACCACAGAAATTGAAACCATTTGGCTTCTTAAAATTGAAATCCACTTTATCCGCCCCAATATCCTGAACGAATTTGGGAGCTAACTCCGAGGTAACCTTAGGAAAATATTACGAAAGCTCAGAGTTGTCAATTCCTTGGAAGCCACGACAAACACAGAATTGAGAAAATTGAAAGAAATAAAACAACCGTAAAGCTACCTTGAAATCTTCAGGGATTTCATCAATAGCTTCTTTAATAGATGAAACAACACCATCCACAACTTTACTGAGAGAAGAGTAATCCAAGCGAACATCTTTTAACAAGTCGTTCACTTTCAGAGTACGAGAGTCTGTCATAGTATTTGCCTCCATGGTTACTGGAATCTCGATGACTAGAGTTTAAGAGAAGAGCAAAAAATAGTTAAATTTTATATACTTTGGAAGAAAGGGTTCGTCTCAATAGCAAAAGACCCTGTTTTTTCTTCAAAAATTTCAATATGACTCTGCGGAAATAGTTACATTTAGATTAGAAGAAAGAAAAAACCATAGCTGTTCTGCCAGAAACCATTTATAGCTCTATAGACACAGAGTTCAAACAAAAGAATGTATAGTATTTTCTCAAGATGTCAAAACCATATTGCAGGTTAGAACCTTAGCCAATTGACTAGCTTAAATACAAGAATGAGAACGAATTTTTCTTCTTTCAATGAACCTAATTATGTAAATAAACTAATTCCACAAAAATGCTTCTACTGATTCAGTATCAATAAACCAATAGCATCAAACAAGTACAATTAAAATTTAAATGTAAACACATACAAAATATCAATTTATCAAACGAATCCCAAAAAACCAGCTCCCAAATTTCTTACCGGCGGTATTTCAATCTTCAAGGTCAATTTCCCGTCGAAGCTTCGCCTCCTCGTTTTGGAGCTCAGTAATAAAGACCTTTCCTTCTGTTAAAACATGAAACCAAAATCACAACAACGAAAAGCATCGAAGTAACGAACCACAGATTATCTCATAAATGTAACAAAATCACTAAGTAAACTTACGTTCAGATGGATACGAGGAAGAAGAAGAAACTAGGGTTGTGTTAAACCCTTTCCATTTTTTTTGTTCAAATTCAATTTTTATTTTTTCTCACTGATACGGCGTCGTTTGCTAGTTCAATAAACTATAATAATTGGGCCATTATAACTATTTTGTAAAAGCCAAAATAGATACCCATTAAGAACACATAATGAAACCCAATTATCAGATATAAACGATTAACAAGATTAGGCCCAATTTGTGCTCTATTATTTTATATTTTTATTCTAAAGTTGAAAAATGATGTAGACAATGGTTTACAGTTTTTGACAGTTGCGAAACTGTTATGATATGATTTTTTAGTTTACATGACAAAGTACCAAAAACTCGTACCAAACTTTCTAGTTCGAGTTCCGACCAAAAAAAAAAAAACACTCTCCAGTTCGAGTTTCGAATCTTCCAATTAAACCGAAGCTGTTTTTTTTTTGTCCTAAATTTTGTGATTAATTGACTATCAGAAAAATAACATGTAACTTAGTTAGCTCACATTTGTAATATGCATTTTTTATATTAAAAATGGTAATGCTCGAGATTGATTCGTCAATCTGACGGTTCATTATTTATTAAAAAAAATTGTGAGGTTGATAAAGAAGAAAGAATAAAGACTACACATGAGACTAGTTTGTCTTTGTGGAAGAAGTTGGTAAGATACCCACAAGCACACAAATGTATATTTAAAAAAAAAATAGAGAGAAGAATAAATCTATTTAATACAAATGAAAAATAAGCGAAATAAATTAGTAAAATCCCTCACACGTTTTGGAAGAATATTTGTTTTTTATATTAGTTAAAGAAACTCAAGTTTAAGTTCATACTAATTTCTAAAATCATAGAAGTTTAGGTTTTCTTAACACTAAAATGTCTATGATCTTTTGGATGGTTACTAATGTTTTTATAGTGATTATTTGAATCATCCCAAACAATAATAACCAAAAAATGGAAATGTATTTAGTCGAATAGTTAAATCTACCAATGCGGTATTTTCTATTAGAATTTGATTTCATAGAATAGCAGTGATATTGTTTGAAGTTTAGAAAAGATTTGAATTATGACTCGAGAATTATCGATCTAATTGTTAAAAAAAATAACCACAATAAATCTTTAAACATATTTCTTTTATATTGCTGATTTTTTAATTAGTAATAGGTTACACCTACAAAAACTTGATAATCAAGGTAATTTTAAGTCTAATCCCAAACTAATTCCGAAATCTATAAAATCGTGGACTTTTCTGTTACTATAAATATCTATCGATGATCAATGATACCTTTTTTATAGAAACGCTCAAGCTTTGCACAAAAAAAATTGAATAAATCCTAACAAAATAATTTCTTTGGTTTTTTTTAACAGTTAAATCGACAAAATTTAATATATAGTCAGATTCTTTCTAAACGTTTAACAATGTCAAGGCAAATTCACTTATTATAATCTTTAATTTCCATTTTTTTCTTACCTTTATTTTCCATTGTTTTTTCGGTTAACTTTATTTTTCATTGTTGTATTTGTGGTATGTATAAATTATATTTTAACTAGAAGTATGTTACACCTACAAAGACTTAAGCAGGTAGCATTTTGACCACTTTTCTAATAGTAGCTCTAACTCTAATTATTCAACTACTAAAGTCGATATTAAGTCATCATAAATAATCAAATCATACTTTATTCTTTTCTTCTATTTGTAAAAGCTTTTTGATATAAAATTCTTTTCGAAATGCCGACTTCCTATTGGTTAGGAGATTAATCATATTATTATATATAAGTGAATATCAAAAAAGGATATTTTCAAGAAGGTAATTCTAAGATTCAATTAACTAAGAAAATAGTTGCTCTTTGGTCAAGTATAGAGAGAATCAATTCTATGTTTTATAGGTTTTTTTATAATATTTTAAAAATATTAACGTAACAGTTTAATTAAAAGATATACTTGCCAATTTGAATATGAAACTCATAATCAACAAAATATGTAGCCTTTATAATACAAGACGCTCCAATTAAATGTAATTCACAAAAGCATTAAACAAACAATTTGCGGTAAAGAACGACCAAATTCTCGTAAAGTCACAATTCACAGAAACTTATGTTTTGGCACTAATTCTCGTAAGGTCACAATTCACAGAAAGTTATGCTTTGGCACTAATTAATTTGGCACATTACGTATCTCTCCTTTATATTAATTTGTTTTTGTTAATCAATTTAATTTCTTTTATTTTTGGATCAAAAAATATATATATATATATAGCCATTTCTCTTGATACATATATATGTCGTAATAATTTGTATTCATAGACATTATATGTTTCTAAGTATATATGTGTATACATAATATAATATTTTAGCACTCTTTTATACATATATATAGCTATTTTATTGTCAAGATATTAGGTAGCATGATATTCCTTATTAGTTTAATTTACGTGCATACTAAGAGCCTTTTTATCAAAAAAAATACACAATTTTTTATTATTATAAATCATGATAAATAAATAAAATGGTACGAAACATTATTGATTGAAAATTAGTTATCAAATATTCTAACGGGATTTGTGACTGATTAAAGATGAATTACTATAATTATTAAAACTAAAAGGGTACAAAGCTCAAGCTGTTTAGAATCAATCTGGAGTCGCAGAGATTCTCTCTAGCTAGGTCTAATTTAACGTAGACCCTTAAACTTTATTTTTCTTTTATCTTTTGCTTATAAAGTTTAGAATTTTCCAATTATTTCCTATGTTTTGAGGTTATACATTTTACAGTTTTAGTCTTTTTGGCGCACCAAGTTTGGGTAGAAAATAGATGATAATCTCATGACACTGAATTTCTAACTTGTTAAATTAATTTTTTTAAATGGTTAATATGCATTTTCCATACACTTATTAGAAAAAATTCCATAGTTGTCAAGCTAAATTATCCTATTTTTTAACTTTTTTTTGCTTTGAATTTGAAATCGGATAGTTTAATACACTATTAATTTTATATTTTGATAATCCGAAACTTTGTGGTCGAGTGATAAGAAAGCGATATTGGCTCTTCATACAGTTAAGATTTACCCTTAATTCTCGAAATAAACTTTCTACTCTTCTTTGAGAAAAAAAAAAAAAAAAAACTTTCTACTCTTATTGTAGTTATGTATGCATCTACACATTCATTTCATAAATATAAATTGTTAAAAAAAGTTAGAAAAATAGTTATCAGACTAGTAATGTTGTAAAGAGTCTTTAATTAATTAAAATAAAACAAAAAGTTGTACCGAGTATATTATTATTCTATGCGTAAACTATATAGTGATAAGGTAAAAGATAATGGTAAAAAGAAATGATACAAAGTTTGTAGGACCTTTTGGTTTGAGTGGAATCAGGACATGTATGTGATGTATTCACTTAACCAAATTAAGGTACAAGGTTAATAGTCAACGCATTAAGCATCCATCTCTATATGAACTTAATGTGCTTTAGTAAAACATGTCTTATATACTTATATATGAAACTTTAGAATGAATTGACACTAAAAATTCCACACAATACCCTTTAACAAAAAAAAAAATCCACCACGAAAAAATATTTTAAAAAATTAAATTGAATTGGTCTAGAGATCAAGTATTCATTTTGATTATTTTGGTTCAGTAGAATATGAAATTTTCACTCGAAAAATATTTTTAGTCAAGTGGTTAGCATATCCAAATTCGTAAGATCTAAAAATTAGTATGTATTTACATATATTTTCTTGGGAAAATAATCTCTCCGCCAAAATTATTCCCATACGTTCTAATTTATTGTTTTTAAAAAACAAATAACATTAAAATTAAAAATAAACATCATCCCAAACACATGCATGTATAGTGATATTTCCACAATTTATATTTCTTGTCAAGTCTGGATATAGAGTGAGCTATAATAGAAAAAATTCTAACTGAGAGAATGAGAGTATATATATGTTAGAGATTTCAAAGATAGTTAATTGAACCCCAAAAACTTGCAACATGACACGAGTCCCATTTTGTATCGATTCTTTATAAATAAGAATGTCATAATTGGTCACGAATATCTCAAAACCATTATAGATATGATTTTTGTTTTGATATATAAATAAAATGTCCTTTAAATAGAAAAATTTCTCTAGATGTCTTTAATTTTGTCCAGATGTCTTCTTGTGATATAATGTATCTTATTCTTTCTTGTAATAAGCTGACATATACAGATTATAGAGAACCTTGCTTTGTCTCGATTTGAATAACATGTCTATTAGAAAAACATCAACTTTTAGAAGCATCAAATATGAAGAAGAAATAAAAGCAAAAGTAAATGAGAATAGTTTCATTTGCTTTATCGAGAAAACTAAACTCATATACTAAAATCACAATTATTTCAATGAATCACAATCATGAATAAGAAATAAAAAATCTAATGTTTTCATATTTTAGAAACACATAAACTCGAATACTAAAATATCAAGAGCTGTGATATGTTAATTTATTTTGGTAGTATTGGTTCTTTACCTAGCTATATTTGATTATATTAAGTGTGGAACCAATTTGCTATATCACAAAACATGCATAGTTGCATACATACATATTTTACATGTAAAAAGTTTGATTAAAAAACACTAGCATAGAGACTAGTGGTTTAAGCGTACGAGTTAGTTTTGTTATATTAAAATTTGAGTTCGATCTTTAGTGGGATATATATTCTATGTCATTATTTGATATTAACAATTAGGTCTGAGCATAAAAACCAGACTTAGAAACCCAAATCTAGACTTGATTCGAAAAAGAAGACCCGAACCTAAACCCAAAATGCCTAAATATCCGAACGGATCCAAAAATTTAGGACCTAAAGAACCGGACATGAATCGAGAACCGAACGGATATCTGAAGACCTAATTTTATAGTATTTTTTAGGTATTTTTAGAGTATTATATTTTTGGTATTTTTAGATATTTTTTGAATATTTAGGTATTCAAAAATATTTTTTTGGTATTTTTAGGTATCTTTTCGGTATTTTTAAATATTTTTGTTGGTATTTTAATAATTTTTTTGGATATTTTTCGAGTATTTGTATATCCAGGTAATTTTTGGTTTTTTAAATTTCAACCCGAACTCGAATGAAATTGAACCGAAATAATAACGGATCCTATATAGATATAAAAAGAAACTGAAAGAACCGGATCCGAAAAGACCCGGCCAAATCCGACCCGAAAACCCAAAAACCCAAAGCTATTAACAACAGTTTATTCTAATTTTCACAAAAGGGCAGAGCCAAATGTCCAAATCTTTTGGTGGTTAACTAAAAAACTTGATGATAAAAACCATAAATAATAACCATATTATTTTTCGTCAACAACAATATAATTTTATTAATAATCAAATAATGTTGGTGGCAAAATGTCTATATAAATAATTTCGTATTTACTGTAAACATTAAATTATGAAGAATTAGATTCAACATAAATATAGAATACATATTTTTTAGTCTTACAGAATTCTGCCAGTATGGTTGGAACTTTGGTCACTTATACCAATCTTCGTGAAAATGCAAAAACAGAACATATGTATGAGTAAGAAACTAAATTGGGTAATGACATTTATATAAGTTACTGCCCAACACTTAGAGCCTTTTAGGAAACTTGAAGGCTATTTGTTTACTCATTATTAGTTTTATTAATTTTTGTCATTATTATATTATATTCATTATGAAATGTCTTATTGGATTTGACATCACCCAGTCAATCACAAGTTTGTGGGTTAAACATATATTAATTGATAGAATCCTCTAGCCTCGGAAGTGCTAGTTTTGAATTTTCTGGCCTCCAACATACACCAAAATATTATATATATTAACCTTCTGAATTCCATTTTCATATATATATATATATATATATATATATATATATATATATATATATATATTGTAGTTAATTAATTTCGGATTATACAGTATACATATTTCAGTCTCTACTTATATGATTATAAAATTTTTAAAAATATTATATAAATATTTTTGGCCAAATAGTTAAATATTCTTTTTTTTTACTAAAGATAGACTCTAAAAATCATGTTAATTATATGTAATATTATTAGAAATTTGAGATTAAGGCTCTTATTAATCCAATTAATTGAAGAAAAAAAGAAGAAGACAATATTGACCCAAAATTACCTCTTGAATGACTAATATAATAATGCCAACGCATCACATAATTTACATGAATTGACTAAAGACTACTCAACCTCTCCATGCATTGTATTTGTAATTTTTTTATTTTAGCAGCCATGGTTTTTAATTATCTTTTTCTATTTTCCATTTTTGAGTACTCTTAAGGCATAATACTTCAAGCAGATGAGGATACCAAATGCAGTTTTACTTCCATAAATGTAATTTATTTATATTTTCATATAACAATGAACATGCAATGTGGGAAGAAAAATTAACACCAAAAATGTATGTGACCAAATAAAAATAATTAATGCATTTTGTTATTTTGATAATTCGTAAATACAAATGTGAGAATTCAAATATTTGTGTATCTAAATACATTATCTTTTTTTAAGCTTTCTATTTAACTTTTTGTTTGGATTTCTAAATGAAAATTGTCTGATTTTAGAAAGAAAATAAATTTATCGTGCAAACAACGTTTAAGATTTATGATTTCATTGTTATATACAAGATTGATGATTTCAGGGTTCCACTAAAATGTTTTGATCTAGACATATAATTAGGAATAAATTGAAACCAATCTTTTATTTCTAAAAGATATGATAAACATTTACTCACATTTAGATTTCCTAGTTTGTGAGAAATTTAATACAAATAATTTTATGATTATGTTATTTTTGTCTTGAAAAAATTAATTAAAATTTAGTCTATTTACATTTTGTTTTTGTCAAAAATCCAGTATAAAATCCATTTTAAGGTAAATGATTTCGTTGTTAGAGAAAATAAGATTGATAAAACAATTGAAAAGTGTATTATCTTCATTAGTGGAATTGGAAAAAAAACGGAGTCCACTATTTTGAATTCCAAAACACTTGAGGAAATAAATGAGATGAGAATGGATTTGTAAAACTTGCAAAAAGAATTTGAAAAGTGAGCTCATCTTTAAAAATGCATCAAAGACGTCAATTAGAAATTCAAAAATAGATTAAAAAAGAAAATAACTCGCCTTCCACGAACACAGAGTCAAGATGAGCTTTTAACTTCGCAAAAACAGCCTTAGACTCCATTACTAAGACGGTGAGGATCAATGAACAACAAACCACTAGATAGCATGCAAAAAAAATTGGTTTATTTTTGAATTTGTATGCAAAATATTTTTTTGCTAATAAAGAAAAAATTTCAAATAATTTGGAAAATTATCAAAGAGTGAAACATTTTTTGAAACAAAAATGAATTGGATTTAAAAAGAAAAAAAAATCAGCAGTAAAACTGCATATGGTAAAGTAAAATTAAATAATGTATTTAGTGATTTTGATAATTAATAAAAATAATACAAAAATATCTTGGAAACCAATTTAGATAATGTGTGTTTTGTCAATTGTATTAATTAGCATAAAAACATATTCAAAAGAGGGGAATATGATAAAAAGAGATGACACTTACGTGAAACAGTCATGTATGATATTTTAGTTGATAAGCAACTTGAGATTCCATTTCTCATTTTCTTCTCAGTGAATGTAGTTTTTTTTAAAAAATTGTATGTTTTATACTTTAAATATATACATCTACGTTACAATATATATATATATATATATATTTTATATATATATATATGGAGAATAGGTATATATAATCAAGTTGATTATAAAATGATTTGTTGGTAGCTTATCCGGCTTATTCCGGACACAGAATAATTCACGACCAAACGAATTTCTTAAATTATTATACTTTATTCAATATAAATCATTTGATTTTATTTCTACTTATATTAGTTTAAAAAAATGAAATTCGTAGAACTAATTAACAGCCATTCTACACTCGAACTTGTGTTAAATAATTAGATAATTATATACTTATGTAAACTCTATAGAAAATAATTAATTAAACATATTGAACTAAATTTATGCTAATTTGACCACCTTACCTATGATAAAAAGTTTTATCCATTAATAATGCGTCGTATTCATAGAATAATGCTGGTGTATTCTAACTTTCGTGATCAAACATTTTAAAAAAGGGAATTCAAAAAGTAATTTAACAAAAAAGAAATTCAAAAGTAAAAAATATCTCTTGGATGTTCGATAGGAAGAACATATGCCATGAAACAAAGCATCATCTTTCCTTTTTAGGTAACCAATTATTTCCAAAGCAGAAACTATAATGTTACATGTTGCAACTTGTTTTCATAATTCAGAATAACATAAATAGATTTTAAAAAAACTCTCAAATCCTATTACACAAAATTACTCAGACTCCCCATAGTTAAAGATGAGAAATATTATATAAATGGACATTTAATTATTTAACCAAATACATTTTCACAAGCTTTCGATATATATATACTTTTTGTAACTGGCTCCTGATATATATTATAATATCAAAATAGGGAATAACTGATACATTACACTATCATTTTGTAGAAAATAAAATAATAATAAAAACTACTATATATATAGTTAAACTCATGTTCAAAATTTTGGTAAGCCTCCACTTGAAATTGTAGCTAGGTCAATTTCCAGCCTTATGCCAAGTTGAGTAACCATGATCGAGTTATTTTAAAATCTATAAGATACTACCAATTCTTCCAAAAAAGATTATTTTTGTGAAAATACGTATACATTTTTTTATACACAAGCTAAGCGTCTACAAACCGAACAAAAGATAAATCTACAATATATATATACGAACATATTAAAAACTAGTTTTTTAAAATGATTAAAAAAAACTAATTTTAACTTACAACTGTTTTTTCTTTTTTTATCAACAATTGGATCGACAAAATCCGATCCATAGTCTAAGATTCACCACTATAATCTCTTTTTTAAACTACCATAATACAATGGATATGAATCAAACCATGATATCAAATCATTAGTTGAATCATCCTAACCACCAGATTTAGAGCAACTCGGCACTTACAACTTTTTTTCAAGAGATGATAAATAGACTTACGCAAATTAATTTTGTCTTGAAGAATTTTTGTATATACTATAAAGTTTTGGTAGATTCAACGGGTTATTAGACTACGCAAATTAATATATTACGACAAAATTTATTAAAGTTTGGATCGAGTTTTTTGTTCTCTCAGGCACAAGGATCGAGGAGCCTCCATTTTCAAAACTCTCCGTCGCCGGCGGTGGTCTTGGCCGCCGGTGTCGGACTTTGCTCTCTGCATCTCATTGTTATTTCGTTCAGTTTTCTTCCTCTCTCTGCTGCTACTCTCTATGTTGTTCTAGTGTAACTGTGCTCATCTCCTCTCTCTCCCTGATGTACGATTCTGCTCCACCGGAAAAGCTGGTCGGAGATGACGGTCAAAGCTCTTTCTTCCGGGGACGAGGAAACCTTCATCGTCTTCACCACCATCTTCATTCGCTAGAGCTGATATCGCATCATCTTTCTTCGTCGGTGTCTACCTCCCCCTCTTCTTTGTGTTACCGTGTTCGTTATCCTTCTTGGCCGGAGAACCAGGTGCTCTCCTCGCCGATGAAGAGGTCTAACTGGTCCGATGAAGCTACGCCTAGACCTGTCGCTTCCTCATCTTCCACCTTCGAAGCTGCTAGAGCCATCTTCTCATCCACCGATCCCTGCTTGTCCTGTGACGGCGGCAGTGGCTCTTCAAAGGCAAGGCGAAGCTCGGGTGACCTTTCCTCCAAGGCCGGCGGCTGCAATTTTTCTAGGGTTTTAGACCCTAGACTCCTAACAGACCCAATGCCTATTGGGCTTGTGTGTGGGCCGGATTGGTGGGCTTGTTTTTCAATGTTAAGGTACTCAACACTTACTATCCTAATGTCTAATTGGATTTGGGCTTTTGAGGACAAAGTTATCTCTGTGGGCTTTAGTGATTTTAGGGTTAGAGTATATTGGCTTAGAAGGCTTTTGTTTAGGATGATTCTTCTCATGAGACTGATAGAATCATCTATTTCCTCCGAAATGGAGAGTTTAGTACCACAAGTTTCCTCTGTTTCAGGGAAACGTTTTCAAAGCTCAACACGAACTTGGTTTTCGATGAGCGTTTTCAAGAGTTCAACAACCTTCTTCGGCGACAGAACTAGGAGTGTTTCAAGACTTTCTATCGAGGAAAGAATGCATCTCCAAATCTTATCCAAGAGCTCCTGTGCGTTTGAGTTTCTCTGACAGGATGCTGTTTATTTTATATCTAAGTCTATTTGGATTATTGCTTGTATCAGTTTATTTCTACTTATTGATGTAATCCTGAACATTTAGCTTAATGATATCAGATTATTGACAAAAAAAAAAAATAGTCTAACATAACAAGTGAGGATCTTTGTCCTCCATAATATAAAAAGGAAAATGATGTTTAGACTACTGTCAATGATTCGGAATTATTAAAATATTAATGTAAAATCTTTTAAACAATGTTTAGTACGTAATCCACTACTTAAAGTTCATATAAATTTAACATTAGACCTAAGAATCTTTCTTCAAGAGTCAAAGATTTTTCCACTCGGTGATAATTATTTATTTATAGAACAATTTATTTATTTACATATGACACTGTCACTTGGTGACTTCTACAGTTATACATATATTACATCACTATTTTTTTTTTTTTAAACCCATAATTTTTAAAGTTACCAAAAACAACGAGAAATGATCAAATAGCTATTATATAATTGATATATGTAGATATTGGTCTAGTTTTCATTACTATTTTGCACCATTCCGTATCATTTGTTGTCTATAACTCATCATTATGTATTAGATTTTGGTTCATTTTTGTATTTTAGAGTTTAGTTACATCGAGTCCCATATTTTCGGTTTTGAATTTATTTTAGGTGAATTGGAGCATTGAAGATCTTGGAAAGAAAGACACTTTCAAGTCATGGAGTTGAATAAACAAAATATTGAAAAATGAAAGAAAGGCACTCTGTTGTCCCTCACGTTCGGACCAACCCCGACCCCAGCAACTCGACTTCGGACACGTGACGTGAAGACCTTCTGATGTAGGGCACGTCGGGTCCAACCCCGACCTCACGGACCCGACCCCGGAGACACATGATCGAGGCATCATTCTGGAAGTGCGGAACGTCCGAGCCAGACCCGACCTCACAGACCCGACGCCATCAGCAAAATGCAAAGAGTGTCCCGGGTGCTTCTCACGTCGCCCCTAGACCCGACCTCACAGACCCGACCTCGCACACATCGGTCCACTTAAGTTTTATTTGACCCAGTTTGTCTTGGGTTAACCCAAATCTATTTTTACTCTTTTAGACCCGAATGTTTGGGTATAATTAGACACTTTTGAATTAATTTAGACCGAGCTACTCTTTTAATTTGGGAAGCCTCCTAGAACACTTTGAGAGTAAAGGTTTTGAGAAGAATCTTGTAGACTCTATTGAATGATCATCACTTGACATTCCTTGAATTAATTTGATAATCTCTTATCATTATCTCTCTCTTTTCATTATGATTTCCCCTTCATCTTTTACTTTATTTTTCATTGTTGCCATGAGTGAGTAGTCATTAGAGTGATTGAAGGATATGTAGACCATAGGCTTAGATGGTTGATATTTGATGCTTAGGTTGTTAGAGCCTTCATATTAGGTGGTTTTAATGCTAGATTTAACTTAGCCATTTAAGTCTAGATACTAGAAAATTTATTGCTCGAGAAGTGTTCGATGAAATTCTTGAGAGACATATTTATGAGCTTTTCTTCCCTAGCCATTGAGAGATGATGTTAGGGTGATTAGTGAACTTATTGAACCTGATTTTAATGCTTATTGATCTTTGAATTGGCAAATGAGAGTTTAGCTTAATTTATTGATTGATGAAGTGGTTAATGCTATGAGAGTGGGTTGATCTATATTAGCGTTTCATGTTCTAGGTTGAGTTAAATTGTATCTTTTAACATCATTTATTTATTGTCTATGTCTTGGGTCGTTTGCCTTTCCTAAAACCATTCGTTTTCGTATTATTGTCTTTGTTTCTTTATTCTCCTGTTTTTGATTGAGTTTCGGTTTAAGTTTAATCGTATCTTTGTTTTTGTTTGTTTGTTCTTGTTTAGGTTGAGTTTAATAGTTTAATTCCACTTTTAATCCGCTTTAGCTTAAGTAGAATTCTATAATGCTATTGCGTTAGTTCTAGGTTCTTTGTGGTTCGATCCTTAAATGCTTACGATGATGAGTTGTTTGTATTTGTTAAATTAATTGAAGTGAAGTAAAAACAAAAAAAGAAAACAAACATCAATAATCACGATTTTTTATAATAATAACTGAGTCACAAAAAAATACGAGTTTATTCGATGATTTTTCATCTACAAAAAAGCCAAGAAAATTCAATAAATAACTGTGACTTAGACATAAGTTTTTGTCTACCTAGATTGTGGTTGTATAATATTTTTTACTAATATATATTTCAGTCGAGTTATATATGATGTTAATATCGTTTTGATGTATATGTGAGAATTAAATTATTTTAAACCCAAATCAATTTGTAGAAAGTTTGTTCGATAAAATTTGTAGAAAGTTTGAATCATATCACATATAACTACACATTTGTTTTTTCTTAAAAGTATACTATACAATTTAATTGATTAATAACAAAATATTATACCATTTAAATAGTTTACACTACGAAGACTCTTTAATCATGATTATAAATTAATCCAAACATTATAATTGACTACCAAGAACTGCTTAATATGTATGATTCGATTCGATTCGTCTTCATATTTAAATTAAAATGGAATAAACATATTCATCTCTTCTTCTTTTATACATACAAATGCTTTCACCAAAAGGAATTTGTTGAGTATTGCATTTGCAACTGAGGTTGAGGCTGAGACTGACATTCCACTAAGCTCACAAAAGCTTCTTCTTCCTCATGCAACCCATCCAAATTCTGCCACAATATTCAGAAAAATAAAACAATAATTAGATAATAATCAATCTATATAATAAGACTATAGCATTAATAGATTTATATATTTTATAATAACAAAAAATAATTTTATTTTTCGATAAAATTTGATAAAAAATTTTAACTGACTATTATTAATATCTTTATCAACATAATATTAGTTTGTTTTATTTTAATATATAAAGACATGTTTTAACTTAAATATATAAAAATAAAATAACTAAACATAATTAAAATCTACTACACAAAAAATGAAAGGAAAATAAAAATTAATTATGGATAAGTTTACATAGAAATTTCTTATATAATAAATAAATAATTAATAAACTACTAATTATAATTAAAAATACATATATATGACAAAAAAAACATATATGTATATACTTATTACTAACATGTATATATATGACTATTACTAACTTAGATATATAAAAACATAATCTAATATTCAATTTTCTAATAATTTATATATATACAAAACACAATATATATATATATATAATTTTGTCTCGTGAGGTTCATCTAATTAAATAATAAATTTGTTTTTTTTCATTTGAAAAGTCATATATTAATAAACTCAAAATTCACTAAATGAGGGAAGCTTTTAAAAATAAAACTACTCCCAAAAAGAAAAAAACTTTAAAAAAATTTTATAGAAAAAAACTCGATAAACTGCTATCTCTAAGGTTCTAACCCTAAAAATATAGCATAATTAAGTGATTAATTGTTTTGTAATAATTTGATCGTTAATAGTCTAAGGTAATCCATATCTCTACTTTTTAAGTTTCATTTGTATGGAGTTGAAACCTGAACTATTAGTAATAACATGTAAACTGTAAGACTAAAACTAGTTCGACAAATTAAGAAATTTAAAGGAGGAAAAATGTAATTTAGTAATTAATTAATAGAGAATTACCCAAAGGTTGTCGTCTTGAAGTGTAGTGAAGGAAGAAGCAATATTGGGGCTCTCCAAAACTTCGTCGTTTCGTGCAAATCTGCCACGTACTCTTGGTCTGTTGTCCGCCAACGTTTTCCGGCATGCATACTTCAATTTTTTCATTTCAAACCAAAATTAACACTCAAATTTGAATTCTCTAACTATTATTTTAATATAATTTTTTAACTAAAATCCAAAATCAGATATGTACATAATGCATTTATTTTGAGTTTTGTTTTATATAAACTGAATTTTTAATTATTTTTGTATTGAATATAATTGTGTAATTATTATTATTACCTTAATGGTTTTGGTGAAGTTTCTCTGAGTTCGCTTAGCTCTATACTTCGAAATCTTCTCTTTACGTTCTTCAGCACTGTATCTCCCCACTTTCAAATTCTGTTCTTCGCCGGAAAACACCGTCGCCGATGAACTCTCAGCCGGTAAAGGACTCGAATATGAACTCTTTCCCGTAAAATCACCTTTATGATTCTAAAAAATCAAAAATATTATATTAGAAAAGAAACACAATTACATTTTTTTTGTGTGTAAAAAGTAACAGAGGATTAAATACCAAATAGTTACCTGCAAATCTCCGGTACTGTAGACTCGTCGCATGTGACCGGAAAGAAAGGAATTTTCCGGTGAATTAAACAAATTCGGATTCTGAAAATTCAAGGAATCTTCCATGATTGGAACATCAAACGAAGAATTTAACAGAAACTGCTCTGTTTTAACGGCGTCAAAGTTTTCAAAACCAGAGAAATTCGGGAAACTATTTGTATGAGAAAGAGTTAAAGTTTGAAGCTGAGAAATTGGAGGAGAAGAAGAAAGAAGATGTTGAGTTTCAGGTGTAAGATTTTCAAAGACATTAAGAGATTGATCATCCATTAATGGATTAAGATACATATTATTGGAGAAAAGATCTGTTGTTGTTGAAGAAGAAGATGAAGAACCATCAAAGATATAAAGATCAGAATCCATTCTCGATGAAAAAGAGAGACACAAGTGACACTCGTGATCTTTGTTTTTTTATAATCACCAGAATCCAAAAATGGCAAAAAACGTTTTTTTAACTAAGTTATTGGTTTCAGAAGGAAGACATGACAGGTCCAGTTTATTTGGTTTGGTAGGCGATGTTTATATAGGCATATAGCTGACAATATATGAATTTTAGCTAATTTGTCCTTGTATGTTTATTTATGTTATGGATTGTTCCATATAGTTTTAATTTATACATTTTTGTCCAGATGCTTGTACTTAATTAATAGTTTAGTAATTTTCTCTTTTGTGTTTTTATAAATATAAACCCACTTAAGAGTATTTTGCATGATGTTATCAAAAGGTAAGACTTGGTTAACCTTTTGATTAAAGTATACTTGCTATTAAATTCGGAACAAACCGAATATAGATTGTGATTAGTCATATGACAGTTGACCTTTGCTTTAACATTTTTAAAAAAGAAAAATTTGTTTCAAAAATATACTGATGTAGCTTTGGAAAGTTAAATAACATATGGTGATTGATGAATGTATAAATTGTAAATTTTTCTTATGAATATATAACTCAAAATTTTAATTCTGTTGTAAGATTACACAACTATATGGAGTTAAATTTTAGGTAGATATTTTTTCCGTATAAATTGATATTTAACCAGTTAACTAGAGAAAATTACTTCTCAACTGTACAAATTGTACGTCTTTTTTATATACTTTCTCGATATAATTATCAACTTGATTAAACATCAAATTCACCGTAGCTTAAAAATTAGAATTTATTTACTACAAAAAAGTGAAAAACACATATTTATTTAAATGAAAATAATTATATTCAAAATTTTAGATGGTCAAATGAAACCTTATGATATTATAATCATTTAAAACAATATACCAAAAATATTCGAAAATTACATTATTTATCACCTCAAAAACTTATTTTACCAATAACAATATACTCTCAAAAGTATCTATAGTATAAATTATATAATTTTAATTTATTGGGCTTTTGTCGCTAACAAAAATAGCCTGATCGATTTCTTTGATATAGGCCCAAGCCCAAGTACGCAGATAGAATTCTTCTGTTCTAAAAACCAAACGAATTTGACACCTTACCTTCTTCGATCAAAGTACGACTCAGATCTTATCGTAGAAGTGTAATTTGATTTCACTGTTTACCAAATTTTTTAAAATTTATTTTGTAATTTCGGCATTCACAAAGGTCATATTTTTATCCAATCAAAAGTCGAGGATGTTGAATTGTTGGTCCCGACAATAATTTTAAAAAATTAAACTAGTGCTCAAACAACTGGTCCTAGATAAAATTCATAGTCAAAGTTCTCATTTTTCTAAGAAACTGATTTGATAATTAAAAAAGAGACATTCGAGGAAGACGATAAGTTTCAGTTTCTGCTTTTATTTTGAATTGAAGGTTTGCGCGTGAAGTAGATCAGATTTTTCTTTTGTTACCATTTTACTTTCAATTTTTACGGCTTTGTTTTATAGGTACTGATTCAGGCTTTCTCGAATCTGAATCGACTTTTTGTTTGGTGGTTTTTAAGAAATGGGGTCACAAGCTAAGCTGGATAAGATGAAGGTCCGGCAGGATTACCGGAATTTATGGCACTCTGATCTTATGGGCACCGTTACTGCCGACACTCCCTGTAAATTCACAGTCTTTCTCTCTCTTTTTGATGTATCTATCTTCATTGTGTTTGTTCAATGGAAGAACTGATTCTTGTGTTCTGGATTTCTTTGTTCTCTGTTTTCTGCAGATTGCTGCTTGTCGTGTGTGTGGTAAGTTGTTATGGACCTTTGCTTTTAGGGTTTTGCATCTGAGATTGTTGAATTTTAGTATTGTATCATTTTGAGGGAAATTAGCTTTATGTTGGCAATCAGTAGTGAATCAATTTGAATCTGTTTTTTTATGGTTTTGGTGTTGGATGATTTGGTGACTTAAATCTCTGTAGAGTATTGACAACTGTTCTATCCAGAGTAACCTGTGCAATTCATGATGTGGTCTTTATAGAATGAATGAATTGACAAGTGTCTGTTGTTGTTGTTGTAATTTGTTTGGTTTGGTATTTATCTGAAATGTTCTTCTTTTTGACTATAGTGGACCTTGTGTTTCATACATGCTTCGGAGAAGAGCACTTTACAATGACATGTCAAGGTATTAAATTTCTAGTGTATTTAGATATTGGTCTAAGTTTTCCAATTTCTTCCTTTGCTAAGATATTGCGTGTCTTTTTGCTTTGTGCAGGTATACTTGCTGTGCCGGATATATGCCTTGTAGTGGGAGATGTGGAGAAAGCAAATGTCCTCAACTTTGCCTTGCCACTGAGGTGAGACTTTGTTCATATCTGATTTTGGTGGAAGAGCTTAAGTTTTACAGACGTCTTGTTTATGAAAACGACAAACATTAAGAATGGAAATTTGAACATGATGCAGCGAGATATGGAACAGCTTATGATTTTGATATTTTCTTGTTATTTTTATTTCGTTTAGCTGGTCATTTTTTCGAATCAGAAAGCTGTGATTCCATCAAATCCTTTGCTTAGAGATCGTTCTTGGCTTCCTGTACTCTATATATTAATGCCTTTGTTGTGCTATGATGACTCGAGAGGCTAAACTATTTTGTGAACAATTTCAATGAACAAAATGTTCTTGATATATTTGGCTTGTAGAATTTGCTTGTATGAGACTCTTGAAATCTATGAATTTCACCAATATCTCTTTGTGAGTCTATGAATTGAAATTTTCAGGTTTTCCTCTGCTTTGGAAACTCTGTGGCCTCTACCCGCTTTCTTCTGCAGGATGAATTCAACATCCAGACTACAAAATGCGATAATTGCATAATCGTATTTTCTTAATCTCTTTTGACTCTACTTTTACTTCCACAGAATGCTCATTTGTGTGAATGAACAAATCCTATTTTGTGCATTTGCAGGGATTTATGTTCTGCCTCAGCCAAGTTGCTTGCATTTTCTCTATTGTAGCTTGCATTGTTGGTAGCAGTGAACTTTCTGAGGCTTCTCAGATACTCTCTTGCTGTGCTGATATGGTCTACTGCACGTATGTATTTGATCCATGTGATTCTTTTAGCTTTTTCCTCTAATCTATTAATCTTCATCCATCGCTAATACTTCAACACATCGTCTTGATTCTCTTGCAGGGTCTGTGCCTGTATGCAGGTACCAGAAAGCTCAAATTAGAAACTAACTTGACCTTCTGAAACTATCTTTTCTTACTATATTCATAACAAAAACTAAATTTTCTGCTTGCAGACACAACACAAGCTTGAGATGGACAAAAGAGATGGAGTGTTTGGTTCTCAACCAATGGGTGTCCCACCACCTCAGCAAATGTCCCGGTTTGATCATCATGTCCCTCCTCCAGTTGGATATCCTCAGTCCTATCCACCACCGGTTCAAGGATACCCGCCTCCGGGTTATCCTCAACATTAAAGACCTTAACTGAGATCTTCATATTGTGAGTCATAGTGTTGTCTTTACTCGATTCTAAGTGTTCAGGACCTTTGATATTGTTCAGCTCTCGTCCTTGGTTATGCAATTTCATTTCAAGTATTGTACTTGGTTTATGCCTGAAAAGCTATTGTTATTATCTTCTTTGTTGATTTCATTTGATATTATGTTCAGACCCTTAAGTGTTTGTGTCTATATGTTTAAATTGGATTTATTCTTGTTTAAATTGGCATTCTCTGTTTTATAACTTACTTACAATTGCTTAACTAACAAACTGGTTCAAGTCTGCAAAACCCATTTTTGTCTGTAAGCCACAAACCAAAACCCACATAGAATTATAAGCTTCATTGTACATAACTTGTAACTTTTCTTTCTTTCTATTGTCTAGCAACTAGATTGACATAGACCAATGAATAACTAAACTTCTAACTTGTAAAATCGAACTCGGATAGAAAATCAGTAGATGCACTTACCAAATATCTTTCCCCTAACTCATAGTTTTTATTAAGAATAATACGCTGATTCATAACCGAAACTCTTTTACTATAGATGATTATGAGTTGTAAGAATGCTTTTATCATATGAAAACTAATGTGAAATTTGATTAACGTTTTTTCTTTTTGATAGGTATTTCTTTAAGAATCTAGTTGTCGTTGTAACTAGATATCTTATATCTTATGTTCACTTTAACGATACTTTTAATACAAATTGGCGCACGAGGGTGGACGTGGAACCATCGAGGATGGGCTTACATTGCTTAGGAAGTTTATATAGGTATAATTGAAATGTCGAAAACATATATAAATTAAAAAGCTAATGATTTATACAAACCATCTTTATCTTGCCTTTAAGCTTTCTAGTCAAAAGTGGGTCAACAACAACAAATGTTCGATATTAAACTACTTCTTTCACTATTGTTAGAAAATTTGTATTCGCAAAAACTGAACAAAACGGAAAAAAAAAACACAACACACATTTTATCTCAATTAGGTGTATATAACTTTACTATAATTCAATAATTTTTAAACAAGTTGTAAGACTACAATGACATATAATCTGGAAAATATTCAACATACTAAAATATAACTATGAGCATAAATGGTTCATATCAACATATATAACGGCACAAATTCTGGTTGATAATCCAATAATAAGAAAAGTGTGGCAACAAAGAAACAAAATGGTAAAATAAAGGAATGAAATATCAAACCGGTTTATCTGTTCTTTAGATGTTTTACCAAATTTATAAGAAAAATAACTTGTTTTTTAAAAACTATATTATAAATTTACAATATTACTATTTCAATGTCCAGTTTAGTAAAGAAGAATTTAATCATATTATTTTCGTGGTAAAAGGGAAACCAAAGAAGCCAACGATAAGGAGTTTAGGGTAATAATCATTTTACAAATTTATAGGTATTAGAGTTCAATTTTTTTTCGATATTAAAAAACAAAAAAATTAATATTAGATAATAAATTTTAATTATGAATCGGATTTTGTCTATTTAAATATAATAAAGTTGGAAAAAAAAGAAAAGGAGGAATGATTAGAAGCGTGTGGGCTCTATGGGTATTGAAAGATATAAGCACACGTACAGACAAGTCCACGTATGCCACGTGGCGACAGCATAACATACTCCTTACTCATAAGTTTCCAACACGTTGAAATTTTCTTCGACTTCTCTCTTTCTTTTTCTATAACTCTTCAACATGTACATGAATGGTAACATTCTGTTTATTGTATTTTGTTTTGCTCCTTATTAATTCTCAATGATTTAAGTGTTTTCTTTCTTATTTTAAAACGCAAGAGTTTGCGTTTCTCACGTAATCGTAAATTCAGCGTTTTCAAAATTTTGATTATAACCTCCAAAATTTGAGAGCGACAAACATATATATATATATATAGGTCAGCATGTTATAAGGATGAACAAACAAATTATCATAAAGCATGCTGATCCAAATTATAATATGTTAAGCTTTGTGTAAACTTTACATTATTGATTCCGAAATATTAACACCTCGTCCTATAGTTTGAAGACTTGATTTGTGTGGAACTATCTAGATTACAGGAGATTTTAGCCACTAATTTAAGACTAGTTTGTGACTATTTGCTAAGCTACTTTTTATGTATTCGCAAATTTGGAACTCCTTTACAACTAATTTTTACGATTGTTTATATGCAACTATATATTATAGTCGCAAATAAGTCTCAAATAGTATTTATTTTTTTATTGTTAGATGTTACTATTTTTGTAGTCGCAATATATGCTATATTTTAACCAACATTTATGGTCTAGTGGTAAATTTTCTACGTGGAAATGTGGAGCTCAAGCATTAATCGTCAATTTTGGTTTCTGGCCATAGAAACGCATAACTAGACCATTGAAAAAATTATGGACTAAATGTCTAGAACCTCCTGATTATCCGTATATATATACATGTTTATTGTAATTGATGTCTTTTAAAATTTACTATTAATATATGTGTAGATAAATTATAAAATTAGAAACGTTTAAACAATGTTCCATAATGATAGATTCACACCTAAAAAATGTGCATAGAAAGAAAAAAAATAACACATTATTTAACAAATTAGTGCATTATGAGTTTTATTAATTACAAAAAGAGTCTACAACTTCAAACAAAATTCAAAACTGAATTTCATTTCTCTGGGATAAATAATACAATTTTTTTTCTTCTCATTCTTCTTCTTCTTTCACTAAAATGTACCACCACTACCTATTTTTCTTTTTTTCCCTTTTTATTTTATTTACACCCATTTCCCACCAGACCCAATTCTTTAAAAAAAATACAGAGAAAAAAATAAAAATTATATATAATCCCAAAGTGAGAAAAAAGAAAAAGAAAAAAAAACTATGTCCTACGAAGATTCATCAATGAGTTCAGAAACAGAACTAGATTGAGACCAAAGTCTTTGATTAAACTGAAGTTGAAGATGATCAGGAATAAACTGAGTACGACAAAGTGGACACGTCATCTGATTATAATCCATCATCCAACGGTCCAAACATCCCCGATGAAATATATGTCTACAATTCGTCAGCCGTCGGATCTTATCTTCATCTTCGAAATCATAAAGACACACTGCACAACATTCGGATTCGGGTCGGTTTAGATCCGAGAATTTAACAACCGGTAAGATCTCTCCGGCTAACAAAGCTGCTGAGTCGGGTTTTGTTGAAGTGGGTGGGTCGGGCCATGAGATTGAAACCGGGTCGGGTTCTAAGAAATCGGGTAAACCAATGACTTTAAACATTGTTGAGATTAATTTTCTGATTAAACCTAAGAAAGAGAGTAAATAAAGAAAGATTTTTGGGAGGAGAAGCTCTGAATAACCCACCGGAAAACCCATTGCTTCGCCGTTATAGAGAAAGAGAGTAACAGAGGGAGAGAGAGTTTTGGATTTGTGATGAGAAGATGGAGGAGAGTTGGAATTATATATATAGTTGGCTTTGTGTAAATGAGATGTGATTAGTTATTTAATTATTGTGTTAATTAATTACATAATAGAGTGCTTTATATTTGCGTGTTTTTCGTTGTTATTTGATTTTTTTTTAATTAGTTTTCTAGATAAAGGATATAGCAAGGAATGTGGTGACGATGTTTCATTATGTTTATAATATAAAGACTAATTGACTTGCTTAGTTGTTTTTATTTTTTCTATTCTATATAATTTTAATATTTTTTCTCCTGCATGTCAAATAATATTGGAATTTTGTAATTTGCATGTATTTTTTTAAAAGTGTTGGGTGTAATTTACACTGGATTTTTAACATTGAGGTAATCAAATATAAAATCAGTCTTGTTTATAATTTTACGATTAATTATGTGATGTCAGTGCCGTGCTTACATCATTTGAGGCCTAGAGCTAATTAAAAAATTGTGTCATTTAGTAAATATATTGTTTCAAAATACATAATATTAATGAGAAAAAAGATCTAATTTTTGAAGTTATGTAGTATGTTCTAATCTAATGGTCACATCCATTATGTTATGATCAAAATTATTACTAAATAGTAAATACATAAGACTAAATTTTATAAACTAAGTCCTAAATAAATACATAAGATTAATTTTTCCCAAAAATGTGGCCTTAAATTTCTTTAATTTTTGTTGTGGCCTGGTAGTCCTATGCATAACAGAAAACGAGACAAAAATCACGGGTATGGAACAGGAACGGTTAGTTCAGAAAATTAGATTTATTTTCTAAAAAATTTTCACAATATAATGGGATGAGAATTTCGTGAATCGGGAACGGTATAAAAATTTTGAGACTCAGAATTTACTTCCCAAACTATTTTCAAAATCCTACCAAATCGGAAAATTGTGCTACATGTATGAGAAATAGTTTGAGAAATACGAGTAATAAAAAACTAAGAGTATTACTATAAATTATATAATCAATATAATAAAAATAACAATGTATAAAAGATATACCAATATTATATATACAAAAAAATACAAAATTACAGTGTTAGAATTTGTAATTAAATGACCAATATTACTATTTTTTTAATCGAAAACACTACTATATCCATATTGAATAGTTTGTATTTATTGTTAAGTTATGAAAATTTAAGTCAAATATTGTTATGATCTTGATCTTAATTATTTGAAACACATAAAATATTGGAATCCAATATATTTTAACATTTTGTTAACGTAAACAAATACCCAACAAAAATTCAGGGAATTTCCGTACCCATTCCCGACCATTTCCCTTATCTGTTTGCATATTATTTTTGGATCCGAATGTAAATTTAGAATTTTTTATTCCCAAAAAATACGAGAATTACGGGATGAAAATAGAACAAAACGGGAAGGGAGTCCCAATATGCATTGGGGCAAATATCCATTTTCTTCCTCTTTAGGCATGGATCCATACAACAAAATCTTATTATGCATAGTAACATTGATCAATATATATGTGTAAGTGTAACCAAAATTTGATTTTGGTAGGAAAAATCATAGAAGTATGTTTTTGACTTACTTGATTAAAAGCATTTATGCATATTAAATTTTATATTAATTATATAGTCACATATACAAAAGTGTAACATCTTCTAATTAGCACCTATGTATGAATTCAAATAATCAACAATTCACGTACAAAAGCTCATACGTAGGTTAAGCCTTGATTAGGGTTTAAAACTTAAAAATGTAACTGATCATTGTTAACATATTTAATCCAATGAAATCTTTCTTTCTTTTTACAAATCTCAGAGACTAATCTTTGTTTTAATCCTAACTTATTAATGAAATCTTTCGTCCTATACCTAATCCCTTTTTTCATCTACCAAAAAATATCTATCCTTTTGCAAATCCGAACATGTTAAAATGAAGTATTAAGGCCCCAAATATGGAAAGTATTAAATATATGAAGTGCTCAAGAGAAATAAAGAGAGATATTAAATGATTCTATGATATAAACAAGATGAAAATATTTTGGAGAAATATATTCAAGTTTTTGATAAAAAAATTAAAACATGTCACTATACCTAAAAAAAGTCAAGTTTAGTTAAAATGTTTTATTAAAGAATTATCAATTTATTGAATATGAATCCAATTCACTACAAATAATCGAGGTGAAGGCAGATCACTAATAGGTTCCTCTATGCTATATATATATATTTATAATTCAGATTTCTTAAAAATTCATTTTAAGATAACATTTTTTGGTCTGCATGAAAACAAATATATATTTGTAGCACGAATCTAAATCATAAAGAATCAAATCACAATGAATTAAATTAAATTCTACCAGAAAAAAATCTTAATTCGCTGTCACGTAATTTGATATAATGGAAAGAAAGGAACAATTAAACTATAAAATTAGAGTTTATTAAATACGACAATGATAATTATTCAATGACGGAAATAATATGATCCAATACGGGTTTGAGGTATAGTTTGGATCTTGACGATTTTATTATTAAAAATAAAAAAAATTCAAATGCAAATTTAAATTTGTTTCGAATATGTTGAACTTTATATCATCAACCTATGCATATATTAGCATTCTAACATTACTTTGATATCTACTAGAAGAGTATAGTTGACCTAAATTAACGAGGTTGAAAAATATTCATAGCTCTTCAAATTCAATTTTGATTCCGTTTTGCTAAAATTCGTAAAATTAATAACTTCTAGAATACAATATTAATTGTAGAGAAGTTAAAGAGAGAGCGAAAGAGACAGAGAGAGTCATATGGGAATCTGACTAAAATGTTTGAAAGAGCCAAAGCAACACTGACCCACCTCACACCTTCTCCATCTTCTCCTCCAACATTTCACTTTCCTTCATTTTACTCATTTTCGTTTTTCTTTCTCAACATACATATATGTAGTAGTAGAGAGGGTTTAGAAAGAGCCGTAAATTTGTCTGTTTTAAATTTAATTCCATGGAAAACTAAATAGTTGTTTTTTGGCCAAACAAAAATAAAACTACACTTTAAATCTCACTATAAAAATTCAAATCCAAACTAATCATCATTGTTATTTTGTCGAAAGATTAGTTAGTTAAATTTCACACTAGATATTCCGGTTAGAAATATATATATATATATATATAAAGTGGTTTTAGTCAAATAATTAAATGTTTATATATATATATATTGATCGGATTTTGTCAATTCAATTATTGATAATATATAAATGTTTCTTTTCTTATATATATATATATTGGATATCTGTCAATTTGTTTATGCAATTAGATAAATTGCATAATATTTTCATTCGACAAAATGTCCCAATTAGTTGGATATATATTGAGAGTTTAAATATAATAAATTTTTGTTTGACAACATTAAAAATGTAATATGGAAAACATGAATCCACCACATGGTAAAAGGTGCAAGAGTACAAAAATCATCAGGTTTTGTCTCCTAAATACGTTTAAGTAGATCCAGTTCCTAGCACACTTATGTGTAAATTATAAGATAGGTTTAGGGAATAACTGTTAAATAGTGTCTAATACTATATTTCACTGTCAGTTTTTGGCGTTACTAAAGAGTATAGAGATATATTAACAAAGAGGCCAGCTATAATCCAGCCGAGATTAATCCCTTTTGTCTGTACAATTAATTAATTTACCAACCAAATTAGTTTTAATTAAAAATATAATCATCAAATCGTTGGAAGAGCATTTTCAACTCATTTGGTTACTCTATTTTGGAGGCAGAGTTCACAAGAGCATTTTAATAATTATGTTTTCATAGATTTTATGTTTTATAAAAATATGATTAATAATTATGTTTGGAGATTAACAAATTTTTTAATCTTATTTTGGAAGATTTTTTAGTTTTTAGAAGTTTTTCTTATGATCTTTTATTCCTCGTGTTTAAAACTATAAAACTGATTTTTTAGCTCATACATAGTTTAAGGTTTGAGTTTAATTAAATCTCTTATATCAATTATGTTATTCCTCTTTATCTTTTAAAATAATTTTGAATAATATAATTTCATTTTAAAAAAAGATAGACAGAATAACTTAAATAATAGAGAATGAGATCTTAGCATGTTAATCAAATCATGATAAAAAAAAAATTATCAATTTTTTTTCCTTAAATTTACACTTATTTTCATCAATTAATCCAAAAATATTGATCTATTTATTGTTAGTACTCATTCCTCAATATGTGTCATTAGGGGATATTTTCATTTTATTTTAAATGAAAAAATAATTTCATATTTTCAGTGTAATAAATTTGTATCATCTAGTGAATTAAAAAATGTTATGATATGATATGCATCGTTGTAATATGTAACAATATATATGAAAAAATAATTTCATATTTTCAGTGTAATAAATTTGTATCATCTAGTGAATTAAAAAATGTTATGATATGATATGCATCGTTGTAATATGTAACAATATATATGAAAAAATAATTTCATATTTTCAGTGTAATAAATTTGTATCATCTAGTGAATTAAAAAATGTTATGATATGATATGCATCGTTGTAATATGTAACAATATATATGAATAAATAAATTCATTATATATAAATTACTATATTGGCAACATGTTCTGCTTTTGTTTATTCCTTTGCAGAATTTAAATTGTAATAAGAAAAAAGCTGCAAATAAAAAGATATTACAAAG
Organism: Lepidium didymum; assembly: GCA_963920545.1. NCBI lineage: Eukaryota > Viridiplantae > Streptophyta > Magnoliopsida > Brassicales > Brassicaceae > Lepidium > Lepidium didymum. Next base: position 352,520 of record OY986987.1, on the reverse strand, counting down.
CATTGTGCTTCAAGTTAAGAAAGTAGAGTTAAACTTAAAACATCTTTAACTTGAAACTTGTCTGCTAATTCAACGGAAAACTACAAAACTCATTCCAGTTTTGCATGTCAGACACTGTCGTTTTGTCATTAAGCGACCCAACTAATTACTCTCATTATTCTAAACAAAACCAGCTAAACCATAATTAGTACACACTCTGCAATTGTGTCTTTCTATCGAATTTTAAATTATTTTCTTGTATTTGTTTTTTTTTATATAGATCGAAAACCCTAGTCTTTAAGGGGGTGCTGCTTGAAAATAATATTGTTTTTATAATTTTTAATTATAATACATATTGTTTTAAATGTGAAGAAGCCACACTTTTAATTGTTAATGATTCGTCATGTAGACTGACTTAGACCACGATCCAGGCTTTTCTTTTCTAATGCTTTTTTTTAATGGAAATTGAAAATAAAAATAGTTCTTTTATAAATACAAAATATTTTATTTTTCCGTATTTGTCAGACCGTACACTTTGTCTGCGTGGACACATTCATTATTTATTTTCACACATTTCATAGATTCAACCAAACCCTAAATCTTATGGCAACATAATTAGTCGGAGTCAATGGATATAATATAACTATAAAAATGAAGATTTAATTATTTGACAAAAGATACATCTTCTATTTTTTTTTTCAATTTTGGCTAAGACAATATGAATAAATGTTAACAAATTTTAAGTATAGACAAATAGTTTATATTTTGGCTATAGAAATAGGCAAATAGCTTATAAAATTGTGTTTGAATTAAAAAATAGAATGAAAACGTTATATATATAAGATTTTTTGATTTAAAATGTTTTTTTCCCACGGATCTATAGCAAAAAACACAAGCCACACACTATAAAATAGTGATTAAATATGTTTGTGTGTTTATCTAAACACGACACACAGAGTCACCATTAAAAAGTTAAATTATAAAAAATAGTACAATTTTATGTATAATTTATCAAGTAAGCAAGATGGTAGATGATAAAATAACAAATTAAACAGTAAAAGATTATAAAAATAAAAAAAACGAAAGAAAAGAGAAATAGTGAAAGAGTACAAAGACAGCTATTACAAGAACTGAAGCAACGAATCTGTTGTCTCCTCCTTCTCCTCTCGCTACCAGGCAAACCAACGTGCCTTCCATTTACGTATATATATATATATATATATATATTATTTATTTAATTTTAGCTAATTTTTAATTTTATTTTTGGCATTCAGAAACAAGGTTTTTCTTAAAAACTACTTTTAAACTATTTAGCTGAAAATATAATTAAATCAAGGGAAATTGAGGACAATAACTTCAAAATATTAGCAGAGGAATCGTTATAGACTGCATAAAATTTTTGCGAATGAAAGAAAATTCATAAAGAAAGTCAATATTCTCACTATACTTAAAAATATTTCAGGAAATTAAAGAACTTATTTGCTTCGTTGTATTATGTCTTATTTTGTTGTCAACTATATTATTATAATATTTTATATAATAATTTACATGTTATTTAATTACTAAATTAAAGATCCCTAAATATATTTAGTTGATTTAGGTTTAGTTGAATTTATTATTTTAACTGGGTATGTCTACGCAAAGTGACAAATTACTTTTTCATTAAATTATTCTATTTTTATATCCACCAAACATGTAATTTTTTAATTGACCTGACGAAAGTAATATTTTTTAATCTGTAATGTTGGTTGTTAATTTCACCTGTGTATACTTAATAAAAAGAAAAAGCTTCATTTCTTGTTTTTTCTTTTTCTTTTGACGTTATTGTTGTTCTTTCTTCTAAATCAGATTTTTGCTTTTTGATATATTAAATTCATTTCTTGACAAAAAAAATCAGTTTATACAGCTGTAAATAGCCACGTCACATGACTAAATTGGGCCATACGTTAGAAGAAAATGGTACACAAATTGAGCTTCACTTATTCATTACACTCGGCCCATTAGGTTATGGGCCCAAGATTTAAAATATACAAATTATAACTCCAATACAAGTGTACAACATTTTTGTATAAACTTACTCATAACCCATTTAAAGTTAATCATTCTTTAATAAATTATTATTTCTACTATATTTTTCTCCTTTCAAGCATAAGAAGAAGCTATATGTTGATAAGTAATTTTTTGTAATGATTTAATATAAAACTAACTTTTAAATTATATACAAATACATAAATTAACTAAAAGTAATTTTGTAAAATTTTCTTTTTGTTATAAACTTTACTTAAGTTTAATTATTATACTTTGAGAAATGTTTTTTAATATAATATGCCCAAAATTAAATACAGTTATGGATCTGCTACTGCTTACTCACAAACAAGTTTTTTTAGAATTGTACCAAAGAAATAAATTTATTAATATTTTCTTTTGTTCTTACGAGTATAACACTGATAGTAATTTATCAGAAACTCTTAGAGTCAAACTATATCAAAATTATTAACATCTAACAAAAGCAAAAAGCAAACATAAAATTTGATTAGAAAATTAAAATAATGGTCTCCACTTAGTATAAACAACCCAAATTAAAGTCGTAAACACTGGCTCATTGGTAGCTGATAAATTTGGGCATTAGGTCCACACTACGTACCAAATTTCGTTGAAATATTTACTCACTTCTCGACAATACTATTATCTTGTTATTTTATTTGTCTCTCCTAAATTATCATTTTATTTGAATCAAAACCAGAAATAAATAACCAAATCCAGATTACAATAATTTTATTTGATTCATTCTAATAGTAGCATGAAAAGTAGAACCAAAAGTAAAAGTTCTATGGAAATACTCACTCAATCAATTAAATATTCAAATATTAATTAGATAATGATTAATTCGAGAAACAACGAGCATCTTTGCTAATTCAAAGCTCTATATATCCACAGCGATAACGATAAACCCATCGAAATAAAATTACAAAAATTATATAATAATATTTCTGAACAAAAAATAATTTAATAATAATTTTTAAAATATTATATTAAAAATAAATAAAAAATCTGCACTAAAATCTAAGAGTTGTGTTTTTGCATTTATCACTTCTGGCGTCTATTACAATCACGAGATTCAACAACCACCTCCCAAAATTCGGGTTCACGGGTCAGGTTTAAAGTCCTTTAATTCCGGGGATTTTGACCCGGAAACCCGACCCTGTTTCTGTCTTCTCCTCCACCGTTATGCTTCTTTTGCAGTGTTAATCACTACTCTCGACCCAATCGCCGCTAGGTTTGTTCTCCGATCCATAAGGATCTTCGGTGATGGATTACTATACGGCTACGACGACGGCGGCGTCTACGGTGGCGAATGGTTACAGTTCGCCAGGTGACTCTTCTTTTCCTTCGAGTTTCACTAAGTTCAACTCCGCTTTAACGGCGGGTCTTCTGAATCCGATGTCTCCTCCGCCGCCTCCGGCGATGCTCGATAAAACGCGATCAAGTCCGACGCTGTTCGAAATGATGTCTAGCGAAGCTGATACCATTAGTAGAGTTCCAGTTCAGATCCAGAACGGCGTGCTTCCATCTCCGTCGTCGTCTTCGTCTTCTTCGGTGGCTGCGAGGACGACGAATGTCAATCATCTTGTCATTTCAGCTCAGGATAAGCAGGCGCTTGCTATGCAACGGATTTCAGATCTTTTGGTGATTCGAAGCCCTGGAAATCAGTTTAATGACCCGACGTCGAGTGATGTTAAGCTGACTCTGAGCTCTAAGGACGGTATTAGTATCACCATGTGTGTGCATAGGCAGATTCTTGTAGCTCATAGTAGGTTTTTCGCCATGAAATTGTCTGACAGATGGTCGAAGCAGCAGTTACCTCCGTCGTCTTCTCCATACATTGTTGAGATCTCGGATTGTGATGACGTTGAGGTGTATGTCGAGACGTTGATGCTAATGTACTGCAGGGATCTAAAGAATAAGATGATGAGACAGGATATTTCTAGGGTTCTTGGTATCTTAAAGGTATTGTGATAAATTGACTGATTCTTTGTTCATCGAACTCAAGAAATTGAATAGTTCATGAGAAGTAAAATTCATGTATGTTGTTCAATTGTTCAGATTTTTCATTGCTGTTCCCTCAGGTTTCTGCAGCAATTGGGTTTGATGCTGGAGTACTTTCATGTCTGGAGTATTTGGAAGCGGCACCATGGTCAGAGGATGAAGAATACAGGATTGCTTCATTGTTGTCTGAGCTACACCTTGAAAACGTTGGGCAACAGAGGTTTTGAGAAGGGTTTCTGTAGAAGCTAGCAATGGGAAAGTGGGAGTAATGGTGGTGGCAATGATGAGGTGCTTTTAAATCTTTTGCATATTGTTCTTGAGGGAAAAGATGAGAAAGCAAGGCGTGATATGAAAACCCTTGTTTCCAAAATGCTTAGAGAGAACTCTTCTGGAAATGATCTTAGGAAAGAGTCATTGTATTTAACTTGTGACGGGTGTTTGCTTATATAAGCTTAAGCGGCAATTTCTACAAGCAGCAGAGTCGAATTTAAAGATGCTTTGCTTGGTTTCTTTCACTTAATATTTCTTATGTAAATATGAATCTTCTTTTTTTGGCTCTCAAAATCGTTTTGAATAATATAAAATATTGACACGAAAAATATTAATTCTTATTGCCAGAATAAGTTCTCGTTTACTTGAATTTAAGAAAAATGGAGTAAAGAAGACAAAAGAAAAGAAAAATAGCAACGGTGTATAAAATGCCAACAGCCTTGTAAGTCAGATGCCAATTGCTCCCTTCTTTTGATCCAGATTCAGACTCATAGCTCTCTTGATCTGATACAGATTCATAGCTCTCTTGGTCTGATACAGATTCACAGCTCTCTTCGATGCTCTTTTCTTGGCTCCAAATCTTGGCACCACATTCAATTATGTCGTGGCAATCATCAATGCTGAATTCGAACATCAACTCCCTTTTCACTTCAGATACGTATATTTCTCCAAAGTTATGATAGCGAAATATAATTAGATGTTCTGATGAAATTTGAGAGGGAGATGATATTTTTGTGTACGGTAAGTCGCTATGACCTATGGGACGGCACCATAGCTTGGGACCATAACTTGTGGACTTATGGTTAGGGGAAACAAGAACGCAAAATAATAAGTCACAATAAGACTTGTTACCATCTAGAACCACTGTCAATGTTTTTTCTTTGGCTCTTTGATCGAACTCTACTGGCACTGTTTTTCCTGGAAATATAACTATCCCGTAAATAGACGGATTTTGGATCATTTTTCGTCGTGTTTTCTGGCCCAATTTGAAGCAATTGATGAACTTGAATTCCCCATGTGGAGCGTTCAAAGGGAGAAATATGGTCTCCATTGATTCACAATTATCTGCAATTAGTTGTCTAAGCGAAGGAGGGAGCTCTGGTAATGATTTGAGTCTTCTACAACCACGTAGAATAAGTTTATCTAATTGATGAAGATCTTTGATGCAATTTGGAACCTCTTCCATATCAATATCCGCTAGGTCTAGAACTTTGACACTGCTGGGGAGATGTATTAATCCTTTGCAATCAACTGCTGTCCGTGGTATAGACATATTACTTATGTTGGTTGACATAAGTGGAATATTTCTCAATCTTGAGCATCCTTCCATATAGACCCCCTCAAGAGATGCCAAGTTCATGTCAGCTGGAATGTCTTGTAGGTTTATGCATCCATCCATCCACAACTTCTGTAGTTTATGAAGATGTGAAAAAGAGGATGGAATCTCTACCAAACTCTCACAATCAGTTATAAAAAATTCCTTCAGATTTGTAGCAGTAGAAAGATCTGGGAGTTCCTTCAAATTCTTGGAGAATGACAAATCCATTTCCTTGAGATTTTGCAAAGGCTGAATTTATATGAGAGAGAAAGAGAAGCATCAATAACATGACTGTAGAGAAAGCACGTGAATTCAAATATTTATATGTTGATAGTAGAACACTAACCTGGGTTCCTTCCCATAGTTTCTCCAGCTGGCTATTTCGCATTTTCAGTTCAACAAGATTATTTGGTATAGTTATAGAACGAAGACTCTTGCATGGGTATGCATCCCAATGTAGTAACCTTAGCCGACGCGGAAGCTCCATCTCCTCTGGTATATACATTCTATAATTCCCATCATTGCTCCTGTTATAGACTTTCAAGAATCGAAGATTACGCAATCTTTTGAAAGCTTTCTTGCTGATACAAACTTCATCGATATTAGATATATCAAATGATATGCCGGAGACAACTCCTCCTGGATCCTAAACCAATATTCCAAATATTAGGATATTGTTAGCACAATAATTAAGTATGATTTGCCTATCTACACAAATGCTTAAGTTTATTTGATAAATTGTGGACAAAACTATATAATAAATACAAGAGAAAGAACTTACTTTGTCACCTTCAAGAACAGCACATATCTCCTCAGGATCTATTAAGATTTGGCGTTTCCAAGGCTCTTGTTTTTGAATTGCTTTCTTACCCATTTGTTCTAGTAATTTGTGCATCACTATAACGTCTTTATATATCTCTATGAGAGATCTTCTTTCGAGGATTTTCAACCCGTAATTGACATCCAAATCATTGTTAGCGAACATGATTTTTAAACAATCACCGCTGCTGCTGCCATCGTTGAAGAAGACTGCAATGTGGAGAAACAGCTTTTGCTCTTTCTCATCTAAACTTTCATAGCCAACGCTTAGTACATCTTCGATATCTCGATGAAGAGTAGTTTTCAGCCTGCTAATCACATCTTCCCATTCGTCTTCCTTCTTCCCGCGTAAAGTTGAACCCACAACACTAAGACCCAACGGGAGCTTATCACAAACCTCAATTACACTTTCTGCAAGCTCTTCAAAACCATGCCATGGAGAGGTTTGTCTAAAAGCATATTTACATAAGATCTTCAAAGCATCTTCATCAGATGGAAACCCTACGTTGTATGTATTGGTGATATCATCATGTTGCTGCAAAAGCTCTTTGTTTTCTGTGGTGACTAGAATCCTACTTCCAGAACCAAACCACGTAGTTTCCTTTGCCAAAGCCTCCAATTGTATTCGATTGTTCACATCGTCAAGAATGATGAGCACTCTGTGGTCTCCTAGATTTTCTTTAATTGCACCTAAATGGCTTATTCTCATCCCATTTTGATTCAAAATCTTTGAAAGAAACTGCTCTTGTAAACTCAGCTTCAAACCATGCTCATCAAAACCACTATGAGAGCTTTCTCTAAGGTTGTTCACAAAACAACTAAGTTGAAACTTATTAGCGAGTAGATCATATAGAGCTCTGGCAATGGTAGTCTTACCAATCCCAGCAGGACCAGTGACTGCGACTATCTTAACTCCATCATTATCCAAATCTAGCAAAGACTTAATTTCTCTCAGATGATCTTCAAGTCCTACCATGTCATCAAAATCTCTAGAAGGTGTTGCATTGAGTTTATCTAAAACATCTTATAGCGTCTATAATTGAAGGGGCGATCTCTGCGCCTCTCTCAATCCCTTGGTCATTAAACATAGTAATAGCCTTGTTTTCAAACTGTGTGCGTATGTGACTGAGAAGTGTTTTACGAACATCAGGTCCGTGGAAGCTACAGAAGACTTTGTACCTGTAGTTACTAGCTAGAACAAGAGCAGAAGAAGAAGCCATGATGAGAAACGAGTTGAGAAGAGATGGAATCGGGAGATCAGATGTTGAAGGTCAATTAAGCAAAATGTTATGAAGTAATTAATGAGTCTTTGGGAAAGCAAATATATACAAATTGGCTGCTTCCATACAATTGAGACAAACGCGTTAGAAGAGAGAAAAATTCAACTAATTAAAGAGATAAGATTTATGTGTTCTTTGTACTCAAAGACCTAGCATTGTCAGATATGAAGTCTTTCAGTATAATTTTAAGTATAATTTATCAAGTAGATGATAAAATAACAAAGACAGCTATTACAAGAACTGAAGCGACGAATCTGTTGTCTCCTCCTTCTCTTCTCGCTAACGTGCCTTCCATTTACGTATAAATATATATATAGTTTTAGCTAATTTTTAATTTCTTTTTTTGGCATTCAGAAACAAGGTTTTTCCTAAAAACTACTTTAAAATTATTTAGCTGAAAATATAATTAAATCAAGGGAAATTGAGGACAATAGCTTCAAAATATTAGAAGAGGAGTTTGTTATAGACTGTATAAATTTTTGCGAATGAAAGAAAATTCATAAAGAAAGTCAATATTCTCACTATACTTAAAAGATTTCAGAAAATTAAAGAACTTATTTGCTTCATTGTATTATGTCTTATTTGAACCATATAATAAATTTTTTGCTTTTATGTTAGAGGATTTCTCATTCGTAAACTCATTACATGACTTTTTTTGTTTTTTAATATCATTTAAATGTATGGTTGACAAACGAACTCATTTTGGATTTTTAGAAATTATAAACAAAGAAGTTGGAAGTGGTCGTTTTATATAATATAAAAAAGGAAAAAATAGTAAAGACTTTTGGGTCATTCATTACAATTGATCAGATATTTTATTGTCAACTATAATTATTATAATATTTTATATAATAATTTACACATGTTATTTAATTACTAAATTAAAGATCCCTAAATATATATAGTTAATTTAGGTTTAGTTGAATTTATTATTTTAACTGGCTACGTCTACACAAAGTGACAAATTACTTTTTCATTGAATTATTCTATTTTTATATCCACCAAACATGTAATTTTTTTATTGACCTGACGAAAATAATATTTTTTAATATGTAATGTTGGTTGTTAATTTCACCTGTGTATACTTAATAAAAAGAAAAAGCTTCATTTCTTGTCTCTTTTTTTTTCTTTTGACGTTATTGTTGTTCTTTCTTCCAAATCAGATTTTTGCTTTTTTATATATTAAATTCATTTATTGACAAAAAAAAATCAGTTTATACAGCTGTAAATAGCCGTGTCACATGACTAAATTGGGCCATATGTTAGAAGAAAATGGTAAACAAATTGGGCTCACTTATTCATTAAACTCAGCCCATTCGGTTATGGGCCCAAGATTTAAAATATACAAATTATAACTCCAATACAAGTGTATAACATTTGTAAGTATCATCAATCCAAGCCTTTTCTTTTTCTGTATTTCTTAGGCTTGATAGTTACAACATTATGAAATTGTATTTTTGTTATCACAAGATCAAAAATATGTACACAAACCCAGAACAAAAAAAAAAAATTCTACCTGATTTTTTTTGTTAACAATTAAATCCATATCTAAAATTTTATTTGGTGGAATAATAGAAATAACTAGAGTAGAATTCTGGAGGTAAAAATTACAAAAATAAACGCTTAACCACTTAACCAAAATATGTTTTCTTATTTATAAACAAGGTTCACAAAATAATACAAAAAAAATTTATATCTAAATTTTTTCTTGTTCTTATTACAGTAAAAAATCTTATAAAAAATTATAAAAGTTTTTATTGCTATCAACAATTAGATCAATATCTCAAAATTTACTATACGAGAGAATAAAATTAGTTGGGTCATTCATATTAAAATTAGATCAATATCTACCATCCAGGTGATGAAAGTCGAGTTTCTAGTTGACTGTACTGAACTTATCCAGATGATAGAAGAACTCCACGGCTGGCTGGCGTTCTTTCCATATCTAGAAGATTTTTCAAGATTTAGAAGCTCTTTCCAGTCATGCTCTGTCGTCCATATCCCACGTATTCTGAATCACAAAGCTGATCATCTAGTCCACACTGCCAGAAAGTTTTCCCGATCTTATGTTTTTGTACACAATGTATCTCTTCTTTAAACACTGTTCGATTATTAGCAAGTTAAATTAAAAAAAAAATTAGTTGAAATAGAATTCTAATAATAAAAACTAACCACTCAACTAAAATATTTATTCTTACTTACAGAGCGGATAAAAGAAGAGGAGTAATGGGGCACGTTCTCCATACTCATTTAAAAAAACTATTTTTTGTATAAAATTATTCATAATCCATTAAAAAAAAGAGATTTATGTCCAATATTACTATAAAAAAAGTACCCCAACCCAAACTTTTATAAAAACTAATAAAAAAAAACAACTAACCGTTTTAAAATTAATCATTCTTTAATTTCTACTATATTTTTCTCTTTCCAAATTTAAGAAGAAGCTATATTTCGATAAGTAATTGTTTATAATGATTTAATATAAAACTAACTTTTAAATTATATACAAATACATAAATTCACTAAAAATAATTTCGTAAAATTTTCTTTTTGTTATAAACCTTACTTAAGTTTGATTACTATACTTTGAGAAATGTTTTTTTAATACAATGTGCTCCAGATAAATACAGTTTTGGATTGGCTACTGCTTCTATACAAACAAGTTTTTCTAGAATTATACCACATAAATTAAATTTATTAATAGTTTCTTTTGTTCTTATGAGTATAACACTGATAGTAATTATCAAAAACTTTTACAGTCGAACTATATCAAAATAATTAACATCGAACAAAATAAAATAAAAAACATAAAATTTGATTAACAATGGTCTCGACACAATATAAATCAACCAAATTAAAGTCGTAGTTATAGTATCGTGGTCCATTGGTAGCTGATAAATTTGGGCAATAGACTCACACTACGTATCAAATTTTGTTGAAATATTTAATCGCTTCTCGACATCACTATTACTTTATCATGAATTAAACCAAAAATAAACAACCAAATCCAGATTACAATAATTTTATTTGATTCATTCTAATAGTAGCATGAAAAGTAGAACCAAAAGTAAAAGTTCTATGGAACTCAATCAATTAAATATTCAAATATTAATTAGATAATGATTAATTCTAGAAACAACGAGCATCTTTGCTAATTTCAAAGCTCTATATATTCACAGCGATAACGATAAACCCATCGAAATAAAACTTACAAAAGTTATATAATATTATTCGTGAACAAAAAAATAATTTAATAAACTTTTTTAAAATATTATATTAAAAAATAAATAAAAAATCTGCACTAAAATCTAAGAGTTGGGTTTTTGCATTTATCACTTTTGGCATCTATTACAATCACGAGATTCAACAACCACCTTCGAAAATTCGGGTTCACGGATCAGGTTTAAAGTCCGTTAATTCTAAAGTTTTTATCCAACAAAGTTAGCTTCAGTCATTATATATTGAACAGAAGCAAAAGCCTCACTAACAGTTGGACGAGAAAAAAAAATCATAGCAAATCCCGTAGCTACTTGTACTAAAAAACAAGTAAGGGTAATTCCTCCTAGACAATAAAATATGTTGACATGGGGAGGAACATATTTACTAGTTATATCATTTGCAATCATCTGAATTCAGATGTAGAATACTTATCCAGAAGTTTTACGTCATCTATTTAGACTTTGTCAATCAAGACACAGGAAATCCTCACTTTGCCGAAGCTCATCTTTTTGCAAAAAGCCGCTCCAGATACAAAATGAGAGATGTTTTTATGTCAGCAACAGAAACCCAAGTTCATGAAATTGTTGATCTTGTAGCGGTTCAATAAGAAATAGGAGCGATTTCATGCAAATCTACAGCATAACATAATTAGATAGAATTTATATAACACATGACAGAGTTTGGTGGAGTGTAGATAATGCTTGGAAGAATTAACTCTCCCAAAATCTGTCACACATGAATATAAAATTTACTAAAATATGCTATATTGTCGTAACTAACTCTGCCACACTATCAAATAATATAATGGAAAGAAAGACAACAATTAAATTATAAAATTTGAGTTTATTAAATACGACAATGTAATTATGCAATGACGGAAATAATATGATACGGGTTCACGATTTAGTTGTAAAAAAAAATTCAAATGCAAATTTATATTTGTTTCGAAATTGTTGAACTTTATATCATCAACCTATGCATATATTAGCATTCTAACTTTACTTTTATATCTACTAGAAGAGTATAGTTGACCTAGAGAAGTTAAAGAGAGCGAAAGAGACAGAGAGAGTCATATGGGAATCTAACTAAAATGTTTGAAAGAGCCAAAGCAACACTGACCCACCTCACACCTCCTCCATCTTCTCCTCCAACATTTCACATTCCTTCATTTTACTCATTTTCGTTTTTCTTTCTCAACAATATAACATTAAACATACATATATGTAGTATTAGAGAGGGTTTAGAAAGAGCCGTAAATTTGTCGGTTTTAAATTTAATTCCGTCGAAAACTAAATAGTTGTTATTTGGTCAAACAAATATAAAACTAAATTTTAGATCTCACTATAAATTATTATTTCTACTATATTTTTCTAAGTTTGGAAGAAGAAGCTATATGTCGATAAGTAATTGTTTATAATGATTTAATATAAAACTAACTTTTAAATTATATACAAATACATAAATTAACTAAAAATAATTTTGTAAATTTTTTTTGTTATAAACTTTACTTAAGTTTAATTACTATACTTTGAGAAATGTTTTTTAATATAATGTGTCCCAGATTAAATACAGTTTTGGGTTTGCCACTATTTCCTTACAAACAAGTTTTTCTAGAATTATATCACAAAAATTAAATTTATTGTTTCTTTTGAACTTATGAGTATAACACTGATAGTAATTTATCAGAAACTTTTAGAGTCGAACTATATCAAAATTATTAACATCGAACAAAAGCAAAAAGCAAACATAAAATTTGATTAGAAAATTAAAACGTTGAAAGAACAATGGTCTCGACACAGTATAAACTAACCAAATTAAAGTCGTAGTCACAATGTCGTGGCCCATTGGTAGCTGATACATTTGGGCATTAGGCCCACACTACATACCAAATTTCATTGAAATATTTACTCGCTTCTCGACAACACTATTATTTTATTATTTTATTCGAATTAAACCGGAAATAAACAACCAAATCCAGAGTATAATAATTTTATTTGATTCATTCTAATAGTAGCATGAAAAGTAGAACCAAAAGTAAAAGTTCTATGGAACTGAATCAATTAAGTATTCAAATATTAATTAGATAATGATTAATTCGAGAAACAACGAGCATCTTTGCTAATTTCAAAGCTCTATATATCATCCACAGCTATAACGATAAACCCATCTAAATAAAATTACAAAAATTATATAATAATATTCGTGACATAATCAAAACCGTAACGCATAGAGACAGCTTTAACTTGAAAGCTCCTTTTATCTCAGACACACTGGAGATTTAGCCAAACATTCAAGGAGATGTACAAACTCAAGCTCATCAAAATTAAAACTATTTCAAACTATCAAAGTTCATGCAAAACCTCTATCAAACTAATTCTAACAATGGTCGTGGTACTAGACATTCCGATAAAGCTTACATAACCTCCATTCATCATTGCCAATCCCGAGTCCAAGATCTCACATTACCTTCTCATTAGGATTTATATTCATCTTCTTCCTCATTATGTGATCCTCAAGAAACATCGTAAAGGTAAGAGGGGTTAAACAGACCAGCTTCTCAAGAGTTTTCAGTGGATGAAGTTGTGATTCTTAATCGAGCAGGCTCTTGACTCCGTTCTTTCCGTCTCCAGAATGCTCGTCTCCACCAAACTTCAAAACCTCTCTGGATATTAGGACAGTCTTCATTTGAGTTCAAGAATCGATCAAACCAAGCGAGGAAAAACTCTTGTTGCCAAGCAAGAGGTAAAGTGAGAATGGTATTGCTTAAACCGTCTTCAATTAAATATCGATCAAGCCCTTTCGAAGCTCTCCTCATCCACCCAAAATCATCATAGAAAGGTGTTAACCAGTTCCTCAGCAGCAAACACCTCACTTCTTTCGGTGTCAGAATTTGTCCCTTACCAATTCCAACAAAGATCCTTGCAGTTACTCTGCTAATCTCAAACCTGTGAACAACAGGAACCTTAGCATGCACTTCGGATAGCTCTGAAAGCGAAGCCCATATCATAATAAAATCCTCTGCGATTTGTCTATCTGTCAAAATATCTAATATCCAATGCAGATTATCCGCTTGTCTTGCTATCTGATCTACATTCTCCAAATTCGACTCTGCTGCTTGTAGAAATTGCCGCTTAAGTTTATGCAAACACCCGTCACAAGCTAAATACAATGACTCTTTCCTAAGATCATTTCCAGAAGAGTTCTCTCTAAGCATTTTGGAAACAAGGGTTTTCATATCACGCCTTGCTTTCTCATCTTTTCCCTCAAGAACAATCTGCAAAAGATTTAAAAGCACCTCATCATTGCCACCACCATTACTCCCACTGTTCCCATTGCTAGCTTCTACAGAAACCCTTCTCAAAACCTCTGTTGCCCCAACGTTTTCAAGGTGTAGCTCAGACAACAATGAAGCAATCCTGTATTCTTCATCCTCTGACCATGGTGCTGCTTCCAAATACTCCAGACATGAAAGTACTCCAGCATCAAACCCAATTGCTGCAGAAACCTGAGGGAACAGCAATGAAAAATCTGAACAATTGAGCAACATACATGAATTTTACTTCTCATGAACTAATCAATTTCTTCAGTTTGATGAACAAAGAATCAGTCAATTTATCACAATACCTTTAAGATACCAAGAACCCTAGAAACATCCTGTCTCATCATCTTCTTCCTTAGATCCCTGCAGTACATTAGCATCAACGTCTCGATATACACCTCAACGTCATCACAATCCGAGATCTCAACAATGTATGGAGAAGACGACGGAGGTAACTGCTGCTTCGACCATCTGTCAGACAATTTCATGGCGAAAAACCTACTATGAGCTACAAGAATCTGCCTATGCACACACATGGTGATACTAATACCGTCCTTAGAGCTCAGAGTCAGCTTAACATCACTCGACGTCGGGTCATTAAACTGATTTCCAGGGCTTCGAATCACCAAAAGATCCGAAATCCGTTGCATTGCAAGCGCCTGCTTATCCTGAGCTGAAATGACAAGATGATTGACATTCGTCGTCCTCGCAGCCACCGAAGAAGACGAAGACGACGACGGAGATGGAAGCACGCCGTTCTGGATCTGAACTGAAACTCTACTAATGGTATCAGCTTCGCTAGACATCATTTCGAACAGCGTCGGACTTGATCGCGTTTTATCGAGCATCGCCGGAGGCGGCGGAGGAGACATCGGATTCAGAAGACCCGCCGTTAAAGCGGAGTTGAACTTAGTGAAACTCGAAGGAAAAGAAGAGTCACCTGGTGAACTGTAACCATTCGCCACCGTAGACGCCGCCGTCGTCGGAGTCATCTTAGTCGTTGACTATCTTCTCCCTTATCTTCAAGTTGTATTAATTGAAGCTCCGCTTGCTCTGAGAAAATCTCTCAGGATAACGAAAACGATAAAATTCGCTAATTTTCGGTGAAATGTTAGTGAGTGACAAATTAGCCCGAAGCGAAATCCGGAAAGGTGAGAGGTTTCAAATCCTTATCTCATTTGTTTTCTGTGCTCGTTTATTAGGTTTCCCCTCTCTTGTTGGTGAATACTGAATAGAGATAAGAGTCTTCGAGGATTACATTACAGGTGATTGTCTTTCTCTCTCTCTCTCCTCGCACCATCAATCGGCTCAATTCGAGCTGATTCGATTTGTCCAATATGGGCTTACGGGCTTGATGCCAAGGCCCATCAAGTGGCTATATTGCTTAAATCATTGATTGAACTCTGTATATTCTTTGGCTTCAGTATCTCTGTGGTCTAATATGTGTAACGAGAATCATTTTTTTTGTTTCTATGAGTTTTCTGTTGATTTGAAGTAGACATCGTAAATGGCAATGAGAACTGGCTATATGAAAGGAGATCAGAAGGCATGATCAATTTATATGACCAGAAAGATCCTAAGCAGAAGCAAATGTATTACACAAAGTTGGAAGCCACCAATGACGATATGATGATAATTTTACATGTAAAGACCTTCAGGGACGCCTTCTTTCTTCTTGAACATAACCTTCTCCTTCGCTTTCTAAAATCTGGATGTGTCACCTGAATCAACCCAATCAAAACCGAAAATTCAGAACATGTGGCTTAGCAACTGCACAAGTGGTGTGTATGTGTATGTGTGTGCGTGCTTGAACTGAATGGTTTAGAATCTTTACCTTCATACGACGCTCCCTGAGAGCAAGCAGACCAGCCTCAGTACATATATAGCCTTTATATTAGCATTCTAACTTTACTTTGATATCTACTAGAAGAGTCTAGTTGACTTAAACTAACGAGGTTGAAAAATATTCATAGCTCTTCAAATTCAATTTTGATTCCGGTTTGCTAAAATTCGTAAAATTAAAAACTTCTAGAATACAATATTAATTCTAGAGAAATTAAAGAGAGAGCGAAAGAGACAGAGAGAGTCATATGGGAATCTGAGTAAAATGTTTGAAAGAGCCAAAGCAACACTGACCCACCTCACACCTTTCTCCATCTTCTCCTCCAACATTTCACATTCCTTCATTTTACTCATTTTCGTTTTTCTTTCTCAACATACATATATGTAGTAGTAGAGAGGGTTTAGAAAGAGCCGTAAATTTGTCTGTTTTAAATTTAATTCCATGGAAAACTAAATAGTTGTTAATAGCCAAACAAAAATAAAACTACACTTTAGATCTCACTATAAAAATTCAAATCCAAACTAATCATCATTGTTATTTTGTCGGAAGATTAGTTAGTTAAATTTCACACTAGATATTCCGGTTAGAAAAAATAAAATAAAAAAATAAATATATATATGAAAAGTGGTTTTAGTCAAATGATTAAATATTCATATATATATATATATTGATAATATATAAATATTTCTTTTCTTTTATATATATATCTGTCAATTTGTTTATGCAATTAGGTAAATTGCACAATATTTTCATTCTATAAAATGTCCCAATTAGTTGGATATATATTGAGGGTTTAAATATAATACATTTTTGTTTGACAACATTGAAAATGTAATATGGAAAACTTGAATCCACCACATGGTAAAAGGTGCAAGAGTACAAAGATCATCAGGGTTTTGTCTCCTAAATACGTTTAAGTAGATCAAGTTCCTAGCACACTTATGTATAAATTATAAAATAGGTTTAGGGAATAATTACTATATTTCACTGTCAGTTTTTGGCGTTACTAAAGAGTATAGAGATATATTAACAAAGAGGCCAGCTACAATCCAGCCGAGATTAATCCCTTTTGTCTGTACAATTAATTAATTTAACAACCAAATTAGTTTCAATTAAAATTATAATCATCAAAACGTTGGAAGAGCATTTTCAACTCATTTGGTTACTCTATTTTGGAGGCAGAGTTCACAAGAGCATTTTAATAATTATGTTTTTATAGATTTTATGTTTTATAAAAATATGATATTTTTAATAATTATGTTTAGAGATTAACCAATTTTTTAATATTATTTTGGAAGATTTTTTAGTTTTTTTAGTTTTTTGAAGTTTTTTTATAGTTTTTTATTTCTCGTGTTTAAAATTTTTTTAGTTTATATATAGTTTTTTTTTGTCAATACAAGGTTACAACTGACCAGTTCATTAGTTAAGTTTCTATATAATATAGACGGTAAAACTCGATCCCAAATATGCAAGTTTTAGTGAATTTAGCGTCGACTACGTGAGTAAAAGCCACTTTAACTTATTATAATAAAACTATAAAACTATATATGAGGTAAAGGTCACTTGCGCTCATTGTAATAAGACTATAAGAACTACTTTTAAATTATTTAGCTGAAAGTATAATTAAATCAAGGGAAATTGAGGACAATACCGAATGCGATCAACTTCAAAATATTAGAAGCAGAGTTCGTTATAGACTATAAAATTTTTGCGAATGAAAGAAAATTCATAAAGAAAGTCAGTATTCTCACTATGTTTTCTTATTTATAAACAATTTTCACCAAATAATACAATAATTTTTTTTTTTTTGTCAATATTGGACCACAACAAGCCGGTCCATCAGCCAAGTTCCTACATAATGTAGGCGGTGGGACTCGATCTCTGGTTGTGCAAATGCGCTGTCTTATATAAACTTATCGTCTGTCACTAGACTAAAAGCCACTTGCCAATAAGAATTTAAAATCTAAATTTTTTCTTGGTATCACATTAGAAAATCTTATAGAAAAAATTCTTTTTGGTTCTATCCTAAATGATGCGGTTCGAGTTAGCTATGCGCTTCATCTGATGCTCGTGTTCCCGATTGTTTTCTACCCTCTGCGAATCAACATTGACGGCCTCTTGTTCCCTTCTGCTCGACCATTAACTACCTGTTCGTACCGGTCTTAGCACGCTTCAGATACGAACGTTGTTTTGAGATTTTTGACTGCACCGTTGTCTGGGCTGCCTACGTATCCGTTTCACGGAATCAAGTCAATTCGTAGTTCTTAATATTAGTGGGACATGTTGAGATTGCGTGGGTTGAGGTCTTCGTCTATATAATCAAGTGGTCGTAAGCTACCAGTTATGCTTGTCGTTTATTTTTGAGATCGAATTCGACGATTGCGTGCTCGTCGATCTGTGATTCAGTTCTCGTCGATGTATGTTGTCACTAGGGTGTTTAAATATAATGCTAATGACGAAGCTCTGTTCGTCGAATTGTTTGTCTAATTTCGAGTGTTGTTTATTCAGTTCGTACGTTCGTCGAATGCCTCACCACTAGGGTGTTTAGGTTCGTCGATCGGTAAGGTAATTGTGTTCGTCGATGATGATTGTTTTTTTTATTAACGATACTTATGTTCGTCGATTTATCGAATCGGTGTTTGTCGATTGGTTTCTTGATTGATAGCGTTCGTCGAAGAGTTAGACTCATCGATATGCCGCTCTTTTAGTTACGTTCGTGGATAGCCTCACCACTCGGGTGTTCAGGACTCGTCGAGAAATAACTAGAGTTGTTCGTTGTTTAGTGATTACTTACTGAATTCTTATGTTCGTCAATTGGTTGCTTAAAGTTGTGTTCGTCGATGAGCAGTCAATTCTTTTGTTCGTCCAGCGTCCTTTTCTTTTTCTCTTTCCTTTTCTTTCGTCCTACGTTCCTTTTATAGTGCTTGAGAATGATGATGAGCATGCGTTCTCCATTGACAGGTGTCAGCTTGCATGCGCTCGTTGAAGAGCCGTGTATTGGCTTTGTTACACGCACCTACTTGTCATTGTGTATGACTCGTCACCTGCTCGTCATCAAATATGACACGTCACCTGCTCGTCGTCGAATGGGCTTGTACAGAATAGGCCTTTTTCTCAAAAGGGTTGGTTGAGTGGATTTTAAGCAAATTTGGGCCAAAATATTGGGCCGAACGTAAATGGGTTGAGACTGATTGGGCTCGGCCCATTCGACGACGAACGTACGAACTGAATAAACAACACTCGAAATTAGACAAACAATTCGACGAACAGAGCTTCGTCATTAGCATTATATTTAATCACCCTAGTGACAACATACATCGACGAGAACTGAATCACAGATCGACGAGCACGCAATCGTCGAATTCGATCTCAAAAATAAACGACGAGCATAACTGGTAGCTTACGACCACTTGATTATATAGACGAAGACCTCAACCCACGCAATCTCAACATGTCCCACTAATATTAAGAACTACGAATTGACTTGATTCCGTGAAACGGATACGTAGGCAGCCCAGACAACGGTGCAGTCAAAAATCTCAAAACAACGTTCGTATGTGAAGCGTGCTAAGACCAGTACGAACACTACCTCAAATGTAAGGTTTGGTTGCCTCACTGCTGGTCTCATTGCAGTAATCTACTTGGGTGCAAACTTCATTCCGAGCATTTGGGATGCTTTCCAATTTACTGGGGCTACTGCTGCTGTTTGTCTCGGCTTCATCTTCCCAGCTTCTATTATACTAAAGTAAGTTGATTGTTTACATAAATCTCCACACGATCCTTAGAGGATTTGGTTATTTATTTCGATTTTGTATGTTCTTGCAGGGATCGTCATAACAGAGCAACAAGCAGAGACACAACCTTAGCCATTTTCATGATCGTTCTTGCAGTAGCGGCCAATGCAATAGCTATATACAGTGATGCTTATGCATTATTCAAGAAGAACGCACCTCGTGAGTGATCTGGGACCAAAAAATGTGTACTTTGGTGTTTCTAGATGAAGAAAAAAGCAAAAGCGTTTGCTCTTTCTTGTGTATGAAATCAAATAATTAAGAAGACAGAACTTCTCTTGTCTATGTGTTTACAATCACACTTTTTTTTTGTATCGTTTCCGGAGATATTTTTTTTTGCATTTGCGAGCTGCTTCTCGACCACATTTTTCTTTCTCTCCGATGTGAAAAAAATCGGATAAACCCTATGAGCTAATGAAGAGTTTTTGCTGGTAATTTGGTTCTACTTTAGAGTTCTTCTCATGAATTTATTGGTTTTGTGAATATTCAAGGCTACAATCCAGAGACGAAGAACTTAGTAGCATGAATTCATGTTTTCAAAATCCCGTCGAGTATGGCGATTGCAGTTCCTTGGTGTCCGCGTTAAAGACTTCGAATTTCGCGCATTACAAGCTGTGTTCTTCACAATTGGGGTTTCATGGTCGAGGTTTAGATACTCGGAAAAATAAGAAACCTCCTAGTGTTACAGTGAAATGTGTTTCTTCGGGTGCGGTTGGTACCATAGAAAGGATGAAGAGGGATGAAAGAAGTGATGGAGAGAGTGTGTACGACGCCATTGTCATCGGCTCTGGGATTGGAGGATTGGTTGCTGCGACTCAGCTGGCTGTTAAAGAAGCTAAGGTTTTAGTTCTGGAGAAGTATTTGATTCCTGGTGGGAGCTCTGGTTATTATGAAAGAGATGGATATACATTTGATGTTGGGTCCTCTGTAATGTTTGGTTTCAGCGATAAGGTTGGTTTGTTTCTTCACCAATAATCTCTTCATTTTAGTGAATATGATTCTATAAGATTTGAAGCCTCTCACCTTTCAGGATTTCGCTTCGGGCTAATTTGTCACTCACGAACATTTCACCGAAAATTAGCGAATTTTATCGTTTTCGTTATCCTGAGAGATTTTCTCAGAGCAAGCGGAGCTTCAATTAATACTACTTGAAGATAAGGGAGAAGATAGTCAACGACTAAGATGACTCCGACGACGGCGGCGTCTACGGTGGCGAATGGTTACAGTTCGCCACGTGACTCTTCTTTTCCTTCGAGCTTCACTAAGTTCAACTCCGCTTTAACGGCGGGTCTTCTGAATCCGATGTCTCCTCCGCCGCCTCCGGCGATGCTCGATAAAACGCGATCAAGTCCGACGCTGTTCGAAATGATGTCTAGCGAAGCTGATACCATTAGTAGAGTTCCAGTTCAGATCCAGAACGGCGTGCTTCCATCTCCGTCGTCGTCTTCGTCTTCTTCGGTGGCTGCGAGGACGACGAATGTCAATCATCTTGTCATTTCAGCTCAGGATAAGCAGGCGCTTGCAATGCAACGGATTTCGGATCTTTTGGTGATTCGAAGCCTGGAAATCAGTTTAATGACCCGACGTCGAGTGATGTTAAGCTTACTCTGAGCTCTAAGGGCGGTATTAGTATCACCATGTGTGTGCATAGGTAGATTCTTGTAGCTCATAGTAGGTTTTTCGCCATGAAATTGTCTGACAGATGGTCGAAGCAGCAGTTACCTCCGTCGTCTTCTCCATACATTGTTGAGATCTCGGATTGTGATGACGTTGAGGTGTATATCGAGACGTTGATGCTAATGTACTGCAGGGATCTAAGGAAGAAGATGATGAGACAGGATGTTTCTAGGGTTCTTGGTATCTTAAAGGTATTGTGATAAATTGACTGATTCTTTGTTCATCAAACTGAAGAAATTGAATAGTTCATGAGAAGTAAAATTCATGTATGTTGCTCAATTGTTCAGATTTTTCATTGCTGTTCCCTCAGGTTTCTGCAGCAATTGGGTTTGATGCTGGAGTACTTTCATGTCTGGAGTATTTGGAAGCAGCACCATGGTCAGAGGATGAAGAATACAGGATTGCTTCATTGTTGTCTGAGCTACACCTTGAAAACGTTGGGGCAACAGAGGTTTTGAGAAGGGTTTCTGTAGAAGCTAGCAATGGGAACAGTGGGAGTAATGGTGGTGGCAATGATGAGGTGCTTTTAAATCTTTTGCATATTGTTCTTGAGGGAAAAGATGAGAAAGCAAGGCGTGATATGAAAACCCTTGTTTCCAAAATGCTTAGAGAGAACTCTTCTGGAAATGATCTTAGGAAAGAGTCATTGTATTTAGCTTGTGACGGGTGTTTGCATAAACTTAAGCGGCAATTTCTACAAGCAGCAGAGTCGAATTTGGAGAATGTAGATCAGATAGCAAGACAAGCGGATAATCTGCATTGGATATTAGATATTTTGACAGATAGACAAATCGCAGAGGATTTTATTATGATATGGGCTTCGCTTTCAGAGCTATCCGAAGTGCATGCTAAGGTTCCTGTTGTTCACAGGTTTGAGATTAGCAGAGTAACTGCAAGGATCTTTGTTGGAATTGGTAAGGGACAAATTCTGACACCGAAAGAAGTGAGGTGTTTGCTGCTGAGGAACTGGTTAACACCTTTCTATGATGATTTTGGGTGGATGAGGAGAGCTTCGAAAGGGCTTGATCGATATTTAATTGAAGACGGTTTAAGCAATACCATTCTCACTTTACCTCTTGCTTGGCAACAAGAGTTTTTCCTCGCTTGGTTTGATCGATTCTTGAAGTCAAATGAAGACTGTCCTAATATCCAGAGAGGTTTTGAAGTTTGGTGGAGACGAGCATTCGGGAGACGGAAAGAACGGAGTCAAGAGCCTGCTCGATTAAGAATCACAACTTCATCCACTGAAAAATCTTGAGAAGTTGGTCTGTTTAACCCCTCTTACCTTTATGATGTTTCTTGAGGATCACACAATGAGGAAGAAGATGAATATAAATCCGACTGAGAAGGTAATCTGAGATCTTGGACTCGGGATTGGCAATGATGAATGGAGGTTATGTAAGCTTTATCGGAATGTCTAGTACCACGACCATTGTTAGAATTAGTATGATAGAGGTTTTGCACGAACTTTGATCGTTTGAAGTAGTTTTAATTTTGATGAGTCAGAACTCGAGTTTGTACATCTCCTTGAATGTTTGGTTAAATCTCCAGTGTTGGCATCAGCCATTGAAATCTGAATTATTCTTCAGCATCAGGCATTGATGCTAATGTTCTCAAGTTTGGTGTTGTCTCTAAGGTCTTCTACCTAAAGATGCTTTGCTTGGTTTCTTTCACGTAATATCTCTTATGTAAATATGAATCTTCTTTTTTGGCTCTCAAAATCGTTTTGAATAATATAAATTATTGACACGAAAAATATTAATTCTTATTGCCAGAATAAGTTATCGTTTACTTGAATTTAATAAAAATCGAGCAAAGAAGACAAAAGAAAAGAAAAATAGCAACGGTGGATAAAATGCAAACAGCCTTGTAACTCAGATGCCAACTGCTCCCTTCTTTTGATCCAGATTCAGACTCATAGCACTCTTCGCCTGATACAGATTCATAGCTCTCTCCGATGCTCTTTTCTTGGGTCCAAATCTTGGCACCACATTCAATTATGTCGTGGTAATCATCAATGCTGAATTCGAACATAAACTCCCTGTTCACTTCAGATACGTATAATTCTTCAAAGCTAAAGCGAAATATAATTAGATGTTCTGATGAAATTCGAAAGTTCCAGTGGGTATTACTTGTGTACTGTAAGTCGCTTTGACCTATGGGATGGCACGTGACGTCGCAACGAGCAATACTTGTGGACTTATGGTTACCATTTGGGGAAATAAGAACGCAAAATAGTAAGTCATTATAAGACTTGTTACCATGTAGAACCACTGTCAATGTTTTTCCTTTGGCTCTTTGATCGAACTCTGCTGGCACTGTTTTTCCTGGTAATATAACACTCCTGTAAATAGACGGATTTTGGATCATTTTTCGTCGTGTTTTCTGGCCCAATTTGAAGCAGTTGGTGAACTGGAAGTTCCCAAGTGGAGCGTTCAAAGGGAGAAATATGGTCTCCATTGATTCACAATTATCTGCAATTAGTTCTCCAAGCGAAGGAGGGAGCTCTGGTAATGATTTGAGTCTTATACAATCACTTAGATAAAGTGTATTTAATAGATGAAGATCTTTGATGCAATCTGGAATCTCTTCTATATCAGTAACCGATAGGTCTAGAATTCGGACACTGCTGGGGAGATGTATTAATCCTTTGCAATTAACTGCTGTCATTGGTATAGACATAATCCTTATGTTGGTTGACATAAGTGGAAAATTTCTCAATCCACAACTTCTCATAAAGACCACCCTAAGAGATGCCAAGTTCATGTCAGCTGGAATGACTTGTAGGTTTATGCATCCCTCCATCCACAACTGCTCTAGTTTATGAAGATGTGAAAAAGAGGATGGAATCTCTACCAAACTCTCACAATCATACATAGAAATTACCTTCAGATTTGTAGCATTGGAAAGATCTGGGAGTTCCTTCAAATTCTTGGAGTATGACAAATGCATTTCCTTGAGATTTTGCAAAGGCTGAATTTATATGAAAACCACACAATAAGAGAGAGAAAGATGTGGAGAAAGCACATGAATTCATATATTTATATATTGATAGTACAACACTAACCTGGGTTCCTTCCCATAGCTTCTCCAGCTGACTATTTTCCATGTTCAGTTCAACAAGATATTGTGGTATAAAAGAACGAAGACTCTTGCCTGGGTATGCTTCCCAATGTAGTAACCTTAGCCGACGCGGAAGCTCCATCTCCTCTGGTATATACATTCTATAATTCTCAACATCTCTACTGTTATAGACTCTCAAGAATCGAAGATTACACAATCTTTTGAAAGCTTTCTTGCTGATACAAACTTCATCGATATTAGATATATCAAATGATATGCCGGAGACAACTCCTCCTGGATCCTAAACCAATATTCCAAATATTAGGATATTGTTAGCACAATAATTAAGTATGATTTGCCTATCTACACAAATGCTTAAGTTTATTTGATAAATTTATGGACAAAAATATATAATAAATACAAGAGAAAGAACTTACTTTGACACCTTCAAGAACAGCACAAATCTCCTCAGGATCTATTAAGATTTGGCGTTTCAAAGGCTCTTGTTTTTGAATGGCTTTCTTACCCATTTGTTCTAGTAATTTGTGCATTTTTATACCTTCTCCACGTAATATCTCTACGAGAGATCTTCTTTCGAGGATTTTCAACCCGTATTTGACATCCAAATCACTGTTAGCGAACATGATTTTTAAACAATCGCTGCTGCTGCCATCGTTGAAGAAGACTGCAATGTGGAGAAACAGCTTTTGCTCATTCTCATCCAAACTTTCATAGCCAACGCTTAGTACATCTTCGATATCTCGATGAAGAGTAGTCTTCAGCCTGCTAATCACATCTTCCCATTCGTCTTCCTTCTTCCCGCGTAAAGTTGAACCCACAACACTAAGACCCAACGGGAGCTTACCACAAACCTCCATTACACTTTCTGCAAGCTCTTCAAAACCATGCCATGGAGAGGTTTGTCTAAAAGCATATTTACATAAGATCTTCATAGCATCTTCATCAGATAGAAACCCTACATTGTATGTATTGGTGATACCATGTTGCTGCAAAAGCTCTTTGTTTTCTGTGGTGACTAGAATCCTACTTCCAGAACCAAACCACGTAGTTTCATTTGCCAAAGCCTCCAATTGTATTCGATTGTTCACATCGTCAAGAATGATGAGCACTCTCTGGTCTCTTAGATTGTCTTTAATTGCACCTAAATGGCTTATTCTCACCCCGCTTTGATTCAAAATCTCTGAAAGAAGCTGCTCTTGTAAACTCAGCTTAAAACCATGCTCATCAAAACCACTATGAGAGCTTTCTCTAAGGTTGTTCACAAAACAACTAAGTTGAAACTTATTAGCGAGTAGAGCATGTAGAGCTCTTGCAATTGTAGTCTTACCAATCCCAGCAGGACCAGTGACTGCAACTATCTTAACTCCATCATTATCCATATCTAGCAAAGACTGAATTGTTCTCAGATGAGCTTCAAGTCCTACCATGTCATCAAAATCTCTAGAAGGTGTTGCATTGAGTTTATCTAAAACATCTTTTGCAATCTTCTCAATCATTTTTGCTTCATTTTCCCTAACAAAAGAAAAGAAAAAGAAAGGAATGTCAATAATAAGTTTCTACTCCCAAATCCCAATAATATATTTATTCATATTCATCAAATTCACTACTCAATGTTTAATTTTCTCCGATAATTACCACTTTATAGAACTAAAGAAATGAAAAATTAAATTGAATAAAGACTAACCATCTAAAAAAGTCTTCTCCAGCAATGTTCCCCACATCGTTCAAAGCTTTTCTCCATTTTTGTCTTTCCTCATTTGTCTTACTTGCACAAGTTTCATCGAATGTGATCCCGAATTCTCCGATCTGTTTCCGAACATGGGATGGATCTACTCCGTAGAAGATAGTCATCACGATCTGTCCCATAGTTTTTCTACACTCCATTATCTTAACCAATTCATCCAAACACCAGCGTGAAGATGCATATTTCTTGGATAGAATCACGATTGAGATCCTTGATTCTTTTATAGCGTCTATAAGTGAAGGGGCGATCTCTGCGCCTCTCTCAATCCCTTGATCATTAAACATAGTAATAGCCTTGTTTTCAAACTGTGTGCGTATGTGACTGAGAAGTGTTTTACGAACATCAGGTCCGTGGAAGCTACAGAAGACTTTGTACCTGTAGTTACTAGCTAGAACAAGAGCAGAAGAAGAAGCCATGATGAGAAACGAGTTGAGAGAGAGATGGAATCGGGAGATCAGATGTTGAAGGTAAATAAAGCAAAATGTTATGAAGTAATTAATGAGTATTTGGGAAAGCAAATATATACAAATTGGCTGCTTCCATACAATTGACACAAACGCGTTAGAAGAGAGGAAAATTCAACTAAAGAGATAAGATTTAATAATTCAGATATGATGTCTTTCAGTGTGGTCCCTTATGTTTGGAAATAATAAATGAGCTACAAGAAAATAAATGCGTGCATTATTGAAGATATTATAGGTTGTTTCCTCCTGAAGCTAGATTACAGGAAACTACAAGACGCTTTCCAATGTCTCATTGTACCAGAGTTCAAATCTAACTTTAATTTGGATCTTCCGGTCGATAATTAGTCCAATAAACTTCACCTTTCAAATGTCCAGTCATGAATTTGAAGAAATATGTTAAAATATCCGCGTTAACTTATAATTATTGGACTTGTGATAATCTTCTTCCTTGTAACTAGTTTCTGGAGAAGCAGTCCATCATCACTTTATAAGATTTAATTTAGTCGCATTGCTGTAGAAATTTCAAGTCAAGAACCTTAAGCTACTGTTGGCATATAACTCACGTTTTCTGAATCTTTGATCTTGATAACCTTAGAATGATGTAGTTTACTGGATATTCGTCATCATGTAAGACATTTGGAACGAAACCCACAAACCAATTAATTCAGTGAGTATGTGTAAGTTTTTAGTAGATATCAAACTTGGGAAGTTGAGTCGTACTTCCCATTAATCAAATGAGATAATTGTCCTAGATCCCTAATATTTTTAAAAAAAATTATGGTCACTTTCTGGGAATTTGATTGTTAAGTTAATTTAATCTTTATTTTCTTAATTACAAGTTACAACTATAAATATATTTATTAAATGGTTAAATTTTAGGCTCAAAATATTTTGAAAATTTCTTAATATAAAACATATATTATACATATTTATATTAATATATATGTGCATCACTGTGTCTTCAGCCAATCAGTCTGGAGCAAGTCGCTAGCAATCATCTTCTACAATGGATGAGTCAGGAATTTTCTAAAACAACAATCACTCTCAAGTGCCTAACTGTACAAGTGACAACCTATGCACTGTAGAGAGAAAGGAACCTTCGCCTACACAACCAAACCTCAAGGAATGACATTGAAGTGTTCAAGGCAATTGATCGTAATGTAAAAGACACCATTCTATCTAGGATGCACCCAAGGAAGCATTTCTCCAAAATGCTCTCCTTGTGGTTCACATTTGCTTGACTTATGTTTCTATAAACACTTTTGACGAGTCTTCCATTTCTCGAATTTAGAAACTCTTTAATGTTAGGTTATAACTAAACCGCTATTTGATATATATAATTTTACATTTTATAAAAAAAAGTATGTGTATCATTAAATTATTATCTAGTATATAAAATATAACACCTAAAAAGAATTGAACCAAATTTTAGTCGATTCCTATATAATTATCATATTTTCAAAAGCTAAAAAATTTAAAACCTAAAAAACCAATCTGAATCAAACTAAACAACCGAATGTCTTGTATGAAACTATTAATAGACAGATTTTATGATTGTAATAAAACTGGATTCTGTTTTAATTACATCGAAATATAATATCCAATAACAATCCTAATCGTTGGGCTTAAACTTGAAAAAGGCCCATTAAATTGGGAAGTGGCCACGTCACCAGCTTCGTTACTTGAGGCTTATATCGTCTTCTTCCCCAAACCATGAGGTTAAGAATATGGGAGAGATCGAAGCAAGGGATCATTCAATTTCGAAACTCTTTTGAGTCTTTCAATTTTTCCTTTTGATCCTCTTCACTGTTTCTAGTGTATAATTCTTCAAACGCATCCTCGATGCATATCTATACCTTTCGTTAGCAAGATTGCCATGATCGTCCTCCAACACTTTGTGTTCTAATCCAGATTCGTTTGCTCCTCTCTTTATTTCTTTCTTTCGATTTCGTCTGTATAGAATCGAACACTACCTCTCTCTGCTCATCACTTTAAGGTATTGTTCATCTCCAAACAAGTAAGAGTAACTTCAAAAGAAGAAGAAGAAGATGATTCCTTGGGGTGGAGTTACTTGCTGCATCAGCGCTGCTGCTCTTTATCTTCTCGGCCGGAGTAGTGGCAGGTTTGTGATTTTTTTTGTTTCAATCTCCTTTGATTTCATCCCCAAAGTATAAATTATCAATCAAATGTCTTCTTATTCCTTTGAGCGCAGGGATGCTGAAGTACTCAAAACCGTCACTAGGGTTAATCAGCTCAAGGAGTTAGGTAATTTTCTCCCTAAATTTGCTTCTTCCACTTTCAGAATGATTATTTGATCCAGTTTTTGGATTGCTTCGTATTTGTAGCGCAATTGCTAGAATTAGATAGCAAGATCCTGCCTTTTATTGTTGCGGTATCAGGAAGAGTGGGTTCTGAGACACCTATCAAGTGTGAGCATAGTGGCATTCGCGGTGTAATTGTTGAGGAAATGGTATGTGTGGGTTTGATAATTAGGTATGGAAATTAGCTTGTTTTTGCGTTTCATCAATTAGGTGTATGTGGAACTTTAGCAATCACGTGATCCTTGTAGGCGGAACAACATTTTCTTAAACATAATGAGACGGGTTCTTGGGTACAAGATAGTGCATTGATGCTATCAATGAGCAAGGAGGTTCCTTGGTTTCTGGTAAGCCAAATATAGTAGCTTAGTGATTCAGTTGTTATTGGACGTTTTTTAAAACCATTTCCTAAACTGTTTGCTATAGGATGATGGTACAAGTCGTGTGCATGTAGTGGGAGCTCGTGGTGCAACAGGTTTTGCCTTGACTGTTGGAAGCGAAGTATTTGAAGAATCAGGGCGCTCGCTTGTACGAGGAACACTTGATTATCTTCAAGGACTTAAGGTTTTCGCATTTCTTTTCGGTTCTTTATTCGTTGGTCTCTCTATTTGCTTAAGCGGCTATTGTTCCTTTCAGATGCTTGGAATAAAGCGCATTGAGCGTGTTCTTCCAACTGGAATACCACTAACAATTGTTGGTGAGGTATGTTGTCTTCTGAGTGTTTTCAGTTCATCTCTTTTGCTTAAGTGTATCTGTTGAAAAACTAATATGGCGTATGAAAGTTTCTTAAAATTCATGATAGAGCAGTTTTGTAGAAACTTGGATCGATCTTTGTACAGAGTCATACTGATGAGTTTAAATCTAATTTTTGTTGCTTCCATGTGACAGGCTGTCAAGGACGATATTGGAGAATTCAGGATTCAAAAACCTGACAGGGGGCCTTTCTATGTGTCTCCTAAATCACTTGATCAGCTCATTTCTAATTTGGGAAGATGGTCAAGGTCGTCTTTCTCTCCTCTCTTGTTTTTTCTCTTATTCTCTTTCTATGAAACGGGGATGAGCCAAACTGATTGCTAAGAGTCATTTACAGGTGGTACAAGTATGCCTCCATGGGATTAATTGTTTTTGGTGTGTTTCTAATTACAAAGCATGTTATTGATTCTGTTCTAGAGAGAAGACGACGGCGACAGTTGCAAAAAAGGTATGCCACAAATTGAATAGTCGTCCTCAAGTATGAGTACTAGATTGGTTTTGGTTTCCTCGAAATAATCTCCACACAAAATTAAGCAATCAGCTGTTGTTGCAGAGTGCTTGATGCAGCAGCGAAGAGAGCTGAGTTAGAGAGGGAAGGTATTCATTGTTTAATCCTTTTTCTACATATAAGTTGCACTGGCTCTGACTACAAGACTCTTTATCACCAGGTTCAAAAGGGACACGTGAGAGTGTTTCAGATTCGACCAAGAAAGAAGATGCTGTTCCTGATCTGTGTGTGATCTGCCTAGAACAAGAGTACAACGCTGTGTTTGTCCCGTAAGTATTCTTCCACTTCATTGACTGATTTCTGTATTTGCAACTTGCTAAAAAGCTTGTGATTGGTACTTGCAGGTGTGGTCATATGTGTTGTTGCACTGCATGCTCTGCTCACTTGACCAGCTGCCCACTTTGCCGGAGACGAATAGATCAGGTGGTTAAGACTTATCGTCACTGAAACAAACAACTCAGGCCTCATAAGCGTTCTCCACTTGAGTTTATCTGTAAATACTGCAAAATCAAAACATTACAGTTTAGAGTTCGATATCACTTTTTGTTTGATTTCGAGAACAAAACATTTCGAACTATATATAAACATAAGGTGTTTGCTCGATCAAAGATAAATATTTACTTTTTATTACTATATATGCAGAATAAGTTATTTCCTCTTTTCAACAATAAGAAATAGTTTTGTGGGAATTGATCACTTTTGTTCAATTTCATATAATTGTATTTGTTATACGTGATATTGTTACGGTCTGAGACATTTGGTTATACCTTAAAACATAAAAGTAGTGTTTTATTTTAATATTCTTCAATACATCAAATTTCAATACATCAAATGAATATTTTAATACTCTTCAATACATCAAATGAAAACAAAACCTTGAGTTAGCAAATAACACATACATACATTCACACCATCAACACTCATTACAAGATCATACGAAATAAAAACAACTTATAAACAAATTAGAGTAAGTTTATAAAATACATTAATTTAAAACGAAGAAGGAAAAGAAGAAGATCCCAAATTAATTGATGGATCTTGCTTACCAACAAGTGATGAACCTTCAACGTTTATGTTAAGATTATCCCATAAGAAAAAGTTAGAGCATTGTTGTGAATCTACCCATTGATCATAACTTAGTTCTTGTCTCATTAAACATTCAAATGTTGATGACATATCTCCATGATCTTGGACATTGCAGTTTTCAACATTTCCTTCTATTAACGCCGGTAGATTATAACTTATAACCGAATCGATATTCGAGTTGTTGGACAGATTTGAAGCCATTGTTGGAGCTTGAAATGACTCTTGTTGAGGTAGATTCATATCCCATTCTTCTGTGTTAGTTGTTGTTGGAAATGTTTGCTCACAAACATTTCCTCTTCCTCCTCCTCCTCCTCTTTGTGTTTCATGATCTTGATTGTTCCTACTCGTGACGATGTTTTGAGAAAACATTCCTTCTAGAATAGGAAGTGTTGAGTCTACCATGAAAAGAGGAGGTTTATGATCATGAGAGAAAATGTTTTGTTGGATCTTTGTATTGGTTTGTTGATCAATGTTTGTGAAATCAGAACTTGCGAAACCCTCAAAATGTAAGTTTTCAATATTCGATGTTGTTGTTGTTGTTGTAGTAGCTTCTGAATTCAATGTTACAGTAGTTATTGAAGGCTGATGACGATTGTAATGATGATGAGGTTTTCGTATTTTTTTCTTAATCCATGAATTCCAATAGTTTTTGATCTCATTGTCTGTTCTTCCTGGTAAATGACTTGCTATATGAGCCCACCTGAGAAATTAAAAACAGAAAGAAGTTATTATTTATGTATTACATTTTGAGAATGTTCGATAAAGTAAATTGAAATACACTACTTATTAGATAGATCAAGTAGACAAAAGTACAAATGATAAATGTGAATGAAACTACACGTTAAAGATTCTTCACTCATCGACAATAGCCTACTACTCGTTGCTTCAGACACTGGTCAACCTAGCTAGACTGTATAAATTCTATAAATTAATACGCGATAAACTAATTTACACTATAAATTAATATGTTTTTTAAAATTTCAGTTAAATTAATATATCGATATATTAATAAAGTTTCATATTACTTGTTGTTTAAGACAGTGGCCTAACTATACCGTATCATTTTAATAAATTATTATTCGATAAATCAATATACACCATGAACTAATACATTTTTTTAAGTTTTCAGTCAAATTAATAAAAATTCATAGTCCACGTTATTCATTTATGTAAGTTTTATTGGCATTTCATATATATATATATATGATCCATAACTACCTTTAAAAATAGATTTGATTATAAAATTAATAAAAATATATCATGTACAAATTCTGTTCTTGATTTGGTTCCGGTCCGGATACATAGATTTATGACTCATTTATGGTATTTTGTCGAGTTTGGTTCCTTTCATTCAATATTTTTTGGTTCTTTTGATTTAAGATTTATTAACATATTTTTATTTTTTGGATATGGTTTGATTCAATATAGATCGAGTTCAATTTCGGATTCAGTTTTTTCGGGTTACAGATTTAGGACTCATTTGAGTATTTCATCGGGGTTGGTTCCTCTAATTCGGATAAATTTCGGTTTGGATTTCAGAGCTCTAAAATAACATCTCGAAAACAATATTCTAAGATATTAACACGGGTCTAACACATAAACACGGTTTTTAAATAATTAAATCTCGTATTATAACGTGGGTATAATCCTATGCGATAAAAGTGCATATATATATAAATATAAATGTAACTATATAAAATGTAGTTATAATATGTATTCCAAAACCAACAAACTTATTACTAAAACTAGTATTATTATTGACAATTGTATAAAAGTTTCATTGACACTTATACATAATTCTACACTGTCGAATTGACACACACACATATATATATACAAGTTGAATAAAAATGGGAACCTGTTTCCGACAACTGCATGAAGACTAATGATCAATTTCTCTTCTTCTGGAGAGAATCTTCCTCTTCTGATATCAGGTCGAAGATAATTTATCCATCTCAATCTACAACTTTTTCCACATCTTTGAAGCCCTAATTTTATTAAAAATGCATTAAATATCATTACATTGAATCCATAACTTACAAATAAATGCAAGATCATTGTAATTGATTAATTAGAGGGAAACATAAGTAAATTAAGAACCTGCTTTTTCAGGAACTTCACTCCAACATCCATAGCCATGAGTTGTGATATATCTAATAAGCTTCTCATCTTCTTCTGGTGACCAAAGACCTCTCTTTACCTTTTGCTGGTTACAACATGAATGATGACCCATTATTAACTTAATGATAATTAAACACTTAATCACAATAATTAACCTTAAATTAATTATATCACAGTTTAGGGTTTTCACTCTCTTTCTGTGTTTGTGAAGAGCTTTTAGCTTATACAAGAGAGAAGAATTGAGAAGCAATGAGGAGTTTTAAAAGGATTGGAGACAAAACTCGGGTCGGGTCGGGTCCCATGAGTGGGCCTAAGATATTTCTTCATTGATCTACCCTTAAAACGACGTCTCATCGACTTTCTATATTCATGTGTTATTACTCGTTGTACGTAGAGAGTTTTTGTTGTAGTATTATTACGTTAAGCCCTTTTCACTTTTATATGTTTTTTTTCTTCTTCTCGTAGCCTTTTGTCTCCTCTCAAAGGTTTTTCTTATTCTTGTTAAGAAAAAAGTAATGAATTTTAGTCCATAATAATAAACAAAAACAACAACAAAAATTTATATGAAACTCAAATTTGTTTATCGTTTAGAATTTGAAGTACTACTTTTGAAATGATATATATATATCGAAAATGATATGTAGTTAAGCCCATACGAGCGTAGTCCACTCTGACCTCTGCCACACTCCCCTCTGCCATATTTTCTTGGATTTCAAAATTCCCTAGAAATTAAATTACAACCGTATGAGAAATATGAGATTTCAAATGGATTCCATTGATCCCAGAATTAGTCGGATCTCATAGTTTTTTAATTTGAGAATAAGCTAGGAAGAAATCTCTACAACCTGATTTGGAGTTCATGATGTTCGGTGAACTGATTTCATTCGAGTTATTAAAAAGTGATATGCAAGTGTTTTACCAATTTTCATTCCACTAAATTTTTGGGGTTAGTTTGGATTAGTTTTGCAGAAAAAAAATTATATGAAATGTGCTAGAATTTGGTAAAATATTATTTTTGAAATTAGTTGGTTGAGTCATGTAACAGAAGAAATTCATTGAATAATAATTATAAAACAAATGTAAGTCCCTCTCGGAAATTAAAGAAATAGTGTACGTCCAATACAGAAATTTTCTCAAAGATTATATATGGAATAATAATGATTACAAGATTCAATTACAAGGCTTCGGTTTAGTTAGGAGAAATATCCGAAGACCTTTGCCGAAAATGAAATTGCTTCGTTTTGAAATTTTCGCCCTTTGATTTCAGTTTGTATATTGGTAACTTGTAAATATATATATATATATATCAGTCGAGTTACTCTCTGTCTGATGGTTAGGATGATCTAGCTAATGACTTGGCACCAAAGCTTGATTCTTACCCGTTGCATTATGCTAGCTTAAAAAAAATATTATTGGGGATGGATTTTAAGCTATAGATCGGGCCTTATAGATCTAATGTTGACAAAATATATATATGTCACATCAAGTTTGTTCTTCTTTTTATTTTTATAAAAAAATATGAATATTTTTTCTTTTTTTCTTCATTTATTTTTTTTGTCAACTTTACTCGTAATTGAACGAAAAACATCTAAACAAAAGATATATTGTTATCAAAAAGAGAATGAAGCGACCCTCTTACGATGCAGGCTAGGTGGTCTGCTTTATAGTTGAATATACGTGGAACGTGCAAAACGGTACAAAACCAGAAGGAGCTTTGGAGTCTTGAGAAATCTTCGAGATAAGGTAGAAATACCGGCCACTCATGTGGTTCTGCTATCATCTTGATGACCTTGGTGCAATCTACTAGGAACTCCGCCTCCCTTACCTGGAGATATGAAAGACTCGTCATACCCCAGAGAAGTGCCTCAAATTCTGCGTGAAGAGAAGACAAATTTCGTCTGACTCATTGTGCTCCATAATTGTTGCCTTCTACTCCTTCTGGGAAAGCATACCATCATAAATCTGTGAACAGATCTGAATCCTTCCAGGATGCATCCACCATACACTTATATCTTGAGAAGGTTGGGTTAACTGTCAACGGTCGTGAGAAAAAACTCGAACAAGATCGTTGTAACAAACCCACATTTGGTTTATGTTTCATCTTTTTTTTGTTGACTAAATACTCATTAAGAAAAATGTCAAACCCACATGATACAAGAGTCGATTGCAAAAAAAAAGCACCAGAAGCTAGGCCTAAACCAAGGGAGCAGATGCTTGCAGATAACAAATCTCCGGAAACATAAACTAACTACAAATTACTAGAAATACTACAATCGAAAGCAAAAGACTCAAAAAGGCAAGATAAATGATCAAACACTAAGACAACCAACTAAAATGCGATGAAAACCACTGAACTTTCTATGTCTCATGTATAGCGTTGAAAAGCATGGAAACAATATGTTGGATAGCACTCAATAAGACCGGAAGCCACAACCGTTGTCAAACTGGTAACAACACCCAACAGAACAAACTGAAGAACTGATGACAATCAAAGAACCAGAAGCCTCTACACCACATCACAATTAACCCAAAAGGAGCGCTTGATCATAACTAGGGACAAAGAAACCTTGAAAACCATAAGGAGACAAGCCAAATAGGATCAACTTCTCTTACACGCGGACACTCGTCGACCCAGATTCAACCATCTACAGACACAAAATTGGTGACCTCCTCGCCAGAGAAGAGAAGAAAATATGTTCCATTACTTCGCCTATAACCCAAAACCAAACCACAAAGAACCTTGGTAGCGGGAGTGTAGATGACTCAGCAAGAGAACAACATCAGAGAGGCAAGCAACAAGATAATACCTTTTGGAAACCCAAGTAGAAGTAAAGAGGACATAACAGAGAGGAAGTACAAAGATCCAAAACTCAACCTTAATGCAAGCTTAACCGAAAATTAAGCTCCTAAACAGGACTCAGACCATTCTGAAACCAAACTAAAACGTGAAGTAAGGAAAATCGAAGAAACCTCCAAAGGGAGAAAAAGAGACTCAGCCACTTGAGACAGAGCATAAGTGGAGAAACCCGACGATGTCGAAGCTTCAAAGTCGTTGATCTGACAGACGAGATTCGCATATGACCCACCAAATCAAAGTCACTAACCCCACGATTTGAAGCTTGCGCTTGACCTTAGACTCAACGCAACCCAACGAAGCTTAAGCCAATCTATTCCCCACCTGCGAGACCACTGACAGACTCAGAAGAAGAAAATCCGATGTAACCCTCACTACACCAAATATACTATAAGGAACAACATATCTAGGGATTCAAAGGAAGAAAACGATGGCTCCAAAGCTGAGAGAGCCTCCGATCGACGCCAGTTGCCTCTCCCTAGCTAGATAATGATGGTGGCGCTTAGGTTTTACTATAGAGTGGAGAGAGTTTTCGTCCGGTTTATGTTTCATTGGTAATTTCAATATATATATATATATATATTTATATTTATTTATTAAATTATTAAAAAATATTTCGTTTTGACGGCAGGACTTTCACAATGTTATAATTTATCAAACAATCTTATATACTTTGTTTAAATTACATTCTAACGAATATAAAATGATGTTATTTAGCTTACGACATCTACGTTTTGTGTTTGTAATTCTAGACATTTTAATAAATATATCAACATCGTACTCAATTTAAACATGCTTAAATCTCTTATGATAATAATATTGATGGATTTAAATCATCAAGTCGTCATTATTTTTATTTTTTTTTGTAACTGATTTTATCAAGTCGTCATTAATTAATTACACACAGCTTTTGAATAGAATCCTAACTAGGAAAGTGTACGTAGAAGAAAATCCTTAAATCAGGAAAAAAAGTGTACGTAGAAGAAAGCCTACATATAAATTATGTACATTATACTTAAAATGTATAGTTTTATAATCTTAATTATATAAACCTTCGCTTATTACAAAACATCCAAAACACTTGTCACCACGAAAACATGCTTTGGAAAAGCTCACAAGAACCGTAGGCCAGATTGATGTTATCGATAAACTAATTGTGTTTTGTATTAATTACATCGAAAATATTGGATATATAACTCAAACTTCCTAAAAAATTAAATTTTAATACGTTAAGCTATGCAACTCATGGAATTAAATTTCGGTGGAATATACTATAAAGGTGGACATTTCAGTTTGTGTTCCTTCTGTTTTCTTGTTTTGTTCATTTGATTTATGTTTCATCTACTTCTGTAATTTTACAAAAACAATATTTATCGACCAAGGAGAAGTGTAGGTCAAATTATAAATTTTGAGACCGGACACGATCCATATTTAAATATTTAGTGGCTAATAAAAATGATTAATAATTTTTTGGTCGATAAAAATCGATCTTATATAGACCAACATAACCCACTTTTTCCTCAAATTGCCACAATAGTTTTTTTAACTATCTTATAATTTGATCCGTACATTCTCTATCAATCTTTGTACAAAAGAGTAAAATAGCGTCGGAGACATGTACGTACGTAGAATTATATGGAAGTAAAAGTGGGACCGTTGGATTGAAGCAAATCAAGTACCAAACATCGATGTGAATATGATCTCATTCAACTGTGACTTTTGCTTCTATTTATCGCAATCTTTTTCTATATTTTTAACAAAATTAAAAACAAATAAAAATAAAAATACAAAAACCATAAGAATACAAATGCAAAAATGAAAGAAACCCTTGTAATAGCAAACACAAATCTAAAAACATGTTTAATGCATTCAATTAATTATCTTGTCGGGACGAACCCATTATATTTGTGTGAAATTAAAAAAGCATTTTACTGGCACTCGAAGATTCTGAACTCTGCAAAATTATTTCAGGTTCAATCCGGATTTGGGTTATGATTTAATTCGAATTTTTCGAATTTATAGATGATTATATACAAGCAAATATCTAATATAAAATAGATGGTTTCGTTTGGATTCGGATCTATTCTTAATGTACAAAGTAACTTTAATTGTTTTTTTTTGGTTTTTGGATTTATATTTTTTGGATATAAGAAATCCATTTAAATTATATTAAAAATATGGTTTGCTTTGTGAAATTGGTTGTTCTCTTTCAATTCGTTTCTGTTTGGATGGAATCGGTTTATTTGAATTGAACACCCTAAGCATAAATAGGTTTAATTAGTTTTCTATTTTTGAGATGATTAAGAGCTTACCTTTAAGGAGGAGCAAGAGAATGACATTGTTGATTAGGGTCCACAATATAATGTTTTTCTTTTTTCTAATCATACATATAAGTTTTAAAAACGAGGTAATGTTTTGTCAACAAATTAATATATTTCTGGTGATTGATTAGTGATGCTAATTAATAAAGCAACTATGTTGATTAATTAATTTATTGGAAAAACAAGCCTTTGAAGGGATGGTTGGTCGAGTTAATAATAATCATTATATTAAGATGTCTCTACCATACAAATTTAATTGTTCTTTCCCTTATGATCACTTTCCATTTTAAACAGCTGAAAAAATAGATTTTGAAGTTGATGTAGCGTAGGATTTTAATATTAGATTAATTATTTCTAATTTTTTTGGTTAAGTTGTCTATTTTAGTTAGATTTTTATTTTTTAGGTTTTCAAAGTTTTATGGTGTATAAACATTGCATATAATTGCCGAATTGTTCTCAATCTAGTAGTTAAAATGATCTAGCTAATGACTTGGTATCAGTGTTCGATTCCTATTCGCTGCATTATGGTACCTTAAAAAAAGGATTATAAGAGTGACTTTAGGCTATGGATCGGATATTGTCGATCCAGTTGTTGATAAAAAAAATTGCATATAATTAGAATCTTAAAATGTTAAAATTTATTTTAGATTTCCTTGATAAAGTTAATTTTTTCCCATATATTTGTATAATAAATATTTTGTTGTTGATAATTAGATTCAGTTCTGATTTATAGGAGATGTATCTTCATTTAAGTGATTGCTTGTTATATTTGCTGTCTTCTTCACCCAAATTTGATTTTATGTTGCATTTGCTCATGTAATATTATTAGGGGTTTAGAGAGAGTTAGACTATAAATCAAATTGTGTTGACTCTAAATCTCTCAAATTCAAATTTTTTCACACAAGACTAATTAAACACTTAGTCAAATAAAGTTTCCTCTTTCAACACATTATTTTAAGTGACGCATCAACTTGTTAAGACGTGCATAATAGCTAGACCCTTGTTTCTATTTAATTGTGGTTCATAACTTAATATAAAAAGAGTTCAAATATTTTCGTTTAGAATAAGTTTAAAATGTTTTAGACTTTAATCTTCTTTAGAGCCTATAAAAAATATTAAGCTGATGATCATATCTATATGTATATTGGTAAGATGATCTATCACATATATATATTTGGCATGACATTGCTTGATTAGTTAAAATCCTATGAACTCTAAATTATATTCCTAAGTAAAAGAGACATTGACAATTTAATATTATTTATGGAAAAAAAACTGAATTTGAAAGTATTTTCAAAACAAGCTATCACGCTCGACTCAAGTTACCTAAATATATACTATACAAACCTTGAAACCTATATTACTGAGCTCAATCCATAACGTAAATTAAACTATTTTTACCTTGTGAGCATCAATAAAATAGAATAAAACTGTCTTAACAAATTAAGTTATGTATGAGCATTAGCATATAACACTCGTAAGTCGTAAAAATAACTTATTTGAGGAATAAAATTGTAATTTATTACTGGAATTTTTAATTATAACTGTAACAGTTTTCATTTGCCAAACCTAACTATGTGTTTCAGACAGAATATTAATATAATATGGCCCAATATTAATGGTCGGAGTCCACCAAGCCCATTTAGATATTTTTTTTCCAAACAACCAACACAATGCCGTTACATAACTTGCATGTTCTTAATAAAATATGAAGATGCCAAAAAATTGGAACATAATATGCTTTTCTTTTTGTTAAACTGACAATAATATATGTTTTGACAGCAATCTCTTGTCGATATTATTTAATCAAATATTAAATCTAGATATATATTTCAGTAGAACGAATATCACGCAAAAAAATTGTAAATTCAACTATAACTATCACAATTTTCATTATCATTGAATAAATAATGTTACGTGCATGTAATAACGAAAACTAAAAGGGTAAAAATGGAAAATAAAAAAATAAATAAGGCACGTAGAATTGGTCTTAGGCTCTCCTACAAGACATGCGCACCACAAATTTCTTCAATCTCCATATATAAATCCACCATTACCAACATTTTTTCAAATCTTCTTCTTCGAATTTCCTTCAAACAAATCATGAGACCTGCACAAGATAATCAAGGATCATTCCTTGGTCGAATTAGTATCCGTCGCAATCAATTCGTCGACGTCAATAATGAACAAGAGCAAGAAGATCTCGAGCTTTTTCAAAAACACATCGCTGATCGTTTCACCGAACTTTTATCTCCTCCACAACCACCACCGTCCGATGAAACGAACACGGTATCTTCCGTAGGCGCGACGGAGCAAATTATGTCTGTGACTTGGCTTCGTAAGCTTATGGATGTTTTCCTTTGTTGTGAAGCTGAATTCAAAGCGATTTTGTTAATGGGTCGTGACCCGACCCAGATTTCTAAACCGCCTTTTGACCGGTTAGTTCCTGAAATGTTAGACCGGTCTATTAAAGCTCTTGATATTTGTACCGCCGTTGTTAACGGAATTGATTCCGTTAGACATTACCAACGTTTAGCTGAGATTGCCGTTACGGCTTTAGAGCAACGTCCGTTAGGAGACGGAAACGTGAGGAGAGCGAAACGCGCGTTGGCGAATCTCGTTGTGGCGTTGAGCCTTGAGGATAAAGAGCATGTTACCGGCGGTGGTGGCGGAGGGAATAAGACGACGGAGAGATCGTGGTCGTTTGGTCGTCGTAATGGTGGATCGTCGATGACGAGTAAAAGAGGAGCGACGATTGGTCAGCTTAAATCGTCTTCATGGGCGGTTGGGAGAAATTGGTCGGCGGCGAAGCAAATTCATGCGATGACGGTGAATCTTACGCCACCACGTGGCAATGAAGCGGCGGGATTGCCGCAACCGATGTTTATAATGAGTACGGTGATGGTGTTTGTAATGTGGGTGTTAACAGCGGCGGTTCCGTGTCAGGAGAGATCTGGATTAGCGAATCATTTACCTGTTCCGCCGAAACATGTTAATTGGGCTCAGAGTTTGATCGGAATTCATGAGAAGATTGGAGATGAATGGAAGAAGAAAGAGAAGAAAGGATCAGCGGGATTAATGGAGGAAATGACGAGGATGGAGAAGCTTGGTCACTCGTTGGTGGAATTCGCTGATGGATTTCATTATCCGGCGGAGAACGATGCTGCTGAATCTGCGGCAGCGCAAGTGGCGGAGATGGCGGAGATATGCCGGAGAATGGAGGAGGAGCTTGTGCCGTTACAGCAACAGATAAGAGAGGTTTTTCATAGGATCGTGAGGAGTCGTGCGGAGATTCTCGAGGTGTTGGAACAAGCCGGGAAATCTTCGGCGCCAGTTGTGTAAAGATGTTAAATTATTGGGGTAAAATTTGAAATTTTGTATTCTTGGGGCTTTAATAGGATATTTATTTTCTTGCTTTAAACTATTGTTTTTCTACTTCTTGTGGGCTTTTAGAACGCTGGACCGGCCCATGCCATGTGTCTTTCCATCCTCTTATATATTTCAATACTTTATTTTGTTAAATTTCGTTAATGAATAATGTATAAAATCATTTTCTCCTTGAATTATTCATTCATTATATGAAAAAGTAAAAAACGTGATATATTGATTTAATAATATCTAATTTTTTTTAGAAATAAACATTGATCAAAAATATAAAATCAATTACTCTTATAATACATTAAAAAATTAGCTACTGATTTGATTAAATGATTAAATATGTACGTATTACCTGTATTTTGGCAATTTATGCTATAGATCGTAACCTTATTAATTAGCTATAGTTTAATTTTTTGAAATTTATATTTTGTTGCCTTCTAAATTTAGCTTCATTATTTTATAATCAATTTTTAAAACCTGATTAATTTCTTTGCTTGATGTCTCCATATTATCAAATATTGTTGAAGAGCATACCAAAATATCTTTGTCAAAAAATCTCTTGACTTGTAATTTTATTTGGTTAAAAAGGACAAAAATGGATCAAAAGCAATAATAAGACAAGTCAGCTCCATTCTTCTCTCTATCTTTTTCACAATTTCAAAAAACAAAACTCAGTATTAATCTTTATGTCCTTTAGCTTTGTTCTAGAGCCAATACTATAGAGGAGACTCTCATAGTTGTTTCAATAATTTAATTATCAGATTTTGGCTCTTCCTTATAAACAAATGTCTGCAGGTCTTCTCTCTCACTCACATCAATCTTTTTCCTCGCTATTCAATCCCTAAATCGATTCTTATCTCTTTGATCTCTCTGTTGTTACAGTTCGAAGAGTCATGGCGTTAGCATCTACCACGTTGCCAACGAAGTCCGGATTGTCTCTTTGGTGTCCGTCTTCTCCTTCTCTTGCTCGTCGTTTTCCCGCTCGTTTTTCTCCGATCGGTTCTAGAATCGCTTCCAGAGGCTTCGTCACTGCTTCGTTCGCTAATGAGAATCGCGAGTTAGTATCTATAAGTCTTCCGGTTTTTTATTCTTGCATAGACGAATTTGTATGTGAATTGAGTTTGAGATCGGGTAATTTGTTAGGTTTGTGATAATTGGTGGAGGAAATGCTGCGGGTTATGCAGCTAGGACTTTTGTAGAAAATGGAATGGCTGATGGTCGGCTATGCATTGTGACTAAAGAGGTGATTTAAATCGATCTTTCGAGTGTTTTCTTCATCAGTATTGCTCTTGGTTTGACTCTGTGTTTGATTGTTGGATGTGTTATTATTGTTGTCTTTAGGCTTACGCACCTTACGAGAGACCGGCTTTGACGAAAGCTTACTTGTTCCCTCCCGAGAAGAAGCCAGCTCGTTTACCAGTAAGCTCAATCTACTAAGTATCGTTGCTACATTGATGTTTGATCCGATATCAAGTTGAATGGTTTCATTGGTGATGTCTGTTCTTAATTGGATAAGTTAACTTTATGGATTGGGTTATAGTGACTCTGTTTAGCGTTAGGTGTGTTTATAATTGAAAGATTTGTATAGTTTACTAAGTTGATTTTTCATCCGATTTATTTCTGCGGTTGTGTTAGTTTTAGTGCTACTGTGCTAGTGGTATTAATTCTGGCTACATAAACCTAGTGGATTGGGTTCTCGTAGATTTTGTATAGTGTTGGCTGTGTTTATAAATCGAAGATTTGTTTGGGATTTAGCTTTGTGATCAGCGTCTTATATAAATATTGAGGGTGAATGAATGTGCAGGGATTTCACACTTGTGTTGGAGGTGGTGGAGAAAGGCAAACACCCGAGTGGTATAAGGAGAAGGGAATTGAGGTAATTCATTTTCTGATATATAGTTGTGCTAAAATTTATGTATATTGTTTGCTTAATCTCTCAACTTCAGAATCACATGGGTGAATTTGTGGTCATATCTTGTGCTTATATCTGCATTTTTTTTTAAAACAGATGATATATGAAGATCCAGTGACTGCAGCTGATTTTCAAAAGCAAACCCTCACAACAAACACAGGGAAACAGCTAAAATATGGATCCCTGATTATTGCTACAGGGTGTACAGCCTCTAGGTGCGTGAAGTGACTGTCGTTTCGCAATGAATTGATAGACAACATCAGAGAAACTAGGCCTTCTCAATCATGTCCAATCATTTTATGAAAATAATATTGCAGGTTCCCAGATAGAATTGGTGGGAACTTGCCTGGGG
This sequence comes from Lepidium didymum, assembly GCA_963920545.1. Taxonomy (NCBI): domain Eukaryota; kingdom Viridiplantae; phylum Streptophyta; class Magnoliopsida; order Brassicales; family Brassicaceae; genus Lepidium; species Lepidium didymum. The sequence goes on along the minus strand of OY986987.1, from coordinate 308,063 downwards.
TTCACTACATTCGAGAGGTCGCAGATGCTGATTCATTGATATCATCTCTGGTAAGCTATGAGCATCCTTACCAGTTATGTCATCTTTATGAAATGTTACACTGTGTGCTGGTCAGGAAACTCTAAATTGCTTTGGTGACAAATAACATCTCAATATATGACACAGGGAAAGGCAAAGAAAGTTGTTATTGTTGGTGGTGGCTACATCGGTATGGAAGTTGCTGCTGCAGCTGTTGCGTGGAATCTAGATACGACGGTTAGTATCCCTTTGACTGTAATATCTAAATTGTACTAGTAATGAAGTATATTTTTCGGTCGCTCAATGAGTAAAGATAATATTTAGGAAATGTTAGAATAATGTATGGAAACATACAGTCCTGCAATCTACATGGTTAAAATATTGTGTGTTTCTCATGAATATAGTAACTTATAGCCTCTTTTGGGCTTTCCTTTGTGCATCAATAGATTGTATTCCCCGAAGATCAGCTTTTGCAAAGATTGTTCACCCCATCACTTGCTCAGAAATACGAAGAACTATACCGTCAAAATGGGGTTAAGTTTGTCAAGGTAAGATATCAACCCATGATCAAAACCTAAGAATTTCAGAAACACAGTGAGAAAACTTTGTTTTATGTATCTCTCTCTCTGTTAAACAGGGAGCTTCGATAAATAACTTAGAAGCAGGTTCAGATGGACGTGTATCAGCTGTTAAGCTTGCTGATGGGTCTACAATTGAGGCTGACACGGTATAGTTGTAGCTGAGCTTCACGTTTTATTTCTCAAACGATGCAATATTAAAAACTCTGATCAAATGGTTACTATGAAGGAATGTCGATGAAATGCGGACTTCTGTTCACAATATGTCTACTTACTTTACAGGTAGTGATAGGAATTGGAGCTAAGCCTTCTATTGGTCCCTTTGAAACTTTGGCCATGAACAAATCTATTGGAGGAATTCAGGTATTGTAATGACAGAAGACGTGATATAGTTTCCAATGTTTAATCTAAGTTACAACTTCGCGAGAAATTACGTCAGTATTTTCTTACAACCAAAAGTCTGATAAATGTTCATCTTCAACCACAGGTCGATGGCTTGTTCAGGACAAGTACCCCTGGAATTTTTGCTATTGGAGATGTCGCAGCCTTCCCTTTAAAGGTACTTTGCTGCTAAATAAAACATGTTAAGCCATCAATCTCATGACCTGAAAACTCATCATGTTGTTGTCTGATGAACAGATATATGATCGAATGACTCGAGTTGAACATGTTGATCATGCTCGTCGTTCTGCACAACACTGTGTGAAATCGCTGCTCACAGCACACACTGACACGTACGCTTCTTCAACATGATCTGTAGACTTTTCATGTATCTCTCGATAGATCTCCTTCACCTATTTGAAACTTGTCTTGCTCAAAACATTGTAGGTACGATTATCTTCCATACTTCTACTCAAGAGTATTTGAATATGAAGGCAGCTCAAGAAAAGTTTGGTGGCAGTTTTTCGGGGACAATGGTAAAAATCCCACTACACCTAAATAGTATACAATCCAATTACTCAAACATTTATATATCCAGTGTATTAAAAAACAACTGATTCATATTGGGCAGTGGGAGAAACAGTTGAGGTTGGGAACTTCGACCCGAAAATTGCTACCTTCTGGATTGATTCTGGTAAATCATAGCTTTCTACATTTTCTACTTCTCTTCTCATTGTTAATGAACTAACTTTGATGAGTAATAATCGTAATTCACAGGCAGGTTGAAAGGTGTTCTTGTCGAAAGCGGATCACCTGAGGTAATAATCTGTCTTAGTAGCTTGCTCGTTAACATATTCTGCAATTAGAGCCAATCTTTGAAACATCAGAATTCTCTTAAACGACACTTATAAAGCTGTTTCGTGTTTTTAAACCATTGCATTGTTATATATTACACAGGAGTTCCAACTTCTCCCAAAGCTAGCAAGAAGCCAGCCACTTGTCGATAAAGCTAAACTCGCCAGTGCATCTTCAGTCGAAGAAGCTCTTGCAATCGCTGAAGCAGCGCTACAGAGCTAGAGATTGAGAAACTTCATGTAATTTGCCTAATTAGCTTTTTGTGTTCAGAGAAAGCAACAGTGAGAGAGTCTTCATCTTTTCCATTGGAAAAATTGATTTTATTGAGAGCACTCTTAGCCAATAATCTCCATAAACAATTTATAGCTTCTTTTATCAGAATAATAATCACAATTCGTTCATTGCAGTCTTGCATGGATAATGAATAGAAACACATAAAAAGAATGTTGGTATTACTACTAAAAACAAATGATGAAAAAATAATATTTTTGAAATGGTAATTACTAAATATAGAAACGACAAATATTCGACGGACATACATCATTCACTATTAAAGAGAAGACGCTGCCATATAATCATAGAAAAAACCCTTATAGTATATAATATATAGGGTGATTAGTTAGAATAAATCAAAATAATATATAATTACTCAAATATTTTTATACTTTTTAAGATGTATAATTAAAAACATAATAACGAAAATGGTATTAATAAAAAATGTCACATCAGCGCATTTCGCATGACTAAGTTTATCAAATTAAGTATCACGTTAGCGTAAGTTCTACCATACTCTACTAAACTCTACTATGCTATTATCTAACTCCTCCAAGCACTGTCAAAGAACTACCGTACTAACCTTTAAGTTTTTAGGAAGTCGTAATGCTGGGAACAAATTGTATGAGGTGTGGTGACAAAAGTTTCAGTTTGGTAGAGTTGATAGAGTTTAGTAGACGTTGGACCCTTTGTAGTAGATTTTGTACCCATGTGTGACAAATTTTGACAGAGTTATCTCTTATAGCTTGGCAGAGTTTGATAGATTTTCTATACTGTGTGGCAGATTTTGGCAGAGTTATATTTGATAATGTGGCAGAGTTAGTTACTTTAGTAGATTTTATATCCATGTGTGACAAATTTTGGGAGAGTTAACTCTTCTAAGCACCATTTACACTCCACCAAACTCTGTCATGTGTTATATAAACTCTATCTAACTATGTTATGCTCTACCATGGTACAACTAAACTCTGCCAATCATCATCTACACTTCACCAATTCTACCATGATTCATATAAACTCTATCAAACTCTGCCATGCATCATCTACACTCCACAAAACTCTGTCATGCATCATTTACACTCAACCAATCTCTACCATGCATCATTTACACTCCAAAAAACTATACCTCTTTTAAACTCTACCAAGCTCTATTAAGCTCCACCACACTCTACCATGCTATTATCTAACTCCTCCAAGCACTGTCAAAGAAATACCGTACTAACCTTTGGATTTTTATGAAGTCTTAATGCTAGGGACAAATTGTATGAGGTGTGGTGACGAAAGTTTCAGTTTGGTAGAGTTGATAAAGTTTAGTAGACATTGGACCATTTGTAGTAGATTTTGGTAGAGTTAGTAACGACAGTATGGTAGACTTTAGTAGACTTTGTATCCATGTGTGACAGATTTTGGCAGAATTATCTCTCATAGCTTGACAGAGTTAATAACGACTGTTTGGCAGAGTTTGATAGATTTTTTACACTGTGTGGCAAAGTTAATGTGGCAGACTTTAGTAGATTCTATATCCATGTGTGACAGAATTTGGGAGAGTTATCTCTTCCAAGAATCATCTACACTCCACCAAACTCTGCCATGTGTTATATAAACTCTATCTAACTATGTTATGCTCTACCATAGTAGTTCTAAACTATGTCAAGCATCATCTACACTTCACCAAACTCTACCATGCTTTATATAAACTCTATCAAACTCTACCATAGTAGTGCTAAACTCTACCAAGCTCTAAACAAACACTGCCTAACTCTACCAAACTATAAGCAAACTTTTCTAAACTCTGTCAAACTATAAACATACTCTACCTAACTTTACCAAGCTAAAGTAAGCATTATAGGCAAACTCTGCCAAGCTATCAACTAACTCCACCGAAGGAACCTCAAAATTTGAGACAAATTATACAGAAATAACCTAATAATTCGAGACAAACCCAGAAAATTCATTTATAAACCTTAAAATTTCACATACAATATTTACCTTGAAGAAATCACAACAAATTTTGCCTTAAATTTGTAAATTTGTTAGGTTATGGTTCGAAATCTTTAAATTCTATCCAAAACCCTATGAGAAACATAAACAAAATCAATATGTCAAACATCGGGTTCGATTTCGTGAAAACCTTAAGTTTTTGAGTTTGGTTTTATGAAAATCCTAAGTTTTCGAGTTCAATTTTGTGAAAACCCTAAGTTTTCGAGTTCGAAATTGATTTCTTCTTCTACATTAGGTTTCGATTTTGAAACATAGAGAGAGAAAAAGAGAAAGAGAGAGAATAATAAGATTTTGTTCATGAGATGAGAAAGAGAAGAAGAAAAGGAAGAAGAAAATGAAGAAGAAGTAGAGAATGACGTGGAAAAAAAGAATGAGAAGTTTTTTTTTTTTTTAATGACAAAAGTATAATATAAAACATAATTATAAAATGTTTTATTACAATGAAATATTTGACTAATTAAGCATAAAATGTTTGAGTATTTGAGTCATTCTTTCTATTTTGTTATCCAAGCATAAAGGACCACACTGAAAGATTTAAAATAGAATCCAGTTTTACTACAATTATAAAATCTGTCTATTAATAGCTGCTTACCCTTGTCAAGACATTCGGTTCTTAAATTTGATTCATATTGGTTTTTCGGTTTTAATTTTTTTTCACTTTTGGAATTATTATAATTATATAGAAATCGATTAAAATTAAATACAGTTATCTTCGGTTTCGATTTCAAATAAATATTTGAAATGTAAATCAGATTTGACCCAAAAAAATTAGATTTATGATTAACATCCGAAAAAAATAATCAACGGTAACCACATATCATAAAGTGACTTGAATTTATCTTAAGCTAGTGTTGGCATAAAATAAAAACATAACATTGTTATATTGTATATACTAGATAATAATTTATTATGATGCACATATACATTAATATATAATATGTATAATATATGTTTTATATGAAGAAATTTTCAAAATATTTTGAACCTAAAATTTAACCTTTAATAAATATATTTATAGTTGTAATTAAGAAAATAAAGATTAAATTAACTTAACAATCAAATTAGCAAAAACGAGACCATATTTTTTTTTAAAATATTATGGTTCTAGGGCAATTATCTCATTTGATAAATGGGAAGTACGATTCAACTTCCCAAGTTTGATATCTACTAAGAACTTACACATACTAAATTAATTGGTTTCTGGGTTTCGTTCCAAATGTTTTAAGTGATGACGAATATCTAGTGAACTACATCATTCCAAGGCTATAAGGATTAAAGATTCAGAAAAAGTTTTAGAAACAGAGAGAAGCAAAAATGTACACGGTTCAAGAAAATAGTTTTAAAGGATAAATTGAATTGTAGTTGTAATAATCTAGTATACGAAAGTATAGATTATATGTTTCCTATGTTAATTGTTCTCATTTAAAATAGTTTTAAAGATAAATTTAATTGTACTTGTAATAATCTGTACAATGAGACATTGGAAAGAGTCTTGTAATTTCCTGTAATCTAGCTGGAGGAGGAAACAAATTAATTCAGAAAATAAATAAAAAAGCCTATAATATCTTCAATAATGCACGCATTTAGTTTCCTGTAACTCATTTTTTATTATTTCCAAACATAAGGGACTACAACTGAAAGACTTCATTTATTATTTTGCTTAATTGACCTTCAACATCTGATCTCCCGATTCCATCTCTCTCTCAACTCGTTTCTCATCATGGCTTCTTCTTCTGCTCTTATTCTAGCTAGTAACTACACGTACAAAGTCTTCTGTAGCTTCCACGGACCTGATGTTCGTAAAACACTTCTCAGTCACATACGCACACAGTTTGAAAACAAGGCTATTACTATGTTTGATGACCAAGGGATTGAGAGAGGCGCAGAGATCGCCCCTTCACTTATAAAAGCTATAAGAGAATCAAGGATCTCGATCGTGATTCTATCCAAGAAATATGCATCCTCAAGTTGGTGTTTGGATGAATTGGTTGAGATAATGAAGTGTAGAAAAACAATGGGACAGATCGTGATGACTATCTTTTACGGAGTAGATCCATCCCATGTTCGGAAACAGATCGGAGAATTCGGGATCACATTCGATGAAACTTGTGCAAGTAAGACAAATGAGGAAAAACAAAAATGGAGCAAAGCTTTGAACAAAGTGAGCAACATTGCTGGAGAAGACTTTTTAAGATGGTTAGTCTTTATTCAATTTAATTTTTCATTTCTTTAGTTCTATAAAGTGGTAATTACCGGACAAAACTAAACATTGAGTAGTGAATTTTATGATGAATATGAATAAATATATTATTGTGAGTAGACACTTTTATGAATATTCCTTTCTTTTTCTTTTCTTAGGGACAATGAAGCAAAAATGATTGAGAAGATTGCAAAAGATGTTTTAGATAAACTCAATGCAACACCTTCTAGAGATTTTGATGACATGGTAGGACTTGAAGCTCACCTGAGAACAATTCAGTCTTTGCTAGATTTGGATAATGATGGAGTTAAGATAGTTGCAGTCACTGGTCCTGCTGGGATTGGTAAGACTACAATTGCCAGAGCTTTATATAATATACTCTCTAATAGGTTTCAACTTAGTTGTTTTGTGAACAACCTTAGAGAAAGCTCGCATAGTGGTTTTGATGAGCATGGTTTGAAGCTGAGTTTACAAGAGCAGCTTCTTTCAAAGATTTTGAATCAAAATGGGGTGAGAACAAGCCATTTAGGTGCAATTAAAGACAATCTAAGAGACCAGAGAGTGCTCATCATTCTTGACGATGTGAACAATCGAAAACAATTGGAGGCTTTGGCAAATGAAACTACGTGGTTTGGTTCTGGAAGTAGGATTCTAGTCACCACAGAAAACAAAGAGCTTTTGCAGCAACATGGTATCAATAATACATACAATGTGGGGTTTCCATCTTATGAAGATGCTTTGAAGATCTTATGTAAATATGCTTTTAGACAAACCTCTCCATGTCATGGTTTTGAAGAGCTTGCAGAAAGTGTAATTGAGGTTTGTGGTAAGCTCCCGTTGGGTCTTAGTGTTGTGGGTTCAAATTTAAGCGGGAAGAAGGAAGACGAATGGGAAGATGTGATTAGCAGGCTGAAAACTACTCTTGATAAAGAAATCGAAGATGTACTAAGCGTTGGCTATGAAAGTTTAGATGAGAATGAGCAAAAGCTGTTTCTCCACATTGCAGTCTTCTTCAACGGCAGCAGCGGTGATGGTTTAAAAATCATGTTCGCTAACAGTGATTTGGATGTCAAATACGGGTTGAAAATCCTCGAAAGAAGATCTCTCATAGAGATATTACGTGGAGAAGGTATAGTGATGCACAAATTACTACAACAAATGGGTAAGAAAGCCATTCAAAAACAAGAGGCTTTGAAACGCCAAATCTTAATAGATCCTGAGGAGATTTGTGCTGTTCTTGAAGGTGTCAAAGTGAGTTCTTTCTCTTGTATTTATTATATATTTTTGTCCATAAATTTATCAAATAAACTTAAGCATTTGTGTAGATAGGCAAATCATACTTATTGTGCTAACAATATCTTAATATTTGGAATATTGGTTTAGGATACAGGAGTTGTCTCCGGCATATCATTTGATATATCTAATATCGATGAAGTTTGTATCAGCAAGAAAGCTTTCAAAAGATTGCGTAATCTTCGATTCTTGAAAGTCTATAACAGGAGCAATGATGGGAATTATAGAATGTATATACCAGAGGAGATGGAGCTTCCGAGTCGGCTAAGGTCACTACATTGGGAAGCATACCCATGCAAGAGTCTTCGTTCTATAACTATACCAAATAATCTTGTTGAACTGAAAATGCAAAATAGCCAGCTGGAGAAGCTCTGGGAAGGAACCCAGGTTAGTGTTGTACTATCAATATATAAATATATGAATTCATGTGCTTCTCCACATTCATGTTATTGATGCTTCTCTTTCTCTCTCTTATTGTGTGGTTTTCATATAAATTCAGCCTTTGCAAAATCTCAAGCAAATGGATATGTCATTCTCCAAGAATTTGAAAGAACTCCCAGATCTTTCTAATGCTACAAATCTGGAGCATTTGAGTCTGAATTATTGTGAGAGTTTGGTAGAGATTCCATCCTCTTTATCACATCTTCATAAACTACAGAAGTTGAGGTTGGTTGGATGCATAAACCTACAAGTCATTCCAGCTGACATGAACTTGGCATCTCTTGAGCGGGTCTATATGGAAGGATGCACAAGATTGAGAAATATTAGAGTTATGTCAACCAACATAGGATACATGTATATACAACGGACAGCAGTTGATTGCAAAAGATTAATACATCTCCCCAGCAGTCTCAAATTTCTAAGCCTAAAGAATAGTGATATGGAAGAGATTCCAGATTGCATCAAAGATCTTCATCTATTACGTATACTTAATCTACGTGGTTGTAGAAGACTCAAATCATTACCAGAGCTCCCTCCTTCGCTTGGACTCCTATTTGCAAATAATTGTGAATCAATGGACACCATATTTCTCCCTTTGAACGCTCCACATGGGGCATTCGAGTTCACCAACTGCTTCAAATTGGGCCAGAAAACACGACGAAAAATGATACAAAGTCCGTCTATTTACAGGTTAGTTATATTTCCAGGAAAAACAGTGCCAGCAGAGTTCGATCAAAGAGCCAAAGGAAAAACATTGACAGTGGTTCTAGATGGTAACAAGTCTTATCATGACTTACTATTTTGCGTTCTTATTTCCCCTAACCATAAGTCCACAAGTTATCATTGTCCCCAGCTATGGTGCTGTCCCATAGGTCAAAGCGACTTACAGCCCACAAGAATATCATCTTTCTCTCCAATTTCATCAGAACATCTAATTATATTTCGCTTTGAAGAAATATACGTATCTGAAGTGAACAGGGAGGTGATGTTCGAATTCAGCACTGATGATGGCCACGACATAATTGAATGTGGTGCCAAGATTTGGAACCAAGAAAAGAGCATCGAAGAGAGCTATGAATCTGTATCAGACCAAGAGAGCTATGAATCTGTATCAGATCAAGAGAGCTATGAATCTGTATCAGATCAAGAGAGCTATGAGTCTGAATCTGGATCAAAAGAAGGGAGCAATTGGCATCTGACTTACAAGGCTGTTGGCATTTTATCCACTGTTGCTAGTTTTCTTTTCTTTTGTCTTCTTTGCTCGATTTTTCTTAAATTCAAGTAAACTTGAGAACATTAGCATCAATGCCTGATGCTGAAGAATAATTCAGGTTTCAAAGGCTGGTGCCAACAATCGCAGCCTAGTTGGTTCGTAGTCTGTTTCTTTTCTTTCTTTTTGCTTGAATTGATACTCGAGTACTACCAAAAAAAGAAGACAATAACCTTATGTCTTGCGTACTAAACCGACCAAGATTAGAATCAGAATCAAAACCGTACCAAAACCAGAGAATGCATAGAGACAACTTTAACTTGAAAGCTCCTTTTATCTCAGACACACTGGAGAAACAAGTACAAATATATATATATTTGTTGGATCAACTTATATATCATTTTAAACATTTTTAATAAAACTTAGGGCTTCAAAGATGTGGAAAAAGTTGTAGATTGAGATGGATAAATTATCTTCGACCTGATATCAGAAGAGGAAGATTCTCTCACAGAAGAAGCGAAATTGATCATTAGTCTTCATGGAGTTGTCGGAAACAGGTTCCCATTTTTATTAAAATTCGACTTGTATATATATATGTCAATTCGACCGTGTAGAATTTTGTATAAAGTGTCAATGAAACTTTTATACAATTATCAATATTTTATTAATAAGTTTGTTGGTTTTGGAATACATATTATAACTACATTTTATATAGGTACATTTATATATATGCACTTTTATCGTATACTAAGATTATACTTTTGTGAGCAAACATTTCTAAGAACAACTAACACAGAAGAATGGGATATGAATCTACCTCAACAAGAGTCATTTCAAGCTCCAACAATGGCTTCAAATCTGTCCAACAACTCGAATATCGATTCGGTTATAAGTTATAATCTACCGGCGTTAATAGAAGGAAATGTTGAAAACTGCAATGTCCAAGATCATGGAGATATGTCATCAACATTTGAATGTTTAATGAGACAAGAACTAAGTTATGATCAATGGGTAGATTCACAACAATGCTCTAACTTTTTCTTATGGGATAATCTTAACATAAACGTTGAAGGTTCATCACTTGTTGGTAAGCAAGATCCATCAATTAATTTGGGATCTTCTTCTTTTCCTTCTTCGTTTTAAATTAATGTATTTTATAAACTTACTCTAATTTGTTTATAAGTTGTTTTTATTTCTCTCCAAACCCCTAACAATATCACGTATAACAAATACGATTATATGAAATTGAACAAAAGTCAATTCCCACAAAACTATTTCTTACTGTTGAAAAGAGGAAATAACTTATTCTGCATAATTCTGCATATATAGTAATAAAAAGTAAATATTTATCTTTGATCGAGCAAACACCTTATGTTTATATATAGTTCGAAATGTTTTGTTCTCGAAATCAAACAAAAAGTGATATCGAACTCTAAACTGTAATGTTTTGATTTTGCAGTATTTACAGATAGACTCAAGTGGAGAACGCTTATGAGGCCTGAGTTGTTTGTTCAGTGACGATAAGTCTTAACCACCTGATCTATTCGTCTCCGGCAAAGTGGACAGCTGGTCAAGTGAGCAGAGCATGCAGTGCAACAACACATATGACCACACCTGCAAGTACCAATCACAAGCTTTTTAGCAAGTTGCAAATACAGAAATCAGTCAATTAAGTGGAAGAATACTTACGGGACAAACACAGCGTTGTACTCTTGTTCTAGGCAGATCACACACAGATCAGGAACAGCGTCTTCTTTCTTGGTCGAATCTGAAACACTCTCACGTGTCTCTTTTGAACCTGGTGATAAAGAGTCTTGTAGTCAGAGCCAGTGCAACTTATATGTAGAAAAAGAATTAAACAATGAATACCTTCACTCTCTAACTCAGCTCTCTTCGCTGCTGCATCAAGCACTCTGCAACAACAGCTGATTGCTTAATTTTGTGTGGAGATAATTTCGAGGAATCCAAAACCAATCTAGTACTCATACTTGAGGACGACTATTCAATCTGTGGCATACCTTTTTTGCAACTGTCGCCGTCGTCTTCTCTCTAGAACAGAATCAATGACATGCTTTGTAATTAGAAACACACCAAAAACAGTTAATCCCATGGAGGCATACTTGTACCACCTGTAAATAACTCTTATCAATCAGTTTGGCTCATCCCCGTTTCATAGAAAGAGAATAAGAGAAAAAACAAGAGAGGAGAGAAAGACGACCTTGACCATCTTCCCATAGAAATGAGCTGATCAAGTGATTTAGGAGACACATAGAAAGGCCCCCTGTCAGGTTTTTGAATCCTGAATTCTCCAATATCGTCCTTGACAGCCTGTCACATGGAAGCAACAAAAATTAGATTTAAACTCATCGGTATGACTCTGTACAAAGATCGATCCAAGTTTCTACAAAACTGCTCTATCATGAATTTTAAGAAACTTTCATGTGCCATATTAGTTTTTCCACAGATACACTTAAGCAAAAGAGATGAACTGAAAACACTCAGAATACAACATACCTCACCAACAATTGTTAGTGGTATTCCAGTTGGAAGAACACGCTCAAGGCGATTTATTCCAAGCATCTGAAAGGAACAATAGCCGCTTAAGCAAATAGAGAGACCAACGAATAAAGAACCGAAAATAAATGAGAAAACCTGAAGTCCTTGAAAATAATCAAGTGTTCCTCGTACAAGCGAGGGCCCTGATTCTTCAAATACTTCGCTTCCAAAAGTAAAGGCAAAACCTGTTGCACCACGAGCTCCCACTACATGCACACGACTTGTACCATCATCCTATAGCAAACAGTTTAGGAAATGGTTTTAAAAACCGTCCAATAACAACTGTTTGAATCACTAAGCTACTATATTTGGCTTACCAGAAACCAAGGAACCTCCTTGCTCATTGATAGCATCACTGCACTATCGTGTACCCAAGAACCCGTCTCATTATGTTTAAGAAAATGTTGTTCCGCCTACAAGGATCACGTAAATGCTAAAGTTCCACATACACCTAATTGATGAAACGCAAAAACAAGCTAATTTCCATGCCTAATTATCAAACCCACACATACCATTTTCTCAACAATAACACCGCGAATGCCACTATGCTCACACTTGATAGGTGTCTCAGAACCCACTCTTCCTGATACCGCAACAATAAAAGGCAGGATCTTGCTATCTAATTCTAGCAATTGCGCTACAAATACGAAGCAATCCAAAAACAGGATCAAATAATCATTCTGAAAGTGGAAGAGGCAAATTTAGGGAGAAAATTACCTAACTCCTTGAGCTGATTAACCCTAGTGACGGTTTTGAGTACTTCAGCATCCCTGCGCTCAAAGGAAGTGATTGATAATTTATACTTTGGGGATGAAATCAAAGGAGATTGAAAAAAAAATTCACAAACCTGCCACTACCACGGCCGAGAAGATAAAGAGCAGCAGCGCTGATGCAGCAAGTAACTCCACCCCAAGGAATCATCTTCTTCTTCTTCTTCTTTTGAAGTTACTCTTACTTGTTTGGAGATGAAACAATGCCTTAAAAGTGATGAGTAGAGAGAGGTAGTGTTCGATTCTATACAGAAGAAATCGAAAGAAATAGAGAGAGGAGCAAACGAATATGGATTAGAACACAAAGTGTTGAAGGACGATCATGGCAATCTTGCTAACGAAAGCTATAAATATGAATCGAGGATGCATTTGAAGAATTATACACTAGATACAGTGAAGAGGATCAAAGGGAAAAATCGAAAGAGTCAAGAGTTTCGAAATTGAATGATCCATTGCTTCGATCTCTCCCATATTCTTAAGTCTTAACCTCATGGTTTGGGGAAGAAGACGATATAAGTCTGAAGTAACGAAGCTGATGACGTGGCCACTTCCCAATTTAATGGGCCTTTTTCAAGTTTAAGCCCACCAACGATTAGGATTGTTATTGGATATTATACTTTCAATGTAACTAAAATAGAATCCAGTTTTATTACAATCATAAAATCTGTCTATTAATAGCTGCTTACCCTTGTCAAGACATTAGGTTCTTTAGTTTGATTCTGATTGATTTTTCACTTTTGGAAATATGATAATTATACAGGAATCGATTAAAATTTGGTTCAGTTGTTTTCGGTTTCGATTCCAAATAACTATTTGAAACTTACATATACTCACTGAATTAATTGGTTTCTGGATTTCGATCCAAGTCCAAATGTCTTACATAATAACGAATATCCAGTGAACTACATCATTTTTAAGTTCTCAAGATCAAAGATTCAGAAAACGTGAGTTATAAGAAACAGAGAGAGGCAAAAAGTACACGGTTCAAGAAAATAGTTTCAAAGGATAAATTGAATTGTAGTTGTAATAATCTAGTATACGAAGTTTCCTATGTCAATTGTCTCATTTAAAATAGTTTTAAAGATAAATTTAATTGTTACTTGTAATAATCTGTACAATGAGACATTGGAAAGAGTCTTGTAGTTTCCTGTAATCTAGCTGGAAGAGGAAACATATTAATTCTGAAAATAAATAAAAAAAGCCTATAATATCTTCAATAATGTACGCATTCATTTTCCTGTAACTCATTTATTATTTTGCTTAATTGACCTTCAACATCTGATCTCCCGATTCCATCTCCCTCTCAACTCGTTTCTCATCATGGCTTCTTCTTTCTAGTAACTACAGGTACAAAGTCTTCTGTAACTTCTACGGACCTGATGTTCGTAAAACACTTCTCAGTCACATACGCACACAATTTGAAAACAAGGCTATTACTATGTTTAATGACCAAGGGATTGAGAGAGGCGCAGAGATCGCCCCTTCACTTATAAAAGCTATAAGAGAATCAAGGATCTCGATCGTGATTCTATCCAAGAAATATGCATCGTCAAGTTGGTGTTTGGATGAAATGGTTGAGATTTTGGAGTGTAGAAAAACAATGGGACAGATCGTGATGACTATCTTTTACGGAGTAGATCCATCCCGTGTTCGGAAACAGATCGGAGAATTCGGGATCACATTCGATGAAACTTGTGCAAGTAAGACAAATGAGGAAAGACAAAAATGGAGCAAAGCTTTGAACGAAGTGAGCAACATTGCTGGAGAAGACTTTTTAAGATGGTTAGTCTTTATTCAGTTTAACTTTTCATTTCTTTAGTTCTATAAAGTGGTAATTACCGGAGAAAATTAAACATTGGGTAGTGAATTTTATAATGAATATGAATAAATATATTATTGGGATTTGGGAATAGACACTTATTATTGACATTCCTTTCTTTTTCTTTTCTTTTGTTAGGGAAAATGAAGCAAAAATGATTGAGAAGATTGCAAAAGATGTTTTAGATAAACTCAATGCAACACCTTCTAGAGATTTTGATGACATGGTAGGACTTGAAGCTCATCTGAGAACAATTCAGTCTTTGCTAGATTTGGATAACGATGGAGTTAAGATAGTTGCAGTCACTGGTCCTGCTGGGATTGGTAAGACTACCATTGCCAGAGCTTTATATGATCTACTCTCTAATAGGTTTCAACTTCGTTGTTTTGTGAACAACCTTAGAGAAAGTTCTCATAGTGGTTTTGATGAGCATGGTTTGAAGCTGAGTTTACAAGAGCAGCTCCTTTCAAAGATTTTGAATCAAAGCGGGCTGAGAATAAGCCATTTAGGTGCAATTAAAGACAATCTAGGAGACTAGAGAGTGCTCATCATTCTTGACGATGTGAACAATCGAAAACAATTGGAGGCTTTGGCAAATGAAACTACGTGGTTTGGTTCTGGAAGTAGGATTCTAGTCACCACAGAAAACAAAGAGCTTTTGCAGCAACATTGTATCACCAATACATACAATGTAGGGTTTCCATCTGATGAAGATGCTTTGAAATTCTTATGTAAATATGCTTTTATAAAAACCTCTCCATGGCATGGTTTTGAAGAGCTTGCAAAAAGTGTAATTAAGGTTTGTGGTTATCTCCCGTTGGGTCTTAGTGTTGTGGGTTCAACTTTACACGGGAAGAAGGAAGAAGAATGGGAAGATGTGATTAGCAGGCTGAAAACTACTCTTGATAAAGAAATGGAAGATGTACTAAGCGTTGGCTATGAAAGTTTAGATGAGAATGAGCAAAAGCTGTTTCTCCAGATTGCAGTCTTCTTCAACGATGGCAGCAGCAGCGGTGATGGTTTAAAAATCATGTTCGCTAACAGTGATTTGGATGTCAAAAATGGGTTGAAAATACTCGAAAGAAGATCTCTCATAGAGATATTACGTGGAGAAGGTATAGTGATGCATAAATTACTACAACAAATGGGTAAGAAAGCCATTCAAAAACAAGAGCCTTGGAAACGCCAAATCTTAATAGATCCTGAGGAGATATGTGCTGTTCTTGAAGGTGCCAAAGTAAGTTCTTTCTCTTCTATTTATTATACTTTTTTTTCCATAAATTTATCAAATAAACTTAAGCATTTGTGTAGATAGGCAAATCATACTTATTGTGCAAACAATATCCTAATATTTGGAATATTGGTTTAGGATACAGGAGTTGTCTCCGGCATATCATTTGATATATCTAATATCGATAAAGTTTGTATCAGCAAGAAAGCTTTCAAAAGATTTTGTAATCTTCGATTCTTGAAAGTCTATAACAGTAGATATGATGGGATTCATAGAATGTATATACCAGAGGAGATGGAGCTTCCGCGTCGGCTAAGGTTACTAGATTGGGAAGCATACCCATACAAGAGTCTTCGTTCTATAACTATACCAAATAATCTTGTTGAACTGAAAATGCGATATAGCCAGCTGGAGAAGCTATGGGAAGGAGCCCAGGTTATGTATTTTCTCTTCATTCATGTTTTATGATGCTTTGTGCTTTCTTTCTCTATTAATGTGTGGTTTTCTTACAAATTCAGCCTTTGCAAAATCTCAAGAAAATGGAGATGTCATACTCCAAGAATTTGATGGAACTCCCAGATCTTTCTAATGCTACAAATCTGGAGGATTTGAGTCTGGATCATTGTGAGAGTTTGGTAGAGATTCCATCCTCTTTTTCACTTCTTCATAAACTACGGAAGTTGTGGATGGAGGGATGCATAAACCTACAAGACATTCCAGCTGACATGAACTTGGCATCTCTTCAGTGGGTCGATATGAAAGGATGCTCAAGATTGAGAAATATTCCACTTATGTCAACCAACATAGGATACATGTATATATCACGGACAGAAGTTGTTTGCAAAGGATTAATACATCTCCCCAGCAGTGTCAAACATCTAGACCTAACGGATTGTGATATGGAAGAGATTCCAGATTGCATCAAAGATCTTCACCTATTATCTTTACTTAATCTACGTGGTTGTAGAAGACTCAAATCATTACCAGAGCTCCATCCTTCGCTTGGATTCCTAAATGCAGATAATTGTGAATCAATGGAGACCATATTTCTCCCTTTGAACGCTCCACAAGGGGAATTCAATTTCACCAACTGCTTCAAATTGAGCCAGAAAACACGATAAAGAATTATCCAAAATCCGTCTATTTACAGGAGAGTTATATTTCCTGGAAAAACAGTGCCAGCAGAGTTCGATCAAAGAGCCAAAGGAAAAACATTGACAGTGGTTCTAGATGGTAACAAGTCTTATCATAACTTACTATTTTGCGTTCTTATTTCCCCTAACCATAAGTCCACCAGTATTGCACATACACAGCTATGGTGCCGTCCCATAGGTCAAAGCGACTTACACACAAGTAGTGCCTTCTGGGGCTCTTCAATTTCATCAGAACATCTAATTATATTTACCTATTATAGCTCTGGAATAATATACGTATCTGAAGTGAACAGGGAGGTGATGTTCGAATTCAGCACTAATTATGACGACATAATTGAATGTGGTGCCAGGATTTGGGGCCAAGAAAAGAGCATCGAAGAGAGCTATGAATCTGTATTAGACCATAGTCAAGGCAAAACCTGTTGCACCACGAGCTCCCACTACATGCACACGACTTGTACCATCATCCTATAGCAAACAGTTTAGGAAATGGTTTTAAAAAACGTCCAATAACAACTGTTTGAATCACTAAGCTACTATATTTGGCTTACCAGAAACCAAGGAACCTCCTTGCTCATTGATAGCATCAATGCACTATCTTGTACCCAAGAACCCGTCTTATTATGTTTAAGAAAATGTTGTTCCGCCTACAAGGATCACGTAATTTCTAAAGTTCCACATACACCTAATTGATGAAACGCAAAAGCAAGCTAATAGAGAGAGAAGCAAACGAATCTGGATTAGAACACAAAGTGTTGAAGGACGATCATGGCAATCTTGCTAACGAAAGCTATAAATATGAATCGAGGATGTGTTTGAAGAATTATACACTAGAAACAGTGAAGAGGATCAAAGGGAAAAATTGAAAGACTCAAGAGTTTCGAAATTGAATGATCCTTTGCTTCGAGCTCTCCCATATTCTTAACCTCATGGTTTGGGGAAGAAGACGATATAAGCCTGAAGTAACGAAGCTGATGACGTGGCCACTTCCCAATTTAATGAGCCTTTTTCAAGTTTAAGCCCAACGATTAGGATTGTTATTGGATATTATATTTCAATGTAATTAAAATAGAATCCAGTTTTATTACAATCACAAAATAATCAACAGTAACCACATACCATAGTGACTTGAATTTATCTTAAGCTAGTTTTGGCATAAAATAGAAACATAACAGTGTTATATTGTATATACTAGATAATAATTTATTATGCACATATATATTAATATATAATGTATAATATATGTTTTATATTAAGAAATTTTCAAAATATTTTGAACCTAAATATCTTCAATAATGCACGCATTTATTTTCCTGTAACTCATTTATTATTTCCAAACACAAGGGACCATACTGAAAGACTTCATATCTGAAAATGCAAAGTCTTTGAGTACAAAGAACACATTAATCTTATCTCTTTAGTTGAATTTTCCTCTCTTCTAACGCGTTTGTGTCAATTGTATGGAAGCAGCCAATTTGTATATATTTGCTTTCCCAAAGACTCATTAATTACTTCATAACATTTTGCTTTATTTACCTTCAACACATCTCATCACTCGATTCCATCTCTCTCAACTCGTTTCTCATCATGGCTTCTTCTTCTGCTCTTGTTCTAGCTAGTAACTACGAGTACAAAGTCTTCTGTAGCTTCCACGGACCTGATGTTCGTAAAACACTTCTCAGTCACATACGCAAAGAGTTTGAAAACAAGGCTATTAAAATGTTTGATGATGAAGGGATTGAGAGAGGCGCAGTGATCGCCCCTTCACTTAAAGACGCTATAAGAGAATCAAGGATCTCAATCGTGATTCTATCCGAGAAATATGCATCCTCAAGCTGGTGTTTGGATGAATTGGTTGAGATTTTGGAGTGTAAAAAAACTATGGGACAGATCGTGATGACTATCTTTTACGGAGTAGATCCATCCCATGTTCGGAAACAGAACGGAAAATTCGGGACCACATTCGATGAAACTTGTGCAAGTAAGACAAATGGGGAAAAACAAAAATGGACCAAAGCTTTGGAGGAAGTGAGCAACATTGCTGGAGAAGATTTCCTAAGATGGTTAGTCGTTATTTAATTTACTTTCTTTTTTTTTATTTCTTTTGTTCCTAACATTGAGTAGTGAATTTTATGATGAATATGAATAAATATATTATTGACATTCCTTTCTTTTTCTTTTCTTTTGTTAAGGAAAAATGAAGCAAAAATGATTGAGAAGATTGCAAAAGATGTTTTAGATAAACTCAATGCAACACCTTCTAGAGATTTTGATGACATGGTAGGACTTGAAGCTCATCTGAGAACAATTCAGTCTTTGCTAGATTTGGATAACGATGGAGTTAAGATAGTTGCAGTCACTGGTCCTGCTGGGATTGGTAAGACTACCATTGCCAGAGCTCTATATGATCTACTCGCTAATAAGTTTCAACTTAGTTGTTTTGTGAACAACCTTAGAGAAAGCTCTCATAGTGGTTTTGATGAGCATGGTTTGAAGCTGAGTTTACAAGAGCAGTTTCTTTCAAAGATTTTGAATCAAAATGGGATCAGAATAAGCCATTTAGGTGCAATTAAAGAAAATCTAGGAGACCAGAGAGTGCTCATCATTCTTGACGATGTGAACAATCGAATACAATTGGAGGCTTTGGCAAAGGAAACTACATGGTTTGGTTCTGGAAGTAGGATTCTAGTCACCACAGAAAACAAAGAGCTTTTGCAGCAACATGATGATATCACCAATACATACAATGTAGGGTTTCCATCTGATGAAGATGCTTTGAAGATCTCATGTAAATATGCTTTTATAAAAACCTCTCCATGGCATGGTTTTGGCAAGCTTGCAGAAAGTGTAATTGAGGTTTGTGGTAAGCTCCCGTTGGGTCTTAGTGTTGTGGGTTCAACTTTACGCGGGAAGAAGGAAGACGAATGGGAAGAAGTGATTAGCAGGCTGAAAAATACTCTTGATGGAGATCATCAATATATCGAAGATGTACTAAGCGTTGGCTATGAAAGTTTAGATGGGAAAGCGCAAAAGCTGTTTCTCCACATTGCAGTCTTCTTCAACTGCAGCAGCGGTGATCGTTTAAAAATCATGTTCGCTAACAGTGATTTGGATGTCAAAAATGGGTTAAAAATCCTTGAAAGAAGATCTCTCATAGAGATATTACGTGGAAAATGTATAGTGATGCATAAATTACTACAACAAATGGGTAAGAAAGCCATTCAAAAACAAAAGCCTTGGAAACGCCAAATCTTAATAGATCCTGAGGAGATATGTGCTGTTCTTGAAGGTGCCAAAGTAAGTTCTTTCTCTTCTATTTATTATACTTTTTTTTCCATAAATTTATCAAATAAACTTAAGCATTTGTGTAGATAGGCAAATCATACTTATTGTGCAAACAATATCCTAATATTTGGAATATTGGTTTAGGATACAGGAGTTGTCTCCGGCATATCATTTGATATATCTAATATCGATAAAGTTTGTATCAGCAAGAAAGCTTTCAAAAGATTTTGTAATCTTCGATTCTTGAAAGTCTATAACAGTAGATATGATGGGATACATAGAATGTATATACCAGAGGAGATGGAGCTTCCGCGTCGGCTAAGGTTACTACATTGGGAAGCATACCCATGCAAGAATCTTCGTTCTATAACTATACCAAATAATCTTGTTGAACTGAGAATGCGATATAGCCAGCTGGAGAATCTATGGGAAGGAGCCCAGGTTAGTGTTGTACTATCAATATATAAATATATGAATTCATGTGCTTTCTCCACATTCATGTTATTGATGCTTCTCTTTCTCTCTCTTATTGTGTGCTTTTCATATAAATTCAGCCTTTGCAAAATCTCAAGCAAATGGATATGTCATACTCCAAGAATTTGAAGGAACTCCCAGATTTTTCTAATGCTACAAATCTGAAGTATTTGGATCTGGATCGTTGTGAGAGTTTGGTAGAGATTCCATCCTCTTTTTCACATCTTCATAAACTACAGAAGTTGAAGTTGGTTGGATGCATAAACCTACAAGTCATTCCAGCTGACATGAACTTGGCATCTCTTGAGTGGGTCTTTATGAAAGGATGCTCAAGATTGAGAAATATTCCACTTATGTCAACCAACTTAAGAAAGAAGTTTATATCACGGATACCAGATACATGTCTCCCCAGCAGTCTCCAATATCTAAACCTAGAAGGAAGTGATGTGGAAGATATTCCAGATTGCATCAAAGATCTTCATCTATTATCTATACTTATGGTAGGTGGTTGTAGAAGACTCAAATCATTACCAGAGCTCCCTCCTTCGCTTGATCTCCTACTTGCAAATAATTGTGAATCAATGGAGACCATATTTCTCCCTTTGAACGCTCCACATGGGGAATTCGAGTTCGGCAACTGCTTCAAATTGGGCCAGAAAACACGACGAAAAATGATCCAAAATCCGTCTATTTACGAGAGAGTTATATTTCCAGGAAAAACAGTGCCAGCAGAGTTCGATCAAAGAGCCAAAGGAAAAACATTGACAGTGGTTCTAGATGGTAACAACTCTTATCTTGACTTACTATTTTGCGTTCTTATTTCCCCTCACCATGACTTCACAAGTTATCATGGCCAAACACGTTGTTTGTGTCCCGAGCTATGGTGCCGTCCCATAGGTCAAAGCGTCTTACAGCCCACAAGTATTACCTACAGGGACTCTCCAATTTCATCAGAACATCTAATTGTATTTCGCGTTTATAGCTATATCTTATTATACTCATCTGAAGGGAAAAGGGAGTTGATGTTCGAATTCAGCATTGATGATTGCCACGACATAATTGAATGTGGTGCCAAGATTTGGAGCCAAGAAAAGAGCATCGAAGAGAGCTATGAATCTGTATCAGACCAAGAGAGCTATGAGTCTGAATCTGGATCAAAAGAAGGGAGCCATTGGCATCTGACTTACAAGGCTGTTGGCATTTTATCCACCGTTGCTATTTTTCTTTTCTTTTGTCTTCTTTGTTCCATTTTTCTTAAATTCAAGTAAACAAGAACTTATTCTGGCAAGAAGAATTAATATTTTTCGTGTCAATAATTTATATTATTCAAAACGATTTTGCGAGCCAAAAAAGAAGATTCATATTTACATAAGAGATATTACGTGAAAGAAACCAAGCAAAGCATCTTTAGGTAGAAGGCATTAGTGACAACACCAAACTTGAGAACATTAGCATCAATGCCTGATGCTGAAGAATAATTCAGGTTTCAATGGCTGATGCCAACAATGGCAGCCTAGTTGGTTCGTACTCTATTTCTTTTCTTTCTTTTTGCTTGAATTGATTCTCGAGTACTACCAAAAAAAGAAGACAAGAACCTTATGTCTTGCGTACTAAACCGACCAATATTAGAATTAGAATCAAAACCATACCAAAACCAGAGAACGCATAGAGACAGCTTTAACTTTTTTTTTTTTTGATTTGCAAGACAGCTTTAACTTGAAAGCTCCTTTTATCTCAGACACACTGGAGATTTAACCAAACATTCAAGGAGATGTACAAACTCGAGCTCTGACTCATCAAAATTAAAACTACTTCAAACGTTCAAAGTTCATGCAAAACCTCTATCAAACTAATTCTAACAATGGTCGTGGTACTAGACATTCCGATAAAGCTTACATAACCTCCATTCATCATTGCCAATCCCGAGTCCAAGATCTCACATTACCTTCTCATTCGGATTTATATTCATCTTCTTCCTCATTATGTGATCCTCAAGAAACATCGTAAAGGTAAGAGGGTTTAAACAGACCAACTTCTCAAGAGTTTTCAGTGGATGAAGTTGTGATTCTGAATCGAGCAGGCTCTTGACTCTGTTCTTTCCGTCTCCAGAATGCTCGTCTCCACCAAACTTCAAAACCTCTCTGGATATTAGGACAGTCTTCATTTGAGTTCAAGACCCGATCAAACCAAGCGAGGAAAAACTCTTGTTGCCAAGCAAGAGGTAAAGTGAGAATGGTATTGCTTAAACCGTCTTCAATTAAATATGGATCAAGCCCTTTCGAAGCTCTCCTCATCCACCCAAAATCATCATAGAAAGGTGTTAACCAGTTCCTCAGCAGCAAACACCTCACTTCTTTCGGTGTCAGAATTTGTCCCTTACCAATTCCAACAAAGATCCGTGCAGTTACTCTGCTAATCTCAAACCTGTGAACAACAGGAACCTTAGCATGCACTTCGGATAGCTCTGAAAGCGAAGCCCAAATCATAATAAAATCCTCTGCGATTTGTCTATCTGTCAAAATATCTAATATCTAATGCAGATTATCCGCTTGTCTTGCTATCTGATCTACATTCTCCAAATTCGACTCTGCTGCTTGTAGGAATTGCCGCTTAAGCTTATGCAAACACCTGTCACAAGCCAAATACAATGACTCTTTCCTAAGATCATTTCCAGAAGAGTTCTCTCTAAGCATTTTGGAAACAAGGGTTTTCATATCACGCCTTGCTTTCTCATCTTTTCCCTCAAGAACAATATGCAAAAGATTTAAAAGCACCTCATCATTGCCACCACCATTACTCCCACTGTTCCCATTGCTAGCTTCTACAGAAACCTTCTCAAAACCTCTGTTGCCCCAACGTTTTCAAGGTGTAGCTCAGACAACAATGAAGCAATCCTGTATTCTTCATCCTCTGACCAAGCTTCGTTGGGTCGTGTTGAGTCTAAGGTCAAGCGCAAGCTTCAAATCATGGGGTTTAGTCACTTCAATTTGGTGGGTCAAAGGCGAATCTCGCCTGTCAGGTCAACGACCTTGGAGCTCCGACGTGGTAGGGTTTCTCCACTTGTGCTCTGTCTCCAGTGGCTGAGTCTCTCTTTCTCCCTCTGGAGGTTTCTTCGATTTTCCCTCCTTCACGTTTTAGTTTGGTTTCAGAATGGTCTGAGTCCTGTTTAGGAGCTTAATTGTTGGTTTAAGCTTGCATTAAGGTTGAGTTTTGGATCTTTGTGCTTCTTCTCTGTTATGTCCTCTTTGCTTCTAGTTGGGTTTCCAAAAGGTACTATCTTGTTGCTTGCCTCTCTGATGTTGTTCTCTTGCTGAGTCATCTACACTCACGCTGCCAAGGTTCTTTGTGGTTTGGTTTTGGGTTATAGGCGAAGTAGTGGAACAGATTTTCTTCTCTTCTCTGGCGAGGAGGTCACCAGTTTTGTGTCTGTAGATGTTTTGATTATGCAGTATTTACAGATAGACTCAAGTGGAGAACGCTTATGAGGCCTGAGTTGTTGTTCAGTGACGATAAGTCTTAACCACCTGATCTATTCGTCTCCGACAAAGTGGACAGCTGGTCAAGTGAGCAGAGCATGCAGTGCAACAACACATATGACCACACCTACAAGTACCAATCACAAGCTTTTTAGCAAGTTGCAAATACAGAAATCAGTCAATGAAGTGGAAGAATACTTACGGGACAAACACAGCATTGTACTCGTGTTCTAGGCAGATCACACACAGATCAGGAACAGCGTCTTCTTTCTTGGTCGAATCTGAAACACTCTCACGTGTCCCTTTTGAACCTGGTGATAAAGAGTCTTGTAGTCAGAGCCAGTGCAACTTATATGTAGAAAAAGGATTAGACAATGAATACCTTCACTCTCTAACTCAGCTCTCTTCGCTGCTGCATCAAGCACTCTGCAACAACAGCTGATTGCTTAATTTTGTGTGGAGATAATTTCGAGGAAACCAAAACCACTCTAGTACTCATACTTGAGGACGACTATTCAATCTGTGGCATACCTTTTTAGCAACTGTCGCCGTCGTCTTCTCTCTAGAACAGAATCAATGACATGCTTTGTAATTGTTTTGAATATAGATTATATGTTTCCTATGTGAATTATTCTCATTTAAAATAGTTTAAAAATAGTTTTATGCCAACAGTAGCTTAAGGTTGTTGACTTGAAATTTCAACAGCAATGCGACTAAATTAAATCTTATAAAGTGATGATGGACTGCTTCTGCAGAAACTAGTTACAAGGAAGAAGATTATCACAAGTCCAATACTTATAAATTAACGTCTGATATTTTAACATATTTCTTCAAATTCATGACTGGACACTTGAAAGGTGAAGTTTATTGGACTAATTATCGACGGAAGATCCAAATTAAAGGTAGATTTGAACTCTCGTACAAGAGATTGGAAAGAGTCTTGTAGTTTCGTGTAATCTAGCTTTGAGGAGGAAAATAAATAAATTAAAAAACCTATAATATCTTCAATAATGCACACATTTATTTTCATGTAACTCATTTATTTTGTTAGGGTGATTAGCTAGAATACTTCAAAATAATACATATTTATTCAAATACTCTTAAAAAATTTTAAAATGTCATTTTATTCCTTTTAGATGTGTAACAAAAAAAAGTAATAACGAAAATGTCATTAATAAAAAGCACTACTTCAGCGCTGTCAAACAACTATCGTATTAAATTTTAGATTTTTAGAAAGTTGTAATGCCGGGGACAAATTGTATGATGTGTGGTGACAAAATTTTCAGTTTGGTAAAGTTGATAGAGTTTAGTAGACGTTGGACCCTTTGTAGTAGATTTTGGCGGAGTTATCTCTCATAGCTTGGCAGAGTTAGTAACGATTGTTTGGCAGAGTTTGATAGATTTTCTACACTATACGGCAGATTTTTGCATAATTATATTTGATAGTGTGGCAGAGTTAGTTACGACAATGTGGCAGACTTTAGTAAATTCTATATCCATGTGTAACAGATTTTGGGAGAGTTATCTATTCCAAACATCATCTACACTCCACCAAACTCTGTCATGTGTTATATAAATTTTATCAAACTATGTTATACTCTACCATAGTAGTTTTAAACTCTGCCAATCATCAGCTACACTTCACCAAACTCTACCATGCTTCATATAAATTCTATCAAACTCTACCATAGTAGTGCTAAACTTTGCCAAGCTCTAAATAAACACTGCATAACTCTACCAAACTATAGGCAAACTTTTCCAATGTCAAGTTATAAACATACTCTATCTAACTCTACCAAGGTAAGGTAAGCATTATAGGCAAACTCTGCCAGCTATCAACTAAATCCACCGAAACCTCAAAATTCGAACAAAATTCATTTCTAAATATTAAAATTTTACATACAACATTTACCTTGAAGAAATCACAACAAATTTTGCCTTAAATTTGTAGATCTGTTAGGTTATGGTTCGAAATCTTCAAATTCTCTTCAAAACCCTATGAAAAAACATAAACAAAATCAATATGTTAGAAATCGAGTTTGATTTCGTTTTTTGTTTCAATTTTGTGAAAACCCTAAGTTTTCAAGTTCAATTTTGTGAAAACCCTAAGTTTTCGATTTCGAAATTGACTTCTTCTTCTACATTAGATTTATTTTTGAAACATAGAGAGAGAAAAGAGAAAAAAAGAGAGAATAATAAGATTTTGTTCATGAGATGAGAAAGAGAAAATGAAGAAGAAAATGGGGAAGAAGAAGAAAATGAAGGAGACACAATATAAGATACAATCTTTATTTGTGACATTTCTCATAATGAGTCATTCTTTCAAAAATATATAAAGAAAGTGGTAAATTCCTAATACAGCATTCCTCTGTTTAAAACAGCTTTTCATGTGATGGTTTCTTATTTGGTATATAAACCATCGACTTGTTTACATTTTGGACTAAAATAAACATCAACTTTGTATCCATCTTTTGCGTTGTTCTACAAAGGCAATGAAGGTAATGTTAATATTTGTCGTTTAAACAAAGTACTCAAAAAAATGAGTGTTTCTTATTTATATAGATATTTTGAAGTGTTTTGATCAATGGTGGCTCTTCTCTCACGATTTCTGCAGAAAATGGTTGTGATGATGAATGTTTATGATGACGAATCAAAGGAGAAAGTCGTACTGTTGCTAAATGTTCAGGTCAAAAAGCTTCTATGAAAAGACAAAGCTTTTGATTACAAACAGTCACTCTGTTTTTGAGATTCTTTGTGGATAAAAAATGAGGTTTTTTTTTTGTATTTTTCATGAGTTTCTTTTTCTTTTAAACAAACCCTTTTTACTTACATTCTCTGTTTTTATGATATCTTATGGGTTTTGAATTGAAAACCCCAAAAATTGTTTTCTATATGTTCATAACTTTGTATTCGAAAAGGTAAAGCTTTTGATTACATTTACGCTCTGTTTCCAATTTTTGTTTTTTTTGCCATCAAACTTATTTATTCGATATGCCCAGTAGGCTATGGTCTTACACATGATTTACAAACACAGGCCCAATTGTATTATCATTTAGATCGGTGATTTATATATTTTAATTTTTTTTTCTTATAAACATTTTAAATTTATGGATTGTAGCCCTCACCAAATCATATTTTATGTATAATTTATATATAATTTTTTTTTTTTTTTGCTTACAAACTTATTTTTGATTAATCTTTCCGCTAAAACAATCACAAAATTAATTTTCACTTCATTTTATGCTTATTTCTAGTAATTTATAGATTTTGTATTCTTTTTTCTTTTTTTTGCTGTAAAGATTAATGAGCCACTTACAATCAAAAATATGTTTTTCTTGTAAGATAAAGATTTTAATGAAGGTGATAAAGAGCTATTATTAATTATAAGTTTATTTCTTCATGAGGAGAATAACAGTGTGAGCTGCAATGCTTCTGTTTTCTCCAAGGCTATCAACTTTCTCATGGGTTTTGGCTTTTAAGTTCACAACTGAAGGATCAGCTCCGAGAAGCTTGGACAGATTGGATCGAATGGTCTCTTTGTGAGGACTTATCTTTGGTCTCTGTAGAATCAATGTCGCGTCTAGGTTTCCTATCTCGTACCCTGCCTCGTCCATCAGTCTCACCTGAAACACATAGATACAAAACCTTGTTCTAAATTGACTGAACACAATCATCATTCATTCGAACAAGAAGCTTGTATGAATAACCTCATTCCAAAGTGATCATCACCTTATTACATAACAGTGATCATCATGTAAAATTTATGGCTTGATTCACAGTTTCTAGGCAATCAACATTCACTGTTAATCATGGTTTTGAATTTAGCAAACATATTGTGCCAAATTGACCCTTACCTTCAAAGGCTGGACAAGAAAGAAGTTGTATAATTTCAACATTGAGTGCCCATAATTAGTGTCAATTCTATTTTTTGCTTCCAACTCCAATGAAATCTAACAATACAAGACTTGTTCAATGATACATCAACTAAAGATGCAGGAACCGAAAATATAACTGATAAAATTGAGTAATGCCAGGATTTGCAAGACAATACTCTTGATAAGATTTCAGAAAGCATCGTGAATTGATCAAAACACTTAAGAACACGTTGGAAAAAAGGTTTAGAACTGCTTTGCTATCCACAGTTCTTCTACACCTTCCACAGATGAAAATAACCTACTCAAGAGTATTATAATTACGGAAATTTTATATTAAACTGAGTAAATTCTAGGCATGTGCAAAATACCCGGAATCGATAACCCGAACCGAAACAGACCCAAAATAATAGGTATTAGGTACTATCCGAAACTGAGAAAAATACCGATGGTCCTCTTCGTCTATACCCGTAAGTATCGGGCAATACCCGATACCGAACCGATACCCGAATGGATACCCGATTGACCCGAATACATGTAAACATATATGGGATTTTAGGGTAATATTTCAAAAAACTTTCAAGTATTTAGGAATTTTTTCGGATATTCGGATATTTTTAGGCAAATAATTATATTTTAAGTATTAAATACTCGAATATATATATATATATATTGGAATGGTAAAATTTTATCTAATTTTTATACCCGATCCGAATAAGAACTGATACCTAAACCGAACCGAATTGCAATTGGTTCCTAAATGGGTATACAAAATATGGACCTGAACCGACCCGAACCCGAACAGGAATATATGCGGTTCCTAAATGAGTATAAAAGTTTTATACCCGAAAGACTCGGACCCGAATGGATATTACCCGGAACCAACCCGAATACCCGAATGCCCAGACCTACTAAACAACACAAGACTTGTTGAATGATTCATCAACCCAAGATGCAGGAACTTAATAGATAACTGGTGAAATTGGGTTATACTAGGGCTTTGCAAGAAAACATTATGTATGCAAGAGTGATAAGAATTTACAAAGCATCGTTGATTGATCAAAACAGTAAAGCAGGCATTGGAAAAAAGGTTTAGAACCGATCTGATCTCCACAATTCTTCTACATTTTTCCATGGATGAAAATAAGCTACTCAAGAGCATTACAGAAACTTTGATATTAAACTGAGTAAATTCTATCAACCTATGGGTCTATCTTGAAAATCTTAATCGTTCTACAAAACACAGCAAACAAAATTAGGCTTCAAGACAGAGCTAAATTGTCAATTTGTTAGAAACAAGGTAAAATGTTTGCCTACACAATTTCTCATCAAGGAAAGCAAAGAAAGCTTACAGCTTCTTTGATGAAGACAGATGAAGCAGCTCCTTTCCATTTAGGATCAGAATCAGGGAAAATCTGACCAATATCAGGAAGCCCTAATGCTCCCAAAATTGCATCGACTACACAATGAAGCAACACATCGCCTGCACAAAAATCCCAATATCAGCTCACATCAAAAACCTAAAATCTGATCTTAAAACCCTTAAAAAATGAAGAAAACGCATTCACCAATCCATGTTCGAGAAATTTTACCATCGGAGTGAGCTTCGCAGCCTCTATCGTGGGGAATATCAATCCCACCGATGATCAAAGGGTACCCTGGCTCTAACCGATGCAGATCAAAACCGTGACCGACTCGAAACGGAAGAGTTCTAGTTGATTTCTCTGAAGCCACCGATTCATTGACGCCAACGGCAGAAGAAGCAACTACAACCGAAACTGAAGGACGACATGATAACGAGAGAGACTTATGCTTCCGTACAGATAATTCACGACGGATAATCTTCCCCGATGGGAGAAGGATTAGGTTTTTGGTAATTTGTGAGTGAAATAAAGAAGAAGACAGAACCTGAGTAGAAGAAGTAGCCATAGCCATTTTTCTCCGATTTCTCTGGTCTAGTCAATCTGCTACTACAATTTAAAAATAGTAAATAATGTGGTGGTTTAGTTGTTGGGCTTTTATACTGTTTTATTGGGCTTTTATAAAGATCTTATTGAGCTTTTATTTACGGTAGCCCATTCAAAGTCCGATTAGAACTCTACCGTTGACTAAAGTCGCATACTCACCAAACTTTACTATAGGCTGCGATGTAGACTATAATAGCTCATTACTTCTTCCGCTTTAGGTTTTCTTTTCCAACTTTCCCTAAACTCCCTCGCCCACTCTTCTCTTCTTCACCGATTTTTGAAACGGCGACGGATTGTCTATATTCAGTCGCCGGAATATAAGAAGAGAAGATGGCGGCGCCAGAAGCTCCGGTTAAGTATGTCGGAATCTGTAAGGAATCCGCTGCTTTTAAGCTAATGAAATCGATGGTAAGTAAATTTTTGTTGAGTATATGTGTGTTTAGATTTGATAAAAGAGCTAACTTTTTGGACTGGTGATTTTTAGGGTTGGGAAGAAGGAGAAGGACTTGGTAAAGATAAGCAAGGGATCAAAGGTTATGTGAGAGTTAAGAACAAACAAGATACTACTGGTTCGTTTCTTCTTCTTTTTCTTTAATGGAGACCTAAGATTTAAAATTTCTTTGAATTGGTAAATGTGAACTCGTGGAATTGAGATTAGATAGATGAGACTTAGATAGAGCAACTTTGCACTTAGAAATAAAGAACATCTTTATAATCTGAAAATGTGAGCAGGTGTTGGTGTTGATAAGCCAAATCCATGGGCATTTGATACAACTCAGTTCGATAGCATTCTGAAGAAATTGAAAGTGGTAATAATGATTGTCTCCTTCTTTGTATAACTAAGCTCTTTTGAAGATTGGAAATGGTTTTAATCTATATTTTTGGTTTATGTTATTTGCAGCAAGCAGCACCTATCAAGACTATCAAGAATGATGATGGTAAAACAGCTTCTTCTTTGCTTTAGCTCTTTCTTTATTATGTTAGTTTAGTTGTCCTAATGATTCTTGTTTCTGCGGCTTATGATAGCTTCAGATAAGGAAGCTGAAAGTGAAGACGATGCTGCGAAATCTGAGCCAGTCAAGGCTGTTGCTAAAGTCACTCGTCCACAAGGAAGGTATACACGTAGAGAGAAAGGGAAGCATGTCAAGTCATACTCGTCTAAAGATCTTGAAGGAATACTGGTATGCTTGCTTTCCAATCAGTCCTCTCTTGTTTAACTACTCGTGACCAGAATTCATGTCAATTAATATTGCGTATAAATTATACATATTGTTAGTTTGTGCGTATGTTTTCAGGATTTTCTCTTGTATAACCATAATGTAAACAAATTTCTTACAAAACTGGTAGTTTAACTTAAGGCTAAACTAGTTTGTCTTTTTGTAGGTTAAACGAACTGAAGAGCCTTCTCCTGCGGTTTGTGACATAGCCGAGACAATGGAGATTGAAATTGTATCTGAGGACCAACATATTAGTGATAATGGTGATTAGTTAACCAATCTTGAAATGGAAATTGTTTTTTTACTTTGAGCTGAAAAACTTACGGATCTTTTGAATCGAACAGATCAGAAAATTGAAGAACTTTCTTCCGACTGGTGGGGATATAAATCTGGGTTTGTCTCAGGTGGTCCTCTTGGGGCCAAGTCGGGCAAAAAGAAATCAGCAAAGAGGAAAATGTTTAGTGAGAATGATCAAGAGGATCTTTACAACTTGGTTCAGGTATGTGTCTGTTTCCTCCCAGACTTCTATGCAAGCTGTTCTTAGTAAAGAGATTGGGATTTAATCTCTTGACGCCATGATGTCTATAGGATAAAGCCACGGCTGGTAAACAAGGACTGGGTATTAAAGACCGGCCAAAGAAAATAGCCGGTGTTCGTTACGAAGGCAAGAAAACATCATTTGATAATAGTGATGAAGATGAAGATGAAGATGATGATGAAGAAGATGAAGAGGAAACAGAAGAGAGTGAAGAAGATAATTACAAGGAAATTGTTATTGAAACTTCTCTTCCTGTGAAAAGGAAGCACGAAGAAATCATCGGACCCAAAATTAAGTTAAAGAACCTGTGCAAGCAGATTCTTAAAAAGGTATGTTGTCAATTTACTTTGAACTATCATTGCTTTCTTCTGTAAATTTCCATCCATACGAGCTTCTATGTATGAATATGTGCAAAATTATTTTCAGGATGCTGGTAGTGGTGGATCAATGAAGCTGAAACAACTAAAATCTCTACTCGATGAACAAGCACCTTCAGTTCTTTCGAATTACTCTTCAAGTAAAGACGCTATTGCTTACTTGAAACTCAAGGTAATTATAAATCCTAGCTTATCTTATGCAGAATCCTGCCTACCTAGATTGAGATTATAAGATTCATTTGATATGAGATTAAAGAATGTCGTTGGTATCATTTTATTAGTGGATGTTTCATTTTTATTGACCTCTGTTGTAGCTGGAGCGAAGTGGGAAGTTTGTTGTGGAGGGAAAGAAGATCAGTCTCATAGCAAAGAAGAAATGAAGACAATTTTGTTGGAATTATCATTATACCTGCATAGGAGAGTGGAGATTAGGACAAATTTTGTTACTAAATCATCACTATGTCGTAATGTAAACAGAAAATTATCCTTATTGATACATTTTATAAGAGTTTGCATACAACTTCACCTGAATAAGTCATTAGTTAATCTCTTATTTAGAAGAAGTATAAAGCTGTATTATTGGGTTTGTAGAAGATCTTACGTGTAGGTATTTATAAGTGTTATATGTATTTGCCCTGCAAGATCTTGGTGGTTATATATTTACCGAGATAATCATAACCATGGCAATAGAGAGCTTCGATTTCCGCTCTTTTACCAGTTTGAGTCATCAATGACAACTCGTCTCTGTAGTTTTCCTGGACAGAAGTAAATTACAAAATCGTGAACAATAGAGTTGAATCTTAAGACTTGCTTCCACAGTTGGAACATTACTAATCTCTGCTTATGATATAGTTAGTTACCTGCAAGATGTTTGAGGACATTAAGCTTTTAGCAATCTGCGAGTCCTTTGGTTTTTGGGGAACCAAAGACTCTTCTGGTATTAAATTAAGATCATCTCCGCGGAGCCCAATCCACTTAACATTGCAAGCTAGGACAAGGTAAAAACTATCAGTACAGAGACTTGGAAGATTATTTGATGTAAATAGTGAGTCTTTTTACCATATCTATAAGCTTCAAGACCCATCCCTATGCTCCCAAACTTGAAAGTGCATAGTATAGCTAACCCAGCTGGATTCCTTAAAATTATAATAGACCTTATGAATTTATGAGCACTTTATTTTGATCTAGAGAAAGAATAGAATGTTAATTCAGCCAGCTTACCAATCTACTAGAGCAAGAATTGGCACATCAGGAAAAGTTATGCTCATCCGATGAAGGAAGAACCTAAGTGATTAAACTTTTATGCTACTCAGTATCAATGAATAGACTGCAAACATGGTATAGTTATGTACGATTAAGTATTAACCTTGTGGCAATATCCGGATACCCTTTCGCAGTGATGAACACACAAGGGATGTGATTGAACACGCGATCTTCCACAAGCCGATGAAATATCGCATGCTGAAAACAGCGATCTGTAGTGAGGTATGGACGATTATGTTATGACATATGTGCTTGACCTTCTAGATCAAGAAGTACCTTTTCCACAATAATGATATACCGAGCATCACTTCTCATGATGGTGTTGTCTAGCAAATTCAAGTCTCCGGTTATAGCGAAACCTGATGAACCACAAGCCGAACAATCTACAGGTTCCTTACCTGGTTCCTATGTGTGAATAAACGAAATTGTCAGAGATCACATCGTTCTAGCTTGA
Source organism: Lepidium didymum (assembly GCA_963920545.1). NCBI lineage: Eukaryota > Viridiplantae > Streptophyta > Magnoliopsida > Brassicales > Brassicaceae > Lepidium > Lepidium didymum. The sequence continues at coordinate 274,360 of OY986987.1, read as the reverse complement.
ATAACAAGTATTCATCGAAAACCGACACAGAGCAAATAGATTGATTAATTACTTACCTGTAGAAATAATCGGCCAGCAACAAGGCCTCTGCTAGAAGCCATAATCCCAAGACTGTATCTACTACAACGTAAAAGTGCTACCACATCTGTATAAAACAGACACAAAGCAAAATCATATAAATCATGTTCTTAGTAATCAGGAGAAAAAGACTTAAATGTATGAACTTTGGATTAACCTTGGACGGATCTGTTGACTTCAATCTGAGATGAAAAGTATTCTGGTGAATCACAAAGCAATTTATAGAACAGCTCTCTTTGTGTAACTCGTTTTTCGTGAAGAAGAATCTGAAAGCATATTTCCATAACTTTCCACACTGTTTCAATAAATCATCATAAATCGTTAATCATATTACTTCAATTACGTGATTCAGATGAATGATAGAGAGACATTGAGCAATTACCACGGACAAAAGCTTTGGCTGTTTTTGCATTCCTCAATGAACTCTTAGTAAATGAAGTAGAGAGGAATATATATGAAACATCCGTGAGTATCCCTTGGTTTATACAGCTATTGCTTCGCTTCCTATTGATCTGTCAAACCAAATTTCAGTATTCTTCCTCATTTCGTAAAACCAAGAAAATCTCGAATTTGAGAAAGCAACAGAACACAACAACGATTTTGTTCTACTAATTTAGAAATCGCTAAAATCTAAGAAAACGATTTCGGAAAATTGCAGAGAAAAACAGTAATACCAGGGAGAGATCAGAGATGGCTGGATCCTGAGAATTCAAAATTCGGAGAAGATTGAGAACAGAAACTTCGATTCTAGCACGAGCCTATGACAACGATCATCGGCTTCAATCAGAACAAAAAAAACAAAAAAGATCAGTAATTCGAAAATTGGCAGCGAGACTTACTTCGTGAGGACGAAGAATATCAGCGTAAGAGAGGTATTGATCGGAGAAAAATTTCATTGATGATAGTGTTGAATTTTCCTCCATTTCGATAGATATTTCTCTGATTCCGAATTTGTATAAATTTGATTTGAAATTGAGAAAAAGAGGCGCTTAAAGTGTCAGAATGTGAGATTTACACTGTATGCCGTTTCAATCATAAGAAACCGACACGCAGTTTATCATGAGAATGAGAAGCTTCGACGTGCATGCATGAGTTAGCATATAATATAATTTGCTAATTACTATTTGGGATTATTCGACCGGTCAAAGAGATTTCTTAACAACTATAACCACAATTATTTGCTTAAGTTCGTGCACCGCTATTTAGTGCCCAACATTTTATACACTAATCAATATGGATAAATTATCCTCAAAATGCATTATAACACCATTCAATATATATATTATATTGAATTCAAAGTATGGATTAAAGTACACTTGGCACATACATATGTATTAAAATATAATTTAATATAGATCCAAAAACATTGTAAAGGAGAAAAAGAGATATATAGCTAAGAAAAGGAGGAGAGACTAAAGCAGTTGAACAAAAAGTTAGGTGAATATTGTTGGCTTCTCAATATATTTAACCCTTTCACTCATTCTTCTTTTTTCTTCCTTACATATATCCTTATAACCTCTCTTCTCTTCGTCTCCTTCTTCTTCTTAATCCCACACTGAGATTGATCTAGACAGAGAAAGATTTATCAACAATGGAAGGGATTGAAGACACAAACCCAATGTTAACCCTAGAAGAAGGCGAAAACACCGATGTTTTTTCATCTTTCGATCATGAAAAAAGATTGATGATGATGGCTCCTTCATTAATATTTTCCGGTGAAGTGGGTTCGTCTTCCTGTTCTCCGGCGAGTTTTAATGTATCAGCTCAACCAGAGAACATTCAAGGAGGAGCATTAGTGAGTAACAATGGAGATGATCATAATAAGAATTGGAATAAAGGAAAAGGGAAAAGATCATCACAAGCAGTGCAGAAAATAGCATTTCATACAAGGAGTGATGATGATGTACTTGATGATGGTTATCGTTGGAGAAAATATGGTCAGAAATCTGTTAAGAACAATGCTCATGCTAGGTAATTCTTCTCTTTACTTACTTTTATCGCATTCATCAATACATTTATAAAAGTAGCTATCGAGATTGACCTAAACATATACACACTCTTGGTCACGTGTATCTTTTGGTTGGAAACATTAGTTTAACAACCTAAACTATATTGAACTCATCAGTTTCAGTTAGTCCGGTTGCATGTCGTACGATATTGGTTTGGGTATCTTCAAAATACATGATGATTCTTTTTTGTTGATATCCATGAATATTAGGTAATATCCATAACTGAACAGAACCAATACCTGAATGGGTATTGGAATGTGACCAAATACCATGAATACATATACACACTAATATGTCTAATACTTTGGGTATTTCATATAAATTTTGGAAAAAATATTGAGTACTATTGTAGATATTTTTCGGATATGTTTCATTCTCAAAGTTATTATCTGAACCGATCTAGAACTGGTTGGAACCAAATCAAAACTTTTTTGGTACCTACATAGGCAAAAAATCTCCTACTTGAAATACTTTTTTTTCTTTTTTGTTGTTGATAAGAAACGATCGATTATGATTGTGAATTGATTGTATTAATCATTTTTCTGATACAAAAATTGCAGGAGCTATTACAGATGTACATACCACACATGCAACGTGAAGAAACAAGTGCAGAGATTGGCAAAAGATCCAAATGTAGTAGTAACAACATACGAAGGTGTTCATAATCATCCTTGTGAGAAGCTCATGGAGACTCTTAGTCCTCTCCTTAGACAACTTCAGTTTCTCTCCAGAGTTTCTGATCTCTGATTTAATGTTAATAATTAATTAGTGCTGTAATTAATTAATTATACTTTAATCTTTCCATTGACCCCAAACCTCCCAAGAAATGGATGTATAGAAGAAATATATATATGATCATATATGTTTTATGTTTATTGAGATATATCAAATTATCAAACAAGTGGATTTATAGTCATATTTGAGTTTTAGTATTTTAAGTTTAAATACTTTAAAATATATTTATTACATCATTCACATATAATTTTCTCAAGAACTTGAAAATCAGTGATCCAATTACAAATTATACAAACTATACATTTCTTTTTCTAAAAATTGATAATATTGGATTATAATTAATTTCTCGATAAATTAGTTAAACCAAAAAATTAATTTAAGACCGAAAAAAATATAAATATACTTGTAGGGAAGTGCCACATATGCTACCTCCTATAATAGCTATATACTTAAGATTTACATGATTTAGTTATTGTCGATCCAATTTATACAAATAAATATATATATATATATATTGATTTATCAAAGGATAATTTACATATTATTAATTTATAGAGGTGATATTGTATTTAAAAGAATATCATATAAATAAATTTTCACTAATTAATCCTTAACAAAATTTCTATGTTTTTTTAATAAACATACTTCCAATTTGGTGAGAATCCAATGTAATGCATATAATTTTGGGAAACATTTTAGAAACAAGAGTGATTGGATAAATATAAACCCATAAACCACTAAGACTCAAAAACCTATCAGGGTTCCTAGTCAAACGAAGAACCTGATCAAAACCCACTAAGACGTCGTTTTGCTTCTTCACAGCCTTCTTCATATTCTTCTTCATTGCCTTCTTCATAGCTTCTTTGTGACTTTGTGAAAGACGATACGTCTTGATGTTTGTATTTAGGGTTCCTGTATTTATACTAATGACGCCACTCTTTGAAAGCTTCAAATTGACGCTACTGTTATGAAAAATACTAAACTGGAAAACCGAACCCTAAACCGGTACTAATTACAGAGTTAAACACTTAACCATTGGATTGATCCGAAACAAATATCTCAAACAAAACCGAACCAATCGGGTCATAGCCAAAAGAAATTTCTCTATACGGAGTTATGCGACTTTTTTAATCGAACTCTATTAAAAAGATTACAAAGTTAAACATTTAACCATTAGGGATTCGGGAAGATAGAACTATGGGGTAGCGAGTTTTTAACCTATTATTGTTAAGTTTGGATACGAAACAGCGTGCCGTTTCTGACCAAGTGACGATACAGAGGAACATCATGATTTTCATTTAAGTGTTTTAACAAAACAACAGAGAAAGTGTATCTCACAGAGAATATATCAGATTCACAGAGCTCAAAGAAGCTAAGCTTATAACAAAGTAAGATATTTCATATTCACTCTTGTCAGAAGAAGTCAAGGGAAAAAGACAGATATACCCCTTGTCAAAGTGATCCAGAGCAGAAGAAGACAGTTTAATAAGTTTAGTTTCTAGCAATTGTCTTGAGCTAAGAAACATGTAACACACAAAACAAAGTCTACGGGATTTGTTTTCAGCCTTTTCCACCCTAAAAGAGAAAAACAAAACAATGATATGCGTAAGGCAGAGGTAATAGAAACGAGTATAACTGTTTCATTTGATGTCTTTAAAGTATCTCACCTTGCGAGGGGGAGTTCCTCTCCTTCCTGCATTTCTGCCAAATCCGATATTTCCTTTCTTTTCAGATGCCTTAAGGATTTGAAAAGAGCAGGTCAAGGAATCATCCACACTCATCATTGCTCCCGCATTGTCAAACTCTCCACAGTAGTTTGGGGCCGAGAATATTGTAACTAGCTGTCTATTTGCAAAGAACTCATACCCGTCTTCCACAACCTAAGCAAAACAACTAACTTCAGTGGGGATCTTTAAGTGTTAACAAAGTCATCACCTTTAGTAGACTATGATGAAATGTTAGCCAAAGAGACTGGCGATTTATATTTGTCTGAAACAGTTTCCTCACATACCTGATGAGCTCTACAGATTAGGTCAAGGTCATGTGTTTCAAGAAACTCCTCGACTTTATCAACCCCAAAAGTGTATGAGACACCTCTGTCATTCTCTCCCCATCCTTCAATGTCCTTGTCAGGATCAGACCACAACAGATCACATAGTAGTCCATGATCAGGAATGTCAATAGGACGGGGAATGTTCCTGATCTCATCCATGTGCTTCAATTCAGGCGATAGCCCACCGTGCATACAGAGAATCTTTTCATCGATAAGAGCAGCAACAGGGAGACAGTTAAAGCAGTCAGTAAATATTTTCCACACTCGAACGCTATATCTCTTCTTGCACTCATCATAGAATCCATATATACGGTTTATAGAAGCACACTCATGATTCCCTCGTAGAAGAAAGAAATTCTCTTTGTACTTAATCTTATAGGCAAGAAGAAGGCATATGGTCTCTACACTTTGCTTCCCACGATCTACATAATCACCAAGAAACAAATAGTTTGCAGCCGGAGGGTAGCCACCGTATTCAAACAATCTCAAGAGATCTGAGAACTGACCATGAGTATCTCCTGTTAAGAACATAAAAACGAAACCATTATAAAGCCTGAATAAGAAATGCTAAAACTGTAAAGCAAAATGATAATACGCATAAGAGTAAAAGGTCTTTATGCATCCAGTGTAAACGCACAGAACAATATAATATTAGCTCTGAATCTGATACAGAGCAAAAATAAAGATCGATAATAAAGCTCAATGATCATTTCTAATTCATATCGTATCTCACTGATGATAAATGATCAAGTAAATCTATCTAAACAATAGATTCACTACATTCATATACATTTCTATAAATTTCACTACGTCTGCTTAGCTAACAATCTCCAGCTATAAAAGAAACAGCAGTTCAACCAGTTTTCATATGTATTTCTCTAAATTTCAACAACTCTGAGTAACTAATCAATCTCCAGTTCCTATCTATGATCAAACGAAATCTATGCAAACTTTCATACAAGCCTTCAAAAGAGATAACTATTTTAAAATCTACAAATTCTTAGGAGTCTGCTTCAGTTAATCGATCAATACCACAAATCTTAATAGGAGCCTCGAGTTCAAGAAGATTTGGTTGACTTAGAAAGATCTGCTTAGCCGTAGAACAAAGATGTTTAATCTCAGCCTCCGTCAACTGCACCTGCTTCGTCGTCTTCCCGTTTTTCGCTCCCAATAACCTCTTTATAACATCATCCACCACACTATCTTCCATCAAAAATCAAACACCAAATAAATTCACACCAGCGAAGAACAAAAACCCCTCAAATTCGAAAACAAAATTCGAACACCCAATGAGATAAGAGTTTCTTTTCGCGGCCTCAAGTTTCGGAACTTAGTTTACGATCAAGGTAAATCAAATTCACTGCTTCGTATCAACAGAGACTTATGGTTATGATTCTGAAGAGAGAAAGGGGTTTGTTGTGATTCTGAAGCTAAGAAGAAGAAGAAGACGGAGCCCTAAACAGAGAAGAGAATCGGCTAGAGACGGGGAAGGAGAAAACGAACCACACGTGCGGCTCGTGTGAACCGGAAGGGACGGCTTTGTCTTTTGACCAAACAATAATTTAATATTTTTGATTATTTTTTAAAAAAAAACATTTGTTTACAGATATTTTTTTAATTATTATTGTTTTTTGGTCAAATTCGGCTTGATTCTACTAATATTATGTGATCGTCAATCGAAATTATATCAAGATAAGATGACAAATAAAATCAAAATAAATAATACAAACTGAATATTATTTTAATCTTAATTTCTACTATGTCCAAACAAACTAAGTCAAAAAAAAAAATTAATTATAGCTATTGTTTTTGCCCACCAAAAATAATCATAGCTATTTTAGTTAATAATTATTCATAATTTTTTCTCTTTTAGAGAGTTTCCACACATATTATAAATATATCAAACGATATATATTGTAAATAAATTTTTATTATAAAATGGATAAGGTACAACTTTTTTCATTGGGTTTGATTTTTTTTAAAAAATCATATTATCGTGTATAATACTATTATTTAGATTTTTTTGAGAAAATTTAGGATATAGATAAGATTTTGGCTTGTTATAACTCGTCGTTTATATTGATATCCTAATAATATAATCAAATGAACTAAATTCCAAATTTAAACTCCCAAATTCATTATGATAGAATCTTTGCCTAGACCACTTGTAATTACGTCTCTTCAACGTGTATAAACGTGGATTTAATTTTGTTTTTTAATAAACATTAGATCACAACTGATCAACCAAGTTCTATATAATATTAATAGTTAGATTCGATATCTGAATATGCAAGTACGTATGTTTTAATACACTTATCACATACCACTAGACTAAAAGTTATATGCGAGTTTAAATTATATATTTTTCTGGCACCAAATGTGAGTTGTTTGTGTAAATTAGTTCTTTAGATAATTTATCAAAACGTAATGAAGACTCTGCCAAACCTTATCCTCATGACATAACCAAATTTCACAAACGCATTACATTTATAAGCGATATAAATCCAAAACCAATTATTGGGCCACACACTTATTTTCTTCTTCTAGGCCCAATTGAAGCAAAGAACTAAAATAGAACTTGTTGCCTTTGCAGTCTTCAACATACCCAAAGAAGGATATAGCACTCCTCACAAAAAGACGCTACCGTTACAAGCATATTAGAGTATGATTTAACACTATGAAATGAATTGAGACAACAAGATGATGATGAAGCTAAAAGGTTATGATTATTGAGCTAACTCTTTTTTATTTGGAATGTAACAGCTTTCCTTCAACTTGTTTCTATGGACTTTGTGTGATTTCATTGAGAATGGCAAAAGAATTTTGAAACATTTTGTAACCATTACAAAAATTAGTAAAATCAAAAGACAAAACAACCAACAAAATATCGAATACATGGTGAACAAAGTTAAGCATTTAAATTCACAAATGTTAAAAAAAAAAAAAATCACAAATATGGCTAGGTTCAGCTGCGAAGCAGAGTAATGGCAAGCGATATTGTGCAGATGGTTAAACCAAACATTGCTAAGAAGGCATATTTCCTGCAGAACAGAAAGATACAAGTCTGTCAATAAGCATTCTACTACATTCAGGTTTCAGTTATGCCACAAGCTTAGAAGTAGTTTAAAACCGAGTCATTACAGTTAAAAGTAGTTTCTTCAATAGTGAATTTGGCTTATTAATTAGGATTCCAAGTCACTGATCAGGGCAGCATCAAAAGTCATTATTGTAACCAAGTCGTTGAAACACATAAGCTAAGAGACAAAGATCTATTATAACTTTTGTTTCCTTAAGTTGTGATTCTATTACTACATCACTACAGAGTATTGAATGTTGGGAGGGATCTTAACTCCAATAACTTGTCCTAAAACATAAAGAAGGAAGAAGAAAAATAACTAACCCAATGGCTAGGCGTTTCATAGGATCTCAAGTGGAATAGCCTTTGAAGTAGAAGAATCTGCTAACGTTGTAAAGCAAACCAAGGCCTTGTTTGCTGATGAATAAACTGAGATCACTGAACCGATCTTAGTCTCTGGTTTATAGTGTAGTGAAACAACAGGCAATTAAAGCCATCGCCCATCTAACATATCATCATCATCCACAATTTAATAACAACATAACCAAATATTAATTGAATTTAGATTGTGGATAATAAAACTGAAAAGCGGAAGCAATGAACTGATCAAAGTTAATTTCCAACCAGGCTATATTAGTATGAATTGAACCATTTTTATTACAATCCCCTGCTAGAGGATCCAATTCCATCATGTGGCTTAGTAAAACCACAATTCATAATGAGAGAACAAAGTTTTACTTGACAGGAGCAAGAATGGTGTAAAGAAGGAGGAATGAAACAATGACGATGGCTCCAATAAGTGTAAACCTCGGACTTGTCCAGAGCATCAGATTGGATCTCTCTGTTCTTTTTATAGGGTCCACTTCTTCCGACAATGGAAACTCCGATCTCCGAGGATTCCAAGTCACGTACTTGTCTACGTTGAATTGAGAAAACAATGTCTTCTTGCTCTGTTTCTTAAAATTCTTCCACGCTTTGTCCCAATCTGTCGATGATTTATCACCACCGTTTCGGGGAGGTTCGCTTTTGGAGCAACGGAATCTAGACGGTGATGAGAATTTTGGAAGCATCCGGTAGAAATCTGGAGATTTTAAACCGGAAATTCCAACAGAAATGTCCATTTTCCCAATTCGGTATGGACAAAATAGAAAAATTGTATCTTGAGAGTTCTTCTTCTCCTGCTACGAAGAAAAAAAAAAAAAAAAAAAGAGTTAACGGAACCCACACAATCTAACGGCGTTCACATACAGATAAGGGGTAATATCGTCATTTCAGTCCCAACTCCCCTGCTCCAAGCAAAACACACCTGAGAATCCTTCAGTGGCATTTTTTGGAAGCTCACATAAATCACTTGAGCAAGCGAATTTTTCACTTGATACGTGGCATTTTATTAACCCGTTAGATCATAAAACCCCGTCACTCATCTGTATCCAACGGCTCTCAATCACTTAGTTTAGCAATAATGTAATTGCCACGTCAGACTTACCGGTACGGACGAGCTCATCGGAAGAATCTCACCGTCGACGACTTATCTAAACAAACCAAAGTTAATTTCCCGAAAACTATAAATACTCATCTTTTTTCCACTTTTATTTTCTTGCCCTAGAAAAAAATCCCTCGATTTACGCAGCCGCACCATTGCGTTTTTTTTTCTTCTTCCTTCAAAATCCGAATTCAATCTCACTCTATTAGCTCACTTTCCTTCTGATTTTCCCCAATTAATTTTTGCGATCTATTCATCTTCTATCAAGCTCGATTGAACTATTGGGGTATTGGTTTTAAGAAGATGACTTCGTTTCGCAGCTTACATGTTTGCGATGTTGTTGATTTGGGTTTCTCGTGGTGGTGGTGATGGATGGTTTAGAGATTTCTTGCCCCGTAGATGTTTCGGTGCCGGGTAAGCTTATGGGATCTGAAGGGTGTGGTGGAGTTAGGGTTTCGTCGAATAAAGCAGATAACAACTGTGAGACAGCTCGTGTCTCGATTGGTCGAAATTCATCGATTGAGCGTTGTAGTGCTTCAATCAACAAGAAAGGTGAGCTATTAATTACATCTTGATTGCTTCGTTTTATTCTGCTTTCCCTTCCCTTTTGACTTTCGAATCCATTTGGTCTATCAAGTTTAAATTGATTTTGGGATTGATTGGACAAACTTATTAGATTGATGTTAATCAGGCTATGAAGTGAGGATTCAAAATTATTCATCATTACACTGAGTAACCTTTATAGTTGTTAGATCCATGTGTAAATATCCTCAGCACTTTTTCATTTGGTATAAGACATATCAGAGTGTGTTAAATTTGATATGGACTTTCTCTGTTACTTGATCCAGCAGCAGGAAGCAGCAGTGGGGGGTCTGATTCATCGCTATGGCGCAAGTTAATGCATTCACACGATTTTGTTCACGATAGGCTAACCAAACTTCGAGTTGAAAATTCATCGGAGCCTCAAAACGGTTACCTACCAATTGCCAGTCCAGAGAGTACTGAGTCTCCTAGGAAAAGAGGAAAACTTTCGAGAAGTAGTAGTAATGGGAGTTCGAGAAGGACAAAATTGATTCTCTTAGATGACACAGTGAACACACTGAGAGATAACGACACGAAGGAGATATGTGGACAAGGATCTACTACTTACTCAGGTAAATCCCAGGCAACAAAAGTCTTACTTATTCTTTAGTGACCCCCGGACAGTTAATATTATGGATCTTAAATTGCTGATTGCCTTGACCACTTGAAAAAAACAAAGGACTATGTAGTTTTTGAGTTCCAATCCAAATCTCATGTGATTCTTGTCTGCAACATATGCTGTCATCTTGTCAGTAACGGGATGTTTAACAAGAGTATGTACTATGTTCGTTCACCCCTGAAAAAAAGTGCGGTTGTGCATTGTGTTAGGCTACTGATTAATTTTTTGTTGAATGCCACATAGATAAACCGTTAGTAGTGAAGCAACGGAACAGTTGTAATGGCAGGCGAAGTGAGAAGAGGATTTCAAAAGCTCCAGCGAAAACTTTTTCAACTATCAATTCAGCCACTGGGGAGAATGCATTTTTCGGTATGTGACTGCTTCTGAACTAGTCCCATCCTGTGGTATCTAATAGTGTGTTGATAATTCAATAGTTGACTCCTCAACCTAGTCGATTTACTTTGGCTAGTTAATTATTTCTCGTGTATACTTTCAATTCTATAGATTGGGTCGTCTGAACTTTGAAGTATTTTGCAAGTCAACCTGTCCTGAGGTAGCTTTAGAGGTTCCTTCGGTCATTTGTGTTGAATTTTAGTTTATTTTCTCTTTAATTCTCCTGACATCAAAGTGAAAAGGTTTCATTGGCTGACCATATTCTTTACATCGCTAAGGTACCAAAGGGACAATGTGAGAGTTATAAGCAACGTGTGCATTTCAGTACTATTTCATTAAAATGCGACCTTGTTGATATGGCAAGGTCTCGTCAGTATATCCTTCTCATGTGAAATGCCCTGATCTTTTTTTGGTGTTGTGTCTACCTCTTAATTTTACTTACATGCAGGTGCCTACGGCCTGAAGCCTGCAATAAATGATGTTACCAAACTCATTGAAGATTTGTCATTGAAAAAGCTTCTTGAAGGCACATATGAGTGTCCTTCTTTGGGAAAAGACAAGATGAAGAAATCGGACAATACTAATGACACTTTACTGAGTGTGGTCAGAAATGTTTGGTCCATTCTACCTACTAAGAGGCCTGTTCAATCACAAAGCTCTACTGAATTAGACACTTATCTGAGCAGAACACTGGGTTCACCACCTAGCTCTATCTCTCCTACACTGAATGGTGAAAACATTGATAAAGTATATGCCCTGGATGGAGATCTATCCTCATCTTCCAAGGTGGATTCTTAATCCTACTCTTTGTCTTTGAAGTTCCATATATATATACTCATTTGACTGTAAGCAAGTATAGTATGTCTTTGATGGTTTTGTTGTTTAATATGATAAGTGATTTACTCCTTGTTTTCACAGGATTTTTGTGTCAATTTGGAAACTCCTTCTACTCCGCTTAGTTTTCCATTATGTGATGCTAGTGATGTATTAAAAAGATTGGGCCTTCCTCCACCAAAAGATTTAGACTCTATGCTCCAAGATGCTTCAAAACCTTCTCAGAACTCTAAGAATAACTCAGATCAGCAACGTTCAGCTAAACAACTACCTCCTCCTGGTGGATTGCCACACTTTCCTTGGTCACAAGCTTTTAATGGGAGCTCTAGAACCAACTCAGAAGCAGCAAAGCTTCTAACCGGCAAGACACTTTGTCAAGGAAGATGGCTAAGAATAGCCGACACTACTATGAGTCCTCCAGAGGGTAAAACAAATAACTTCGCAAATCTAGAATCTCTCACGTTCAACCAAAGCTTAGTTCATCCACTACAGAAGCAAACTATTGCTGGAACTAAGACGTCTCAAACAATATTGGCTAACAGCACTTCGTGCCAGTGCATAGAAGCATCTGTTTCTACCTTTCAAAAACCTTCCTTTGTTTCGACAGGTAAGAATCTGTTATCGGTCTCTTTCTTATTGGCCCCTTTTTATACACTGAACTAAAACTCTCTAATGTTAATTTATCTCTCATGAAATGTAGAACCTGAGGGATCCCGAGATGTTCAAGATGATGGTATGTTTTCACAAATCCCATTACTCAATTTCTCATCACCTAAAATTTTAGTCAGATATCCTCGTCTAATTATGATGATTTGTTGTTTGTAGCTCTGTCCTGTCCACAGCTATTAGCGGCTGCTCAGACGCTCTGTGACATTGCAGTTCAATCGGCAAAGGTCAACAACCCGAACGGAATCCTCAGATGGCCGAAGAAGCTCTCTCAGAAATCTATGAAAGCCCGCAAATCCAAACTATTAGAAAAGCCTCCCGAAAGGCATGGGACAATCCAAACTGTTTCCTCCGTAGATCCTAACTCAAGCGGCAGCAACAATAACAAGAACCACATGAGAAAAGATTCAGCGGCAATGCATAACCATCATAATCATCCTAAGCCTTCAAAGAGACTGAAACTATCAACAATGGAGAACAAGAAAGGATCATTTGCAAGCTCATCATCATTCGCAATAGAATCAGATAGAAAACATTCATCTTCAAGCAAGTTTAAGAATCATTCCCGTATGATGCTGCCACCTCCACCACCAACAAGAACACTCCAAAAAGCATCCACTTATCCTCAGAAAGCTAGGAAATCTCAAGGAACAGGTTGAGAATATATAAACCATTCTTGTGTACTCAATAAGAAGAACGAGTCTGGTTTCACAAGGAGGCACAAAGGCTTGTAGGAGTTATCTGTAAATATGAATGATGTCACGATGTAAGGTAAGTTCTTCTCTCTGTGCACAGTTTAGGTGCAGTAAGACAATAGATATATAGCTATGTGTATTGTCTTCAATGTTGTAACATTTATATTTTTTACGTTGTAGTTGTAGCCACACAGTTCTCTTGAGGTCTGTTGTGTTTAAACATTTTATAAGGTTAATGATAAAAATCCCAACTTCAGTTTGTTTGTATTTTTTTTATGTACTAAGCTCCATAAAATCATAAATATTCTACTTTTCTGAGTTCAGTTTTGTTCAATAATGGTAAGAGAAAAAACAAAGAAGAAGTATTAAGATGATTGCGGTCCAGTCTAATAAAATTTAGAATTTGAGTTATGATCATCGGTTTTGCTATTTAATTATTGACAGAACAAGAGAAAAAAGCATATTTGAAATATTTAGATAGGATATTTCTAGTTATTCTTTTCAAAACTTAGTTTTGTTTTACATTAAATTGAAAAACAAAACTACAAAAATGATAAAATTCCAGTCCATATTTATGTTTTAAAAGTTCAATAAAAATAATAAAAGATTTTTAATTCGCATGAAAAAGATATTAATTTTGAAACATAAAATATAATATTTTGTGGTCGAATCTATGAAACATTCACAAAACAGTTTAGAGGTTTATAGTTCAACAATATTCAGTGAATTAAGAGAATCAATTCTTTCAAAATGTAATGAGTTGCTAGAAGTTTCATCTGCTTTTAGACATCATATGGTATTTAGACTATTATTATAAGCTTTGAATATTTTGTCAACTCCTAAATTTGGAATTGTTTGTTATAAATATTTTGTAGTCTCCACCAACACTTTTGGTTTTATTTATCAAAAGAAACAAAAAGAAAAAAAACGGGCATGTTCTTTATATGAACGCTGCGTCAGCGACAGCGACCATATTAACACCTACATTTTCAGCTTTAATTATATGGAAAATAGTATAAGTATAATAAGTACCACCGTAACAACTTTAGTTATTCAGTCGCACGACTAGTTTTACGGTCGCCGTTTCATTTAGCGACGAGAACAATACTCATAATATAGTCGCAGCAACGTTATTTATTTATTATCATTTATTTTTGACTTTATTAAGTCTTATTTTAATCGTTAAGTGGTATCGCCGGCGACACATAAAAGAACGGGGCCAACATCATTGGTCCTAATTCGGACAACGCGTACGCTTGAATGGAACTGTTAAGTATACAAATTGAAAACCAAAAAAAATGTATACATATTTTAAAAATATTTGCAAATCTTTTCCAAATTTTACGCTAAAGGTAAGCCTCCTACCAATTATATTTTTATCAACAACAAGAATTTTTGTTGATTTGTTTATTTAAAAGAATTGTTGTTTTGTGTGAATGTAAAAGCACAGTCAATATTCATGTGTATTGTGGTTGTGATAATTAAATAATTATAATAACCTAAAGATAATATATAAAATTAGAAAAGCCATCATGAGGTCGGTTTGTAATTCAAACCTCTATGGCTTACGTATGTGAACTATGTGGTGTCACACCGATCACAATCGATTAGTTGGTATTTCTCAAAATGTTTTTGTATAATTACACACTTTTAGTTATTTTAATTAATTAGCTTTCGAGTTTTCACAAAGGAAACTAATGTATGAGTTAGAGAGACAACAGAAATGTAACCAATAAAGAATAACTTATTAACCATAATATAAGACTTTATAAACGTATCAAATCACAGATTATATTGCACGTTAGAGAATGTTACAATGTTGAAAACATGATAAAACTTTGACATAATTCATGGGTGAGACAAACTCTTTGGATGAAATTACCAAATCATGGAATGGAAGTGTTTGGATTTGTCTCTTGAAACACTATTTTGTAGTGAAAGTTAAAGGTAAATAGACAAAGATTATAAATAAAAACCACAAAAAAAAAGAAAGAACAACGCGTTTTCTCTCTAGTGCTTTTATCGAGGAAACCATATCTTTGTCATTTTTCCGACGCCAGCGACACCAAATTCACCAGATCTCGCCAACGGTGAATCTCTCTCTTCATCGTTCATCTATGCTATGTCTCTCTCTCTCCCTCAATGCCATCCACTCTCCATCATCTTTTTCTGTCGGAAGCAACGACTGATTTTATTGAAGCTCGAGGAGTTGCTTTCAGAGGACAAAGCTCCTTTGGGTTTCTTCATCACCGTCTCTTTCCATTGGAGAGGTGTTTGTGTCTCCCTCTGTTTCATTCTCTTCTGCCTCTGCCATTTGCGTTTTCAAGTTTACTGTTTCAAACTCTTCCGGTGGTTATGGCCTACCAAGACCGTACCATCCATCTTCCATCTCTCATCGCGACTTCGAAGCTTCCAGAGATATTACCACTCGCTGTCAACGAGTCTCCGGTCAGATCTATCGCTCCACCTTCCGCCAATCTCAAAGTTGCACTTTCCTCTTTCATAACAAGTCGTGTTTCACGGCAAATATTAGCCTAGAGGATGATTTTCATGATGGGTGAAACTTTCTCCTTCTCCGGTGAAGTTCCGGCGACAATGTCAGCGCTTCCGGCGCTGTCACTCCCTCTATCCAAAGAGGCATTCTGATTAGGGTTTCAGCTACTCTTCATGGATCTGGTAATAGACCATGTTTTTCGGCCTATTTTTTGTTAAAATATTTAATTCTTTCTGGACTTTTAAGCCTAATAAGAATATCTTATGATGACAAGTTATTCATGGGCCCTAGACAGTTTATGATTGAGTATTATAGGATGTTTAGATTTGTTAGTCTTTATTTCTTCAGACAGAATTTAGACTTGATTGGTTCTCTCTTTTGGGATAGAATTTCTTCTAGCATCTCCGTCATGGAGACGTATTTCAAAAGCTCGATTAGTATAAGAGCTTCTTCGATAGTTCAATTGTCCCTTGTGGCGACATAACTAGGATTAGTCTCCGATTTTCAAAGTCGAGACTCCTTATCCAACCTCTATCCAAAACCTCCAGTGTGTCAGAGTCTACTCCGCCTGGATTCATCTATTTTATGTTTTAACTTATTATCGGTTGTATTTTACTTCATAAATGCTCTTTATGAGATTGTAATCCTGAACTTTAATTAATAGAATCATATTTGTGACAAAAAAAACAAAGATTTGAAATAAGAAACTTCAATAAATAACTTCGTGGATTAAAGTTTTTGGATCTGGTGTCTTTTTCAATAATTAGATCGACAAAAGTTTGATCCATAACCAAAATCTCTCCCATCAAAACTTCTAACGATATCACATAATGTAATGACTCATTGAAATCAAATTCAGATTGAAAAAACAATAGATGTGACATACAACCACTTGACAAAATTTAATTCCTCGAATTAAGTATTTTTTTATATCAACAATTAGATCACTAAATTACAATTTATTACCCAAATCTTTCGAATATCAAAATCTATCTCCCATGACTATACTATTTTTGGAATCAAATTCTAAATATATTTCCCAAAAATTGAGTGTTTTTAATATGGTTTTTGATTTTTTTTTCAATAAAAATTTAGTTGTAACCATTATTTGGCTGAATAATTTCTTTAAAATTAGAGAATTCCGTTTTTGAGAGCTTTTGAAAATTACTAAACAAAATACAAAAAAAATAACATTAGACATTTACATAACAAAAAACTAAAAATAATATAAAAGCTACAAACATTCCTAAATGAAAACAAATATAAAGGTAAGATGACAAAGATTCTCTATTGTTTGCAAAAAGTGGTTGGGTCATTGACTTGGAAGATTAATGGTGGGCCCATTTACTCACTATACTGGGCCTCAACCACGTATTTTCCTTCTAGAAGCCCAAATTATTATTAGTTTCAAAGAAAATAAAGTGATGGACTTGGTGACAAAGCAAACTATGAACTAAATAATTGTTTTGTCTGCTTGACTTTGAATATTTTCTATAAATTGTACAATAAATAAAAAGGTTTCTTGATATTAAGTAAATCCAAGATCTTACCAAGATGCTGATCGATCTCAATGTTCAGTGCTTTGTCTCTCAGATGTGGTCTGGAATGCAGATCGTCTAACATCGAGTTCAGTTTTGATTTTTAAGAATGACGAATCTCATGTGACTGCAGGTCACCAAATCTACCAATTTGTGACTTCTCCATTAATTGTGGAAACTTTAGCGGTTAGATCGGCTCTTAAAAATGCAATAGCGAAAAGAATGCATAATTTGAAAATTATATCTGATTTACTCTCTCGTTGATCACAGCTATTAACAATAGAGTAATCCCATTAGAGATCTTTGGTATCCTGATGAATATTTTCTCTCTTTTTCTGTTTTTTGGTTCTATCTCGTTTAGTTTTATTTCAAAATCAGAAAATATCGAATCTAATTCTTTGGCTAAGTATTTTTTATCCGAATTTATTTCAAACTTTGGTAGTGGTTGAATTTCTATTTAATAAACAAGAAATTAATTGACAAAAAAATTAATAACAAATTTAGTTATTAGTGTGACATAAGAATTTTTGAGTGGAAATATAAAATGAGAGAACCAAAAAAAAAGTAAATACATTCCAACACGTTTGATTTAGATCGTTAAGTTAGCTAATTAATTGTAATTAACAATAATGAAATGCAAATTAAGGATGAAAATGTCAATTTGAAAACCTTAAAGTCAAGTAGGTGGCTTAACTTCCTTTTAGAATTTCTAGTCTACAGTAAAAAAGAAAATATCATGAAATAATATAGATAATTACTTATAAAGAGTTCAAATCTATACATACACAAATTTAGAAACAATGATTGACCTATTTGTAAAAATGGTTGGTAGAATATTCATATTATTCTTCAAGAATAACTTATGGGACAAGTTACTTTTGTTCAAAATTTATGAAACTAAGTTAGCAAAATATATATAAATAACAGAAAATTGTTAAAATAAATAAATACAGAACCACTATAAATTAATACTTTGTAAATTAATATACATTATAAATTAATTAAAAATATTATTCTAAACTAAGTTTACAGTTAATTAATTAATATATTTATAATTACGAACAAGCCATAAATAAAATTCATGGTTAATTGTCAGCTACACAAAAACCATGCAAAATATTCATATAGCTAAGAAACTTTTTGAAACAACCACACAAAAAAACATGGTCTAAATATTATTAATTTATAGATTGTAAAAAGAAATCAGGCTATCAATATTATTAATTTATAAAGGTTTTACTTTATATATATATTTAGTGTGTACATATATACACACATTTTTCCTGTTTTATACGAATTTGTATAGAGCTATGACTTTTTTCATCCATAAAATAACTTTTCGAAATTTTTAGTAAATACATTAACATTTCGTCAAAGTGAAATTGCTGGCCAAATTAGGTGTAACGTGAAAAAACCATAGGTTATATTATTTAAAGCAAGATTAGTTACGTTTGAAAATAATTATATGTCTATAGCATGTATGTAGAATATATTAAGCTTGACTTTATACAAAGTTACTTTTCTTGTAAACAAATTGTTAATTTACATCAGATTACTTTGATAATATCTTATTAACATATTGATTTAGAATATATATTAACAAACGTTACTTTTCTTTCTTCATTTCCTAGAATATTAAACTATATATGAAGCATGTAATAGCATATCTCAATTAACTATACAGATCATACATGATTTTCATATGTCAAATTAAAACATGTTGAATAATATATATATATATATATATATATGTATATGCTAAGTATCTTTGATCAATAGCGTCCTATGCATTGGGACAATATTAGTACTCACCAATAATAATACGAAATTAATACAATAGGAGTATTTTAATATTGTGAAGAAAAAAATGAATATCAAATCGTATGAAATAGAATAGGAATATTTAACGCAACAGCATGATAAAAAATAGTATCCATAAATCATAATATAATAGATTGTGTAGTTCAATTCGACAACAAATAGTATAGGTCAATTACTTGGTAGGTACGCTAGGTTTTACCAGAGACTAATAAAAAGTAAAGGAGACAAAATTCATAAGTTAAGAAAACATGTAAATAAGACTTAGATTAGTAGAAATTTGGTTTCAAAGTTTAGAATGTTTGATATTTCTATTAGTTTGTTCGTAAGTCACAATCTTAAGAAGTTCTCTTGTGAATAATTTAAGTGCCTGAAGATGTTGAAACATATTCAAGCACGCATACATATATACACTATATCTATCCATATTATCTAACTTATATTAATCACTAATTTAATTTGATATCAAATTATACTTTTGTAAATACTAAATAAATAATTTTCTATTATACACTAAACACTAAACCATAGTTCTATTGTTCTTCCATTATAAACTAAGCACTAATATACATAAAAAAAAAAGCTAGCTACTAATATAATATAAGTAGATGATATTAGCGCTATACTTTTGGTATATATATATATATATATATTTAATTTAACATAAAATTAAAATTAAATAATATTAAAAATGAACTATTTAAAGTACAGAATTGTTTTTAGTCAAACATTTACATAAATTAAACAATATAAAATCGACAATGAATATAACATTTTCTTTTAATTAACAAAACATAATCAAATTTAAAAGTTTTTCTTCGCAGTTTATCAGAAATCATCACAAGCTTGACATTTAGCTCAATATCATACCCCAATTTTATATCTCCATAATTTAAAAATGTTTTTAATTTTTTTTGTTTTGATAAAGGAAATGATTTAAAATTATTTGGACTTCAAGAACACATTAATCGACTTATATATTCAAAGAAAACACAATGCTTTAGTATAACCATGTTATAATAGGAATAAAGTGTTACGATTGAGTTTAGTTGTATCGAAAACTAATATTTGATAATCATTAATGAGATATTTTCTTTAAGAAAATGTCAACAATATTGAACTAAATATATGTACCCAAGATTATATTGGACGAACATGAAACATCTTCAATCTAAGTTTAAATAAACACTGAAAACCAAAATTTATTCTTGTTATCAAATTTAATTCTTCTTCTTAAAAATAAATTCTTATATTTAACAAAATACATTAATAAATTCTTATTTAAATTTGAGAAAGTATTAGTAGTCGTTGACTTAAAACAACGACTATATAATAGCACTTTACATACACGAAATTCGTCTAAAAATTATATTCAAAGTCGTTTCTGTTTATTATTTTTCTTTCATATAAGTTCACAAACACAAATTTGGATAAAACGCGTTAAACGAAAAAGAGAAGTAAAGTAGACTTGTAGAGAAACTATAGTCACACGATCAATCAGTCAGATCTATAAAATATTATTTTGGAATTACATGTTATAACATTTTCTAATTGTTATTATTCTTTACGTGTTATAAGAACATGAATTTATATATTAGTGGCCTTTAAAAGTTCGTATATTATGGCTAATGCTGTGGATTTTCGAAAAATTGTATTCAGGTAAACTGTATATTTTTTTCTTGGTTACCAAAATTAATATAAAATATAAGTTGCTCACATAATATATAATGTAAAATATTCACTAAAATTTTCTAATAATTATATTTTAATTGTATATCATGACTACAATTAAAATATTCACTAGCATTTTATTATAGATTTTGTTGTTAATCTGTCAGAAAATACGACAATTAGAACAATTTTTTGGGTTCACTTAAGTACAACATCTTGTACTAATTTGCCTATAAGTTTTGATATGCAAACTAAAAATTATACATTAATTTTGTACTATTGTTTTATCTAAGATTAAAGGAACATAGTATCTATAAGTGAAATGTTTAGATAAACATAGTATCAAAACTAACCATGAATAGAATGTACTAATATTCTTTCAAGTTGTCTAAAAACTTTATTAAAAATCATATTTAAAAATCTTTAAGAAAATAATATGGACAACCTAAAATCTACAAAAAAAAAATATTACGAAGAAATATTTACCTTTATTGTTTTCTCCATAAGAGTTTGATTCCAAAGAATTGCGTTATCATACATAAAATTATTAAACGTTTGAGAGTTGAGTTAAGGTTCAAAGATAAAAATAAATTAAATTTATGAATTTTCCGGTTGAGATTATACCTAAAAGATGTGTTTATATGTTTAGTTATGACAATGTTAACTTCGATTATAGAAAAAAATAAAATTTTGGAATATTATATATTAAACATACAATCATATTTTTATAATAACTCAAAATTCCGTATAATTTTTGGGTAAAATAAGTATTTTTAAGAGTTTTTCCCCAAAATTAATAATATAAATATAAAAAAAAGGCATATTCCGTCAAAATTTCCCTCGTCTTCGCGCTCTCTCTCCGTCAACGTTATGTTTTCTCTTAGGTTTTTATTTTTATTTTTTATGGGTTAAATTTTTTTTGGTTCTCTCTTGCTCATTAACCTCTGAATCATCACTTTGTCTCCTATAAAGCAAAGAGTTGCACAGCGCGTGAAAAATGGCTTTTCCCACTGAGCCACGACGCGTTTGAAAAGCTCTCTTCTCTCTCTCAAAAAGATTCCACCTACCTATACTTATACACACACATATATATATACTCTCTCTATGCTACGTGTATATACGTCCAATCTCCTTCACTGGACAATTTGATCGTTACTCTTCGCCGGAATTCGATTCCGATCATAACACTTTGGATCTGTTCTCGATTTTCATCAATGAGGCCGTTCTCTAAGCACGATCGGCGTCGTTGGTCGTTTGATTCTGTCTCTGCTGAAAGAAACGGAATTGGAAGTGCATCAACTTCACCAGGAACTGAATACTCTAACGGTGGTTATGGTGAAGAGTTTGTTGAGGTTACGATCGATCTTCAAGACGATGATACTATTGTTCTTCGTAGCGTTGAGCCAGCTACTGCTATTAATGTCGATATTTCCGATGAAACCGCTTCAACAGCTGGAGGAGGGATGATGACTCCGGTTTCGATTTCGAGATCTCCGACGATGAAACGGACTTCATCAAATCGGCTTCGGCAATTTTCACAGGAGCTTAAGGCGGAAGCTGTCGCGAAAGCGAAGCAGATATCGCAAGAGTTGAAGCGATTTTCATGGTCTCGTTCGTTTTCCGGTACTCTAACCACCACGAATCATCAAAACGGCGGTGGTGGTTTAGTGAACTCGGCTTTAGAAGCTCGAGCGTTGCGGAAACAAAGAGCTCAGCTAGATCGGACTCGGTCCAGTGCTCAGAGAGCTCTTCGTGGCTTGAGATTCATCAGCAATAAGAGAACAAACTTCGATGGCTGGAACGATGTTCAATCCAATTTCGAAAAACTCTCCAAAAACGGATACATCTACCGCTCCGATTTCGCTCAATGCATAGGTTCGATAATCAAAATCTCCATATCTTGAAATTTTGTCTTCTTCTGAAATTCAAATTTCGTAATCTCGGTTTGTTCGTTTGAATTTTTTCTTTCTCCAGGAATGAAAGATTCAAAGGAATTTGCACTCGAATTGTTCGACGCATTGAGCAGAAGAAGAAGACAAAGAGTTGAGAAAATCAATCACGACGAACTTTACGAGTATTGGTCTCAAATCAACGACGAAAGCTTCGATTCACGTCTCCAGATCTTCTTCGACATGTACGTAAAAAAAATAGTTACTTAATAATTAATTAATTACTTATTAAATCCTAATCATTTATTTTCTACTAATAATCATTATTATCTTTATAAGCTCTTTAATAATCATTTTACTACAAAAGGATCCCATATTTTCAGCGTTCCAGATCAGTCTTCTTAATTATGATAATAAACAGTAATTTAATTTGCATGTGTGCAGAAATTATTGTTCCCTGACGATGCGTATGTTTTAATTATACGTCTTTATTTTATATAAACCTTTGACTTTAAAGGAAGATTCTATAATTTATTTACAAAATTTAATTCTGTTTTTTACAGAGTGGACAAGAATGAAGATGGGAGAATTACAGAGGAGGAAGTACAAGAGGTAAACAAACAGATAATTAGCGTTATCACTTTTGTCTTTATTCAATTAAACATAATTATTTTAAATTTTTCGTTAAATTTATAAGTAATTGGGACTGTTAGTCAAATCAGAGTTTTTTTAATTATATTGAAAGTAGGCGGGATTTGGTGACCTTAAATTTCATGAAATGCTGATATACTAACCACTCCAATTAATTTTTTAGAAAATTGAAAGAACCAAAATCCGAATTTTCTTGTCCTTGATTTTCACCCATGTTCTTCAGATTCTTATCTGTAAACTAATGCGTCATTTATGAAGAAATTTGTTAAGTATTATCTTAAGTTTTGACTAATACTAATCAACTTGTTTTAACTTAATAATAAATTTACATTGACGATGACTCAAAAAAAAAAAACAATTAAGATGGTTTTAATATAATTTTTGTGATGGAAATTTAGATAATAATGCTGAGTGCATCTGCAAATAAGCTATCAAGATTGAAGGATCAAGCAGAGGAATATGCAGCTTTGATTATGGAAGAGTTAGATCCTGAAAGACTTGGCTACATTGAGGTTTGGTTTAATACTTTTTTAATTGTAATTTTTATTATTATGTTACACAAAATGAAAAATTGAATTTTCCACCGCCACATGCTTTATTTCCGTGCTTGCATGATGTGAATATTATATTTGCAGAATGTCTTCAATACTTTCGTTACACAAACCAAATAAAGTATGTAAACCGCCGCCCATATATAGAATTTTATAATTTCTTTCTATATTTAATGACTTCACAGGTTATAGAAACCAAAAACTAAAAAACAAAAATTACTATTGCATTAAATTATTTCTCTCTTTTTAATTTAAATTTTTTCATATTTGCTTTTTTTCTACTCTTATCTCATTTTGCTGACACCTAGAATAGTTGTCCACAAATTTAATATTTTCTTCTTTTCTAATTCATCAACTGGTAGGTGAAGTAGTTACAATTAGATTGTTTCTACTGCTAGCCAAAATACAAGAGTCTTTGAAAAAAAGTTATGTTTATCTAACTCATCAGCAATATATGATATTATGATTTAGATTTCATGCTAATTTTCTTTTCTTTTTTGGTGTAGCTATGGCAACTAGAGACTCTGCTTCTACAGAAAGATACATACCTCAACTACAGTCAAGCATTGAGTTATACAAGCCAAGCATTAAGCCAAAACCTTCATGGCTTAAGACAAAACAGTCGAATAGGTCGAATGAGTTCGGATTGCGTTTACTTCATTCAAGAGAATTGGAAAAGGATATGGGTTTTGTTCTTATGGGTCATGATCATGCTCGGATTGTTCTTATGGAAATTCTTCCAATACAAGCAAAAAGATGCATTTCATGTGATGGGTTACTGTTTACTAACAGCAAAAGGAGCTGCTGAAACACTTAAATTCAACATGGCTCTTATACTATTCCCAGTCTGCAGAAACACAATTACTTGGCTTAGATCAACAAGACTCTCTTGCTTCGTTCCTTTCGATGATAACATCAACTTTCACAAGGTTAGTTCAATCTTTTCCTTTTTGTACTCTTTTGATTTGTTTATACAAGTTTTGGGGTCCCATGAGAACTTTCTTTTCGTGCATCTATAGAAGTCAAAACAAATACTAATTACACATATACAATATCCTCTTCCAAAGCAATGTGCTGCCGAAAAAAGCTGAGATGTGGGGCTCATTTTTTTGTGTGCACGCACTCGAAATTGACAGCTTAACATCTCTTTCGCTTTCCCCCTTTTTTTGTTGTTAAAACTCATTTTCTTACATTTTTGCCACAAGTAAAATTATGAAATGTTGACTTGGTTTGGAAATTTATTTACTGATATTTTGTCCACTTACAGAGAATTTAAACTCACTCCTCTTTGTTTTTGTCTTGGTTATGTACAGACAATTGCTGCAGCTATTGTCGTAGGTGTGATCCTTCACGTTGGAGACCATATTGCTTGTGATTTCCCAAGAATCATTAGAGCCACTGAATACGATTACAATCGCTATCTGTTTCGTTACTTTCAAACAAAACAACCAACATATTGGGACCTCGTCAAGGGACCTGAAGGAATCACAGGGATTTTAATGGTCATTTTAATGACTATTTCATTCATATTAGCAACAAGATGGTTTAGACGTAACCTTGTCAAGCTTCCTAGGCCATTTGATCGTCTTACTGGTTTTAATGCCTTTTGGTATTCTCATCATTTGTTCATCATTGTCTATGTCTTGCTTATCCTTCATGGTCTCTTCCTTTATTTCGCCAAGCCTTGGTATGTTCATACGGTAAGTCTCTATGCTTCTTAAGCTCATTACTTGTTGAATAATTTTTAATTTCGATTCTGAAATATTCTTCTTTCGTTTCAGACATGGATGTATCTTGCAGTCCCAGTTTTACTCTATGGTGGAGAAAGAACTCTTCGATACTTCCGTTCTGGTTCTTATTCGGTTCGACTTCTCAAAGTATGTAAAAGAAAAAACCAAAACAATGGACTCTGTTTTCATTTCTTATCTTCATTGCCTTTAAGAACAAGCTAACTTTCTTTTTGATGTTTTTTCCTTACAGGTTGCTATATATCCTGGAAATGTTCTGACACTTCAAATGTCGAAACCATCTCAATTTCGTTACAAAAGTGGACAATACATGTTCGTCCAATGTCCTGCAGTTTCTCCATTCGAATGGTAAAAAATTTACTCGACCCACAAGTGTTTTTCTTACTGATCAAGAAATCTTTTTTACTAATTTGTATGTTGTTTTTAGGCATCCATTTTCAATTACTTCCGCACCTGAAGATGATTATATCAGTATTCACATTAGACAACTTGGAGATTGGACTCAAGAACTCAAGAAAAAGTTCTCTGAAGTTTGTCAACCACCGGTTGCTGGTAAAAGCGGACTTCTCAGAGCCGACGAATCAACAAAAACAAGGTATAACGCAGGGAAAAAACAGAACATTTAAAACTGTTTTCCTTTCTTAAAACTAATCAAATGATGATATGTTTTAACAGTTTGCCAAAGCTATTGATAGATGGACCGTACGGTGCACCAGCACAAGACTATATGAAATATGATGTTCTCTTATTAGTTGGTCTTGGCATTGGTGCAACTCCATTTATCAGTATCTTGAAAGATCTGCTTAACAACATTGTTAAAATGGAAGAGCATGCGGTAATTAAATAAAAGAGTCTTAATCCTTTTATTTATTTGTCTATTTAATGAAGATCTGAATTTTATAAATGGTTTTACATCTCCAGGATTCGATTTCGGATTTCAGTAGATCATCAGAACATAGCACAGGAAGCAACAGTGAGACACCAAGACAAAAGAAAATACTAAAAACCACAAATGCTTACTTCTATTGGGTTACAAGAGAACAAGGCTCCTTTGATTGGTTCAAAGGCGTTATGAACGAAGTCGCAGAGCTTGACCAAAGAGTAAATAGCAAAATCCAAACCTAACTTCTTTGAAATAAATCTCAACTGAGAAAATCAACATTTTTGTGGAACAGGGTGTGATAGAGATGCATAATTATTTGACAAGTGTGTATGAAGAAGGTGATGCACGTTCTGCTCTCATTACAATGGTTCAAGCTCTTAATCATGCCAAAAATGGAGTAGACATTGTCTCTGGCACTAGAGTACGTGTAATTTCTTCCATTAACCAAAACAAAGTTGTGATTCTTTTGATTTCTCAAAAACGATCCCCAACTTCTCGTTTGTGGGAAAATGAACCCCACACAAAAGATCTATGATGCTTACAAAATCTTCAATTTCAGGTCAGAACACACTTTGCAAGACCTAACTGGAAAAAGGTTCTCTCTAAGCTAAGTTCCAAGCACACTAATGCAAGAATAGGTAACAATGAATCGCTTTCCGATTCGGTCCATACTTTATAGGTTTAATCAATTTAGTC
Organism: Lepidium didymum; assembly: GCA_963920545.1. Classification (NCBI taxonomy): domain Eukaryota; kingdom Viridiplantae; phylum Streptophyta; class Magnoliopsida; order Brassicales; family Brassicaceae; genus Lepidium; species Lepidium didymum. The sequence continues at coordinate 247,198 of OY986987.1, read as the reverse complement.
CCTACAATCGGTTTAATCAATCTAGTCCCTACAATTTGGATAATGATTTGATTCTTAAACTCATTGACTTTTGTTTGACAGGAGTGTTTTACTGTGGAGTACCAGTTTTAGGGAAAGAACTTAGCAAACTCTGCAACACATTCAATCAAAAAGGTTCAACAAAGTTTGAGTTTCACAAGGAACATTTCTAAAAGAAGATCAAGTAATTAAGAAGCCTTAAAGAGACCCCTTAGATTCTTTAATATCTCACATTTAGCCACTTATATAGTATAAAAGCAATCTCTTCTTCACATTCATAAATATACACTTTTTAATTTAAAGGTGATTAAACGTTAACACTCTGTCAAAAAGTGAGTGTGTTAACGTTTAATTTTCACACCGAGGCATACATGTAAATATACGAGAGAGGAGCATTTAAGGGGAGAGTTTTATAGAAGCATATGTATTAGGGTTTCTTTTATAGTTACTTGTATAGCAAGCAAGATAAGGAGATTCTAGAAGACGTGAGATTAGGTGAAGGGTAAACGACGTCGTTTTCAGTTGGGGAGAAAGTGCATTACAGCTGCAAGGAAGAGAAAGGATGGAAGTTGATAATGCGTTGATAAGGTCCATGTGATTAGGAATACCGATGACACTTTTCTTTTCTTTTTTTTGATATTTTTTACGATTTTTTGCTGTTTAAGAAAATTTTAGTGGAGTCGGTGAAAGAAAGAATAGAAGTTATAGAATATTGGGAGGATACTTGGGAAATAATGGAATTATAATATATTTATCATTATGTAAAGTGTATAAAGCTTAAAAGTTTATAGTTCCTATTTGATTCCACTCTTTTATTTTTTAAATGTATTTCATCCTTGCTGGTATATGTACGTTTCTCTTTGTTTGTTTCAAAGAGACAAAACTTAAATGAATAATTCATAGTTACATAAAATGGGTAAAAAGAAACCACCCTACTGGTTTAAGCTCAAAAATTGGTTCTAATGCGCTTATAGTTCGATTTTTGGTAAGAAGTATGTTTTACATCATGTTTCTCGTATTAGCAAAGGTTGGTCTCGGTGCTAAGAGAATTAGGCTTAGAATCTGAATCTCCCGGTTTAAAATATGGTAATAATTACGGAATAAAGAAAAAAAAACACATAAATGATAAGAGTGAATGGTATGTGACAAAAAAAAAAGATAAAGAGTGAATGGTAAAACATAAGACAGTTGAAGCTTTGTACAGTTTGGTAAACCACACACCTTGACACAATTTTTTTTTTACATGACCACACTCATGCAGTCATCGGTGGACCTATTCATATGAAATTGACACACCATAAATTTGAGAAAAAAAAATTTCATATAAAATTAAGTTGTTTGTTACAAGTGAATTAAACTTACTTATCGTATTGACACCCATAAAATTTAAGAAATTTATTTAATTAAATAAAACTATCCACTAAAAACAACCCATAATCCAAGTATCCGTTCCTTAATTTTTGAAAAATTCTCTTTTAAATATAATAATTATTAAAAAATTTAATACTATATTTTTTATTTGTCAATAATAAATTTCATTGATAAGATTTTACTCGAAATAAAGTTTACATTATTTATTTAATAACTAATAAATTTGATTAACCTAATTTATTTAGTAACGATTATTTATCCTAAATTTTTTATACAACATCTTCTTTTCTGTCTATACTATTCGACGAAAATATTTTATAATATGAAAGATTCACATAATAGTTTTTGTTGGATGCTTTTTATCGATTATATTTTTTTATAATATATAATTATTTATTATTTATGTGACAAAGTAAAGTAAAAAAAAAATTCTTGGTCCGCCTGCGGTACCATTTTTGTTACGAAGTTCGAACATTTATAAATGGACCAAAAGAAATCTACACATACATGTATTTGTTAATGGACCAAAGATGTCAGTACTTGTGAAACACTAAACCCTCAGAAGATCAAAATGACTAAGGCCCACTGGAATTTAAGTTATAAATTGGTTTAATCAATGACCCATTTAACCAATGGGTCCATATAGTAAATACTCAGTACGAGTTGAACCTCTCTTGCTAGAAGCCTAGAACTAAGACTTGAGACCAACTTTGAAGAAAAAAATTAAAAAATACTTTAGTTCCAAACATATAGATTTAAGAATACATTAGTCTAAGGTTTTGACTAATTTCTTGAATAATAGAATACGTCAAAAAAGTTAAAACAATTTTTAAAAAATCTTAAGCAGTTGAACAAACAACCTTAAACATTACTTTTTCAAAAAATTTAATTGGTTGATATTAGTTTTTGGTTACTCGTATTCAATTTTTAATTTAGAAACCCATAATACAACCAGTACCAATAAAAATATATAATTAATTAAGTATATTTATTTAAATATTTTAAGTTGTCCAAAATTAATGGAAAAACAACCAAACCCCCAAGAAATTTCCCAATGGAAGAAAAAGCAAATACCCAAATTCAAAAACGAGTAATGCAGCTCAAATATTAAAATCTCGACGAGTCTATATAAATAAATCAAATTTAACAAAAAGAAAAGAATTAAAATAATTTAAAGAAAACCAAAATCAAGCATTCCAAAAAAGACTTTAGGAAAAAAGAAAAAACAACGCGCAAAACTACTAACCCAATAATACATTGCCACGTGTCCCTCATGGAAGAGTCTTTTTAACCGCCAAATAAGAAACTACCCATAAACACAGTTCCCTTAACTTCTTCTTCTTCAAATTATTTGATCTCAATACCAAACCAAAACTGTAAGCAAAGAAAATGGTGGAAGAAGATCGAATTACGTTAGCTCCAATGGAGATCTATGGCCGGAGTGATGAAGAACAAAACAAACCAAGAATCAGTCGTCGGAAAACAGAGGAAACTTCTGGAAACTTCCTCGTTTATTCCTTAACAATAATCGTCATCGTCTTCGCAGTTTGTTTAATTCTCTCTTCGATTTTTCTCCGAATCTCAAAACCAGAGATCGAAACCAGATCAATAACTCCAAGTGCTCTTCGATTCGGAGGTAATTCAACGAATCCTTACTTCAACGCAACGCTAGTAAGTGATATCACAATTAGAAATTCGAATTTTGGGGATTTCGAATTTGAAGATAGTACTTTACGAGTTGTTTACGATGATCATGGAGTTGTGGGAGAGACGATGATCAGTGGAAGAAGAGTTAATGCTCATAAAACGGTTACAATAACCGGTGTTGTGGTTGATATCGGTTCATATTGGTTATCGAATACTACAGATTTAGATAAGGATTTAGCTTCGGATTTGAGATTGGGGTTTCTGGAATTGAGAAGTGTTGCTGAGATTAGAGGAAGGATTAAGGTAATGGGTAGAGAGAAATGGAAAGTTGGTGTTATGAGTTGTACCATGAGACTCAATTTAACCGGTCGGTTTATTCAACATTTGTTATGTGAATAAAAATTGATTCGGTTTTGTAATCTGGTTTTCTCTTTCTTCATTGTTTGGTACTTGTTTTTTTTTTGTGGTTTGAGATTTTGTAATTTCAGTGGTCTTTGTATATGAAGAGAAATCATTTTTTTACAATTTTTTAACTTTTTTTTCGATGTGAATCAAATAAGACTTTTCTTGATAATAAATACATTAATTGACATGTTTGACTCATTCATGCATCGACGTTGACGTACGGACGTAAACATCAATTACATGAACTTGTATCTAAGAAATTTGGGCCTTGTCCATTATATTTGGGCTTGATCTTTGTGATTTAGCCCATTATTTTTGTACACTTGGATGAAATGGTATTTATGAAGCATACATTTCATAAGCGCTGAATGAAGTGGAAGCTGTATATTTTATTGTAAATTAATAATTTGGAGTCTAGTTTTGTTTTTTATATTATAGAATCTTACTTACGTTACGGGAACTTGAAATTAATAAATTTGTTTTTTGCCTTGTTTTGTACTTACTCTATACAATTATGAACAAAAACAAAAACAAAAGAGAGAATCAAATAAAAAAGAAAAATTGATTATTACACTGTTACTGTCTCAACTTTCACCATCTCACTTACCAATAAAGTCCCCACATTTAATTCTCTTTCCGTCATTCCTAATTACCATTAACTCAATAAACCAATCTCAAAGTTAATGACATGTTTAGCATCTTGTCCCCTCATTTTCTATCTAAACTGCTTTTTGACTACATATTCTCTTTCATTTATTTCAAACTTATACTATCCTTTTAACTTTATCCCTAGATTGTTTTTCTTGTTATATTTATTTAACAAAATAATTTCATAAAAGTTATAAAATCAATTTTATGTGAGTGTATATCCCAAATAATTGTCTCTTGTTAACATAAGAAATGACAAAAAGAAGATTTGTATATATTTTGTTCCTAAAATCTTTTTTAAGTTGGAAAGTTTTAAAAGTCATCATAACTCATGACCAAACATAATATCTAAATCCACAAACTCTTACTACGACCAGTCTGACCAAAATAAGCTAAAATTAAAAATATTTACAATAATAATTATTATTTTAGTGCTAATAAGAGAAAAAAAAAAACAAAACCTTTGAGATTCTCTTTTAAACCAAAAGAGATTACGATTTTGTTCTTCCATTTCTCGTCACTGATTTTGCTACACCGACGAATCTTCATCTGAAATAAATATTCATAACAAAAAATAAATTAAAATTAATGAAGAAATGTTTAAGAGAAATTGTTAATGGAGATTTTATCAATTTAATTTAATTACCTGTTAGTATGAATTGAAGGATCTTTTGCAGTGTAAAATGGCGCTTTGAATACTATCTTGTTGTTGAAGAAGCGAGTCATCACGTCTTCGTGACTCAGACGGAATTGTAACACTCGCCGCCGTAGACGAAGGTGGAGTCGCCGTTGAAGATGACGATCTACTTTTTCCGAGATGTTTCTTCGCTATTTTAAGACCTGCTGGAATGTTGATATTAATATTCCCTGGTTTATGACTCTTAGTCGCCGGAGATTCCGTTTTCTCCGCCGCCGATGGAGGAGTTAGTTGACCGGAGTTTCGTAATTTTTCGCCGTAACGACGTGAAACTCTGATGTAAAGTGGTTTTACCTTCTTTAAGTACTTTTGCATCATCACAAAACGTTTCTCATCTGAAACGACAGATTCGTTGCTGTTTTGCGTTTTTAATGAAGAAGAAGACGATGATGATGAGTTTTTAGAACTGTTTTCTCTTTTGAATAGAGAAACTACCGGAACATCTTCAACCTTGAAATTCACAGTCACTGTACTCTTCTGTTGTGACTGAGATTCCGACGACGGAGGAGGATTTTGCTTTTCTTCGATTTGATCCGGTTTGGTTTGGTTCTGATCCGTTTTGGTTTGGATGAGTTTCGATTTCTTCATTTTGAGCATGAACACACGAAGCTTAGTGGCGGATTTCAAAATCGACGCCGATAATTGCGCCGCCGGAGCCTTAACGAAGCAAGTTTGCTCCGATGAAGAAGATTGTGGTTCGGTCTCTTCAACAATCTGTTCCGGTGAGAACTCAAGGTTTCCTTCTTCGCCGGAGCAAGACGAGAGTGTGAATTTAAAATCACAACCACCGTCCGTACAATCGGAATCTCCTTCTCTTTTATTTTCTTCTTCAGTTTCTTCTTCTTCAACAGGAAGAGCGAATTCAAGGTCGAAGAAAGGTCCTTCGTCGTCAGCTTCTTCATCTTCAGTTTCTGTAACGGAGGTAACAATGGTGGTGGTTCCGGTGGTTTCGCCGGTGGAGTAATGAGAAGAAGAAGAAGAATCAGAAGACTGAGGAAGGAAATTAACACCACCACTAGTTTTCCAGTAGTTAAGGAGACTGAAAGCTTCCATTGTTGGGAAAGCCAGAATACTTTGAAAGGTTTTTCTAAAAACGCTGCGTTTTAAAGCTTTGAAGATTTCTTCTTCTTCTTCTTCAAAGTCTCTTTTACTTTTTTTCTCTCTCTGTGTGAAAAAGTTTACTCTGTGCTTGGAAGAAAAGAGTGAAAGCTATTAATAAATATACAAAAAAGGTAATTAAAAAAAAAATTAATTGCTTTTAGTTTCATTTCATGTAAATGGTATGAAACAGCTACGACAATCAAAACGAACTTAAAGTCTTAAACACTTTGGTTTTACTCTGTGCTTGGAACTAATACACATGGGAAGTGTTTTTATTATTGTCTTTAAATCACAAATTCAGTTACAACTCATAACTCTACAATTAGTAATTTCTTTACAAATTACTAGACAAAATCTCAACTCCCAGTTGTGTGTTTGGTCTTAATAACAGTTTATTTTGATCATATCGATTTGGTCTCCACGATAATATCCATGTAAAATTTTATTTTAATTTTTCACTTATAATGAAAATGATCATTTTTTGATGTTCATTTAAACCATAAGATGTAAAAGAATTAAGATTTTTTTTTCTTTATTAATAAGATTCAATCTAATTTAATTTTTGTAAAAAGATTTATTGAAACGACCCTTGTGACTATTAAGGTTTTACGAGTAGCAAAATGAAATGAAATTGCAAGTGGTATTTAGTCTTGAGATATATAGTAAATCTACTATATACATGTGTACTTATATAATTAAGGATCGAATTTCATTATTTATATTATATAGGAACTTGGTTAATAGGTCGGCGAGGTGTGTTTTAGTTATTTTGACAAAAAAGAAATTAAAAATCAATTAAATATGGTAAAAGGAAAGACACACACATACACAATAAGCTTTGGATGCTGTCTTTTTTTGTATATATATTAACAATAAAACAAATTTGATGTGTCATATATAAATAACGTGAAATTTGGTTTGTATATTGGTTGATATACAAAGAAATAGAGCCAAAAGAGAAAAACGTGGACAAAGAATTGGGTTGCTAAGCGTAAGGGAGCAGGTCAGTCACGTGACTTTCAGACTGAGACAGTCAGACCAAAAGGTCAGATATCATTAATGCATTACATACGTACTCTTTTCTTTTTCTGTATATTTATAAATATATATACAAAGGCCTCACTTCAATAATATCCAATTATTACTTTTCTTTCTCTACATTCCATGAAAATTATCTCGACAATGAAACACAACTTAGTGCAATTTATAACATAATAGCTGCGATGACTAATCTTTGATTACCATTGACAAAGCTTGCAACACTCACATTAGTTACAGTACATCCATTAAGCTTTTGTACTGATAACTAAAATTATTTTAATCTAAATCCCCATTTTTACATGTATTATTATTTTAGTTGGTTTTATAAATAATTTTAAAACAATTATAATATATTAGTATCAGGTGTTTAAGGCTTGGAAAGAATTTAAAATCATCACTAATTTTTCCTTATTTTTCGAATCTTTAAGTTACAGGATTTACATTATTTTATATCATTTGTACTTTCTGTTTTATTGTTTTTGCACTACATACTCTGCAGCTAATTTAGTTAAAGTTCACGACTTACGAGATTGTGTTACATACTACAAAAAGAAAACAAATTAAAAAGTCAATTAATCAAAGAAAAATGTGCAAAAATTGAAGGTGGCACCAAAGAAATTGTTAAAAAAGTAGTGAATTGATTCCAAAAGAATCTGGATAATAACTAGTTGTAAGAAATACGCAGAAAAAATGTGTGTACTTTATAGTTCCAAGACGTATTATTAACATCATCATTACTGACCGTCAGATTCACTCGTTGTGGACCCCAAAGTTCCATTATCAAGCTCCTTTAATGGGCCTAATCAATTTCCCAATGTCACAGTAAAGTTAGATGGGCCCTTATACTATTCATATGTAATGTCATTTCGTATGATCCAATTAATCTTTCTTGTGTTTTTTTTCACAATATTTATTCATTTATTTATTTTACTTATATGTGTAATGAATCCAATTCATGGGATCAGTTCAATTTCATTTATACTGCATTAATGGATTCATGAGTTTAATTTTTTGTTAATAATTAAATTGATAAAATCAATTTTATGATACTAGTTCTCCACATTGCAACTTTTTTTGTCAACTTCAAATTAGATTATTAAAGATGACGACACCACAATAACTAAATAGTATTTACAAAAAACATCACAAATTAAATCTTTAACATTACGAATAAGAAAATCTATTTTATATAATTCAATGATTTAGAAATTGAAATAAAGCTAAAAAAACCTAAAACAACGATATAATCTTATAAAATTTTCAAGATAAAAAATAAATACCAGCCAATCATCTCGACCTAACACTATTTTCAGAATCTATGCACAATCTATTACAACCACAATTTCTCTCATTTGTAAATATATCATGCTTGCTCACACCATAACTTTAACTTCTAAATGTAATAGATAAATGTACCCAAAATGTCACTTGGTTTTTACATGAAATTTCATTTAATGTTTATTTATATAGTTTTATTTTAAACTTTTTGTGGTGAATGGGAGCCACTGTTTAAAGAAACAAAAAATGTATGTGGTTTTTGTTTCTTCTCATTCGCTTTAACAAATTCAAAAGGGCAAAAGCAATGTCAAAAGTAAGTCAAAGAAGCTAGTCTTTTATTGTTTGATATAGGCTTCCTGAAATTCAGCTTTTGTGGATTTCCTCCAAACTATAAAGTTATATACTATTTGAGATTGATACATGATAATAAATTTGTATACATGCATAGCGGTTTTGTAAATGAAATCGATTGAAAAAGTTCCAAATTTCTGACTAAAAAAAGTTATCAAAAATCATATATTTTCTGGTCAAATAAAGAAGCTTCATTGTATCTTAGCTATATTCCATAAAATTCAATGATTAAACCAATTATGTAAATTTAATTAAATGATGATCCCAAAATAATCATTTCAGATACTTAGAGGTATAGGCATATGATAACTTTACCATGAGAATAATATTACTACCCTAAGAAAATCTGATCTTGTCTGCTTAATTTGCTTGGCATGATGTAGCAATAGTAAGCCCTATAGATTTGATTTGCCAACCTATATACCTTTTTCTTTAATTCCATTGTGTATATAATTTCGGAGCCAACATGTAATATCATTATTATATATATATAATATCATCTTAATGATACTTCAAACATTATTTAAGATCTGTGTTTAAATTTGTTATATAATATGCATTTGAAGCCAGAAAATTATAGTTTATTTTATTATCAATTACTTCAACAAATTTCAATTCATAGTCTCATATACAACATTACAATTATTGATTTTCGATAGAAAACGATATATAATTTTTTTTTAATGGTGCTTACATGGTCTTTTCAAATCTCCAAAGAAAGGAGATCTTGAGAGTGATGCCAGAAAATCACTATTTGGACTGAGCCATTGGTTATCAATTCTTGACATATATATAAAAATTTAATCACATGACAAAAAACAATTCTTTAAAAAAATTATTGTTTTTAGTTTAATGAAGATTATTTTTTTCACAAATCTTTCTTATTTTTCTTGGAACAAGCTAAAATCTCAATATTATTTGTCACTAGATATTTTACCATTGTCAAAGTAGGTAAAATAGCAAAGAGGAAGGTGAAAATTCTATAATTGCACTTCATCTTTTGGGCCTGCCATAAAAGTTCTCTAAGGCCCAAATAATATCTCATTGTAATTTTGTTTTTGGCCCATGAATGCCAAATGACGTCGTATTCAAACACCAACAGAAGCCTAATCAAAATACCTAGAACCGAAATAATGTCCGGTAGTACATAGAACCGAGGAAAATATCTATTGGTTCCTCTTCATCTATACCTGTAGGTATCGGATAATACCCGGTGCCGAACCGATACCTGAAATGGTACCCGATTAACATGAAAACATGTAAATACATAAAAATTTAGGGTAATTTTTGTAATTTTTAACGTTATTTAGGTTTTTTTTGGTATTACAGTATTTTTCAGGTATGAAATTATAGAGTGAAATTATAAATTTTTTAAAAATATTTATATCCGACTCGAATATAAACCGGTACCAAAATCGAACGGAAATATATTTGGTTCCTAAATGGGTACATTGACTCAAACTGAGCGGAACCGAGCCGAACCCAAACTAAAATATATGTAGTTCCTAAATAAATATAAAAGTTTCATATCCGAAATATCTGGATCCGAATAAATATTATTTGTAATCGATCCGAAAACCCGAATACGAAAGACCTCCTTCTCAACAAGATGTTGACATTTAACGCTTCACTAAGAGAGACTTTACTTGATTAACAGTAGTTATCTAACGGTCGTTTGTCTTCCGTCTCAAACATGTTACTGTTAATTTTTTAATTATTTTGTTTTGGGCAAAATAAACTACTTTATTGCATGCTCGTGGCACCAACGGTGAAGATTGAGTTAATAAAAATCGACGGGTGAGATTGAATCTGTAATAAACGCTCTTATTTAGGAGTGGAGAGACTGTACGAGACTTTACAGTGTCTTCTCCGTTTCTCACTACTGAACCAAAAAGTGTTTAGGGTTTTTGCGGAGGTTTCAAGGTAAGTTACAAATGGTGGAAGAGCACAAGCACGAGGAATCTATCATGGAGAAGATAGCTGAGAAGATCCATGGTCATGATGATTCTTCTACCTCTTCTTCTGATTCAGATAACGAGAAGAAGGATTCGTCTCCTTCAGCTCTTAAGACGAAGATTTATCGCCTTTTCGGAAGGGAAAAGCCTGTTCATAAGGTTTTTGGTGGAGGAAAACGTATGGATCTCTCTTTTCTTTGTTTTTCTCCAGATTTCAATTTTGTTTTTCTCATTTTCGGTTACTTTTTGTGCTTCGCTGTGAACTTTGAGATATTGCAATTGATTTTTACAAGGTATAGCTTCTCTGATTAGTTTTAGATAATTTTTCTGATCGGATCTAATTGAATATGAAGGTTTTTTGTAAATGCATATTTGAGAAGGATTACTCTTTACTGGTTATTGATTTTGTTGAATTAGATTTGTTTCTTAAATGTAAGCTTTTGTTGAGCTTAGAGGCAATCTAAGTCTTTAATCTTAGAGGATTTGTGGAATGATTTTAATTGATTTCACTTTTTTATGGCTTTGATTCAGCTGCCGACATTTTCCTTTGGAGGAACAAGAAGATATCAGGAGGGGTTTTGGGTGCTGCAACTGTCTCTTGGATCTTATTCGAGCTACTTGAATACAATCTCCTTACACTTTTTGGCCACATTTCAATACTTACTCTTGCAGTATTGTTTTTGTGGTCTAGTGCTACTACCTTTATTCACAAGTAAGCTCAATGGCTGAATCATTATCTTAAGTGTGAGATTGATGTTAAATTCATGGCCGGTTAAAGCTGAGTATTAATTACATTACAGGTCACCTCCTCATATCCCTGAAGTTCACATACCTGAGGAAGTTGTTCTCCAGCTTGCTTCTGGACTTAGAATCGAAATCAATCGTGGTTTTGCTGTTCTTAGGGACATCGCATCAGGAAGAGATCTTAAGAAGTTTCTATTGGTAAACCTTCTTGTTGATTATGTTGTTGTTAGTTAGAATTATTGGTTTCTCAGTTTTCTAACATTGTTTACAAAAATATGTTTAAGGTGATTGCTGGTTTGTGGGTTTTGTCTAAAGTTGGTAGCTCCTGCAGCTTCTTGACCTTAATCTATATTGGTAACAAACCATAACCCTCTAGTTGCATTCAATTGACAAACTTCATGACCAATCATGTTTCAAAAATCTAATTTTGATCCTTTCTATTGTTTCAGTAACTGTAATTCTCTTCACGGTACCAGCATTGTATGAAAAGTATGAAGACAAAGTAGATGACTTTGGTGAAAAGGCAATGAGGGAGATGAAGAAGCAATATATTGTGTTCGATGCGAAGGTTTTGAGTAAGGTTATGAGCAAAATCCCTAAAGGAGCTTTTTACAAGAAGATGGATTAGAGTGTGTGTATCATCCGAGCCTTAAAGACTCTTCAAGATTGATATATAATTCTCGAAGCATTGTTTTGTTGATTTGATTTTAGCTGCTGTTTGCTTATCAGTTATCAGCTTTTACTCTCGCTATTCTCAACTATATGGATTTTATTCGGTTTTTAACCAAGTTTATAGCATATGAAAATTTAGCTATGAAAGTTAAATGAACAATGAATTATGATCCTGTTTTGGAATGCTATAAAAGATCAATCAGTGAATACTCCACTTAAAATTGTGTAGACATTGGTCGAAAATTGTGTAGACAAAAAAATAAATTGAGTAGACATAAAAATAATGCAAAAATGAAAAAGATGTTTAATCTGGTTTGATTATTTTGATCTAAACCGGTCACTGTACCATCTGAGAGAACCGGTCGTCATAATTCTGATGACAGTAGTTGCTCGATTCGAAGCTTTCTTACGCTTACATGTGTAAACTCCATTTTCACAACTACATTTCACACTTCGCATACATTTGTAAACTCCTTAGGGTTTAGAGATCGAGAAGGAAACATGAATTCAAGGCGAAACAAAATGTTGGCTAGGTTTTGGAGGTCGGGGTCTGCTGCTACATTTGTGAGTACGAGATTCATTCATCTTGTTTCAGCTAAGACAGGTACAGTTTCGAAGAGTCTACCATCTTGCGGCGAAGGAACTTTTGTAGGAGAGAAACTGAAATTGAAATCTGGGTATCATTTTATCAATGGTTTAGGTGATGCGATTGAGTTGTTCGATGAAATGGTTCGATCTAGTCCTTTTCCTTCCGCAATTGATTTCAATAAAGTAATAGGTGTAGTTATGAAAATGAAGACGCGACATTGTGATTTCTTTTTATCAGAAGATGGAATTGCGCCGGATTTCATTCGATATCTACAGCTTCAGTATTCTGATGAAATGTTTCTGCCACTGTCATAAATTGCCATATGCTTTGTCTACATTTGGTAAGATCACAAAACTTGGTTTGCAGCCTAATGTTGTGACGTTTAGCACTCTGCTCCACGGCTTATGTGTGGAACATAGGATCTCTGAAGCCGTATATCTGCTTAATCAGATCGTTGAATTGGGGTGCTCACCAGATGTCATAACATTCAGCACACTGATGAATGGTCTTTGCCGTGATGGCCGAGTTATGGAAGCAGTAGATATGCTTGATCGGATGATTGAAAAAGGTTGTTCACCAAATATCATAACATTCAACACACTGATGAATGGTCTCTGTCTAGAAGGTCGAGTTTATGAGGCACTAGCTTTGGTTAATAAAATGGTAGAACATGGTCATCAACCTAATGTTGTTACTTATGGAACAATTGTCAATGGAATGTGTAAGATAGGTGACACTGTCTCGGCCATGAATCTGCTTAGGAAGTTGGAGGAAGGCCACATTAAACCCGATGTTGTAATCTATAATGCCATAATTGATTGTCTTTGTAAAGTTGGGTACCATAGCGATGCTCACAATCTTTTCAGTGAAATGCTTGAGAGAGGAATTAGGCCAGATTTGTTTAGCTACAACTGTATGATATACGGTTCTTGTAGTTCTGGTAGATGGAACGATGCCGAACGATTGCTGCGTGATATGATAGCAAGGAATATCAATCCGGATGTTATAACATTTAACACATTGATCAATGCATTTGTCAAGGAAGGGAAGTTTTTTGAGACGGAAAAAATCTATGCGGAGATGCTCCGTAGGGATATATATCCTGATACATTCACCTATAACTCAATGATCGATGGATTTTGCAAGCATAATCGTCTAGATGATGCGAAGCACATGTTTGATTCAATGGTCAGCAAGGGCTGTTCTCCAAACGTAGTGACTTTTAATGCTTTGATTGACGGATACTGTAAGGCAAAAAGGATTGATGATGGGATGCAGCTTTTCCACGAGATATCTAAAAAAGGATTTGTTTCTGATACAATTACTTACAACACTCTTATGCACGGGTTGTGTCAAGTGGGCAGTCTTAATGCTGCCGTAGACCTTTTCCAGGAGATGATTTCTCAGGGTGTGTGTCCTAATACCATAACTTGCAACATTTTGCTTTGCGGTTTCTGCGAAAATGGAAAACTAGAAGAGGCATTAGAATTGTTTGAGGTTATCAAAAAGAGTAAGATAGATTTTGATACTGTTACTTATAACATCATCATCCATAGTCTCTGCAAGGGTCATAAAGTGGACGAAGCATGGGACTTGTTATTCCGTAAGATGAAGGACAATGGACTTGTACCAGATGACTGCACATACAACACACTAATTAGAGGATGTCTTAGAGCTAGTAAAGTTGATGTGTCAGCTGAACTTATCAAGGAAATGCGAAGCAATGGGTTCAGTGCAGATGCATCCACCATGAAAATGGTAATTGATATGTTATCTGATGGTAGATTGGACTAGAGCTTTTTGGAAATGCTGACTTAGTGTGTTTTGTGCTGTGTCTCTTGTGAACAAGTTCTCACTTAATCTTGTTCCTTCAAACTTTTATTCAAATACTAAATTAAAAATTGTTATATCAATTTCTCTCTATGATCTTCTTGCAGGCATACATAGAGATTTGAGTTCAGCTTTTTATGTGTAAAGGGACAAAACCCGATTAATTATTGCCACATTGTTGGCATGTACATTATCACATTGTTTAACTTTGCATGATTGGAAACAACTATTCTCACAATCTTCATTCTTAAAGCAACTCCCAAAATAATGTTCTGCTTCCTTCCTTTTACATTCTTCTCCAACAGCACACTTCACATTTCTTAGACTTTGCAATTCGTTCAACACTTATGGTCCAACTAGATTATTATTTTTCCTCTTTTATTATGTCAAAAACACAAGTCACCAAAATATAGATTACATTCCAAATTTCATAATTTATCACTATCATCTTCACAGGAAGTAAGTGAGTTGTTCTTTCTTCCTGGATCCTCCTTCTCCATATAACTCATTCCACTGCTTTAATTCTCCCATTCCTGCTCCTTCAGCCGCAAAACTCGCCGCTACCTGAATTTCCAATTTCAAAAACGTTCAAAACGCAAACGCCATTCCATTCCGACAGACAAAACATGTTAAAAAAACCACTCACCTGATTCTTTGCTTCTTTAAAGTCTTGTCTGTTCAATGGACGAAGTGTAATAACTCTCTCCTCTTTCCCTTCATTCTTCTCTTCACTTGCTTTTGCCGTCTCTCTATGCTTCTTCTTCTCCTTCATAGATCACATTCGAATAACAATCAAATGAACTCAAAAAAACGGACAAGCTCTGAAAAATTTGAAAACTCGTACCATATCTTTGATCCTCTCTTGCTGTATAAGCTCTCTCACAGGCCTATAGGCCGCAGTTGTACACAGATTCTGTTCAATCGAATCAACGGTCAAGTAATGTTCTTTTGATTCTTTACTAGTTTAATCACAGAGAGGACGCAAAGACAGAACCTTAAGATCGCTTCCTGTGTAACCATCTGTCATCATTGCTAGTTCCTTGTAATCCAAGTTCTCATCTACTTTCTCTTTCGCCAACAATGTCCTTAGAATCTTCTCTCTGTTCTCTACACTTGGTAGTCCCACCATAATCCTAACCGTATAAACCGAACCCACAATCAGAAACTAGTGTTACATTTCATAACCTGCTCACATTTGAATGCACTTGATTCATAACAAGGCATTGGTGAAGATTTTACCTTCGCTCGAAACGTCTGATGATGGCTTCGTCTAGATCAAATGGTCTATTTGTAGCAGCAAGAACTAAGATACGTTCACCAGGTTTGGTCATTAACCCATCCCAATGACTCATAAACTCATTCTTAATCTTTCTCATAGCTTCATGTTCTCCAACTCTTGTTCTTTGTCCCAACATACTATCAACTTCATCCACAAATATAATCGTTGGTGATACCTTGGAAGCTAGAGTAAACAAAGCCCTAACATTCTTCTCATCTTCTCCAAACCATTTTGAAGTTATAGTCGACATAGAAACGTTTATGAAACTTGCTCCTGCTTCTCTAGCAATGGCTTTAGCTAGCATCGTTTTACCAGTACCCGGTGGACCGAAGAGTAAGATTCCTCTGCAGGGCTTTAAGAGACCTCCTGTGAAAAGATCTGGTCTCCGAAGAGGAAGCATTACAAGCTCTTGTAGTGATTCTTTTACGTCTTCAAGTGCACCGATGTCTTGGAAGGTGACTTTGATATCTTCCGCTGGAATTACTTCAGGTCTTATCCGTTTCTCGAACTCATTATCCGGTGGAACTTCCTGTTCCATAAGTTAACACAATTGACAAGAGTTCTTCTCAAATTCCATGAACCATAAAGTAGACAAACCGTATATATAAGCTTACAGGAGCTTTTTGGGTTACTTTCTCAGCTTTAGCTTCCTTATCTGGTTCGTTTTTGCTGCTTGCGGCTGTAACACTCTCTAGTTTTGCCTCCGGCTTGATATCAGCCGATAATTCAGCTTTTACCTCCTGAAACAGTGAAGAAAATACACATGTTTCAGCAATGTTCAACTCTAATCTGTCTCCTTCCTATATGTCTAGATAAAAAGAGAGTAAATAGAGAGAGACCTTGGATTTTTCTTCCTTAGAACTTTGCTTCAGCTTCTCGCGACCGCTTTCGTTAGCATCTCTGAAGTGGCTGAATCCATGTGATAAACTAACCTCGCAAGAAAGAATATATCAGAGTCAGTACTAAATGTCGCTTTAATGGTTTGCTTGTGAGATAAGTTAGGGCATGTATTAACCTTGTAGAAGATATCACCAGTTTTCCATTTCTGTACTCAGGATCTTTGTTGTTCATCAGATGATAAGAAAGAGCAGAGACAACAATCTCTTCAATGTAATTGCTTAAAACCTTTGTATCCTCAAAAGAGATGGATTCAAGGTCATCACATATAAGATCATTCTCTGACAAAACTTCCATTATATGGTTCCTATTATCCTGAGTTTGGATCATGTTCATGTCGCGTTCAAGCTGTGATTTCCAGCTTACCAAATGGTTCTCATCATCAGGCGGTCTTATGTCGATATTATAAGGGAAAACATCAGAGAGCTTGTCATCAATGTCATGAGCATCTTCCCTCGACAAGTCTACAATTCTTGAACCGAGAATGAGGACTGGTCCACTGAGTTTCTGGAGAAGCTTTTGGAACAAATTGTAAGTTCTCTGTGACCGGAACAGAAGGTTCTCAACATCTCGAAGATATAACACAATCGGATTCGCTTTGGAGACATAAACCAAGACCTGCACTTCGTATTTGCAAGATATTATACATAAGATTCAAAAAGAATAAAGCCAAATGCAAAATTCTATACATTACCTTATATAAAGATTGGATGAGAAGTTTTTCATCGAAAGACCAACTGCTAGTGCGCTTCAATGGTGCTGAAACACAGATCAAATATTAATTGACGTATCAAAATAAACAGAGATCCAATTTTATTGTATGTGAAGTATTTTACCTTGATTTGACGAAGATGCAAGGTTGCTCATGTTAGCTGCTGCTGAAGAGTTTCGACGAAGCTTTGGAGGATTACTTGAGCCTTCCATTGGGCTGCATAGATCACAGATCAAACCGTAAACGATAAAATTACACACTAGTTTGATTGTAAAACATTGAAACGCGACGCGACCTTGATTTGATATCCACACCACTGCTTTGCCTCCTCAAGGTACCACCAACTAAACAGATTTCATCAACGAACAGTGTTAGTTTTACTAATATATCCAAAGAAGTATCTAAACTAATTGAATCACCATGTCCATTATAAGGTTAAGCAGAGCTAGCTTATCATTTTACCTTTAGGCTCTTCTCTCTGAGGAAGAATGGAGAAGTTACTAAACAATCCTGATAATTGCTCTAAAGCAGATTCTGAAGGAGATCTTTTGAATGACTAAAACAACCAAAAAAAAAAACCGAATTTCCGGTTTACATAATATACAAGAAACCATTATCAATTCACAAACCAATTCAGTGAACTACTTACAGATGATTCTGTACTTCCACTGCCATATTTGCTATGTATCTGCAAACACAATTTAGTAGACTTAAGGTTCATATTAAACAATACTCAAGGGTAAGAAACAGAGCTTTAGGGCACAAACCTTGAGAGCAAAATCATTAACGTCTAGAAGAAGTAACTTGGCTTCAAAGAAATGAGCTAAAGCTTTGGCTAGCATTTGTTGATAAAGCTCTACATGTACACAAAATCAACAACAAAACATAAACAGATCGGTTCAAGACAAATATCAAAATCGAAATATCGAAAACTAACCAGCAGGACCAGATAAGAGAATGGCTCGACTAGCCGGAGACAAGTTTCTCGTATATTTTGAAGCATCAAAATGCTTTAAATGGACATAAGCTGCACTTGTTAGAAGTGCTCGTGTTTGTTCACTGCACAATTCCAAATCATTCATAAACAACATGTACATGTTTTCAGACATCTATGATAAAGATCGACACATGTCACCTTTACTTCTACCACTCCAATGAATACCTTATCCATTTTTGTATTATATATTTAATTTTTAAAAAATCGATGACTCATTATTTTGTTATCATTTCTATATTCGTATTATCATCTTGAAATTTCGGAAACAATATATAAAAATTCATCACAAGTAATTCAATGTAAAAAACATATTTAAAATTACCTAAGATAATAAGGAAACTCATCGAAAGTAATTTTACTTTCTCTGCCGTCAACAACTAAACGGAGAATCTCCTTCTCCATCTTATCCGCCGTGACGGTGTTAGTTGACGACGAGTTTCCGCCGGCCCATTTTCCAACGGTTTGACCCGAAGCTAAGCCCAAACCAACACCAACTCCAACTCCAACTCCGATCGCTGACAATAACATCTGTTTGCTATCCATTTGATCTTCAAATCTATCAAACTAAATACAAATTAAGATTATTTATTATCTACAAATTAAGAGTTCTACCAAAAATTTAGATGTCAATCGTAACATAAAAATATATTAACAATATAGATATATATTTTTTCTACTTAACTTAAATTTCTCGAGAATTTTCAGCAGAAAATGCGTTTAAAAAGATACAAACAAAGATTATCGTAACACTTTCTATCAAAAAAAAAAAAGATGATCGTAACACCTAAATATATATATTTTTTGGTCGGGGTAACACTAAATATCTTTTAACAAAAAAAACACCCTAATATATATCAACAACCAAATAATATAATTTCTATTTTAACTTAAATTTATTGAGAACTTAACAGAAAATGCTTAAGTTTTCATTTCCCTCTATTTTTATTTTTAAGAAAATACAGAAACTTTCAAACTACTTTCAAAGATTCAACATGAGAATTTCAAACCCTTTTTCTGTAAGATATTTCTCAATTCTTCTCTTTACGGTTTCTAGCTTCTGAAACCTGATATCTCCAGAGACTTTGGTCCTAATGATTCAACTGTCTGAAAATGGCAGAACCGTAAAAACTTGACTAACTGACACGTTGTCGCCGGTAATAGAAATGAGGCGGAAACAGCGGCGGATATGAGAGATTTAGATTTTTGTTCTGAGGTATTTACGATCGATTCTCTGTTTTTTTTGTTATATCAATGGAGATATGGCTCATAACATATGAGTATGAGTTGATGAGTGCATTACATACATATGGAAAAACTGATGAGTCATTACACAGACTTTACTTACGTGTCGTTACGTTAACGGTTAGTGTGTTGGTTTTGGCAGTTTTTTATTCGATGTTTCATCTTCTTTCTCTAATGTCCTTTATTTTCACAATCTCTTTTATTTATTCCCTGATATTTTTAAAATTATCAATCTAGTCCCCAGAAATGTATAATATTCTTTTAAATATAACATTCAATGTTGCTATTCGAAAAGTATTGTCACGAGTTAATGATTTAAGGCAATAAAATTAAAGTTTTATTGTTTAAATGCTCAAAATTTGATGTAGAGAATGGCAAAACGTTTATGTGTTAATATAATCATATTGTAGTGATAGAACGAAATTCTTTTAATAGTACTATGTTATCTTAGTTCAATTTTTTTTACTGTGCAACATTTAAGTAATATATTACCGGAGTTTTGAATCACCTGAATTATAAAACAAAAGAGGTTTATATGTAGTGGGTATTTTGTAAAAATTTAAATTTTAGGAGGGGTCTATAAATTAGATTTGTGCCATAAAGGAATATCAGATTTTGGTACACATAAAATAAAACATTATAATATAAGAAGGCAGAATCTAGAAAGCATGAGTGTTAGATCTAGAAGGCGTGGCTCATTTTCAGTCCGTTGGATTAGAAAGTAATCACCACGTAAGGATAAATTGACGGCTAAGATCTAACGGTATGGCTTTACTCTGTCTTCGCAGAAGCGTAGGCAACTAGGCATTAAATATCTGATTGACATACATGTCATGAGATAAAAAATGCTTACACATTTTTTTTTGTTTAATTAATAATTAAATGGGCTTTTTGTTATGATCTCGAAATCTGTCAAAATGGGCCGATTTACAAATTTATTAAATTAAACTTTACAAATTGAGGCATCAAGTCAGGATGGCCGAGTGGTCCAAGGCGCCAGACTCAAGTTCTGGTCTTCGAAAGAGGGCGTGGGTTCAAATCCCACTTCTGACATTTTTTTAGTTTTATTTTTCTCCTTTCTAATCTTCTACATAGAAAGATTAAATGGCTTTAAAATTTTAAAAAATTGCATTTTAAACCTTCATCCTATATCGTTAAAAAATATTTGAAAAAATGTGAGTTATAGCCTTTAGAAAATTATTCTTCTACTCCATTTGTAATTTATCAGTAGTTCGAAAATTTTATATTTTTTAGCTTAAAAATTTATTTTCGATCATATGTAGATTATGGCGTTTAGAAAATCTAAAACTTATTTTGAATTGGTCTATTGAAGACAAAGATCTTTCAATGAGTTGCTGAGGAAATTTATTTAGACCATCTATATTTTTAAGCGTATTAGGTCTAGTTTTAGACATAATACTCTCTTTCTTATGTGAGAGACTTCTTATTCTTTCCCTCTCGTTTCCAAAGAAAATTGAATGTACCTTATTTCAAATGTTGTCTTCGATAAGTGATTTGTGCTATTCAACGGTTTTCTATGGCGATAAAATAAGAATTGTTCTGAAACCTTGTATAGAATCAAGAACTTTTTACCAAACCTTCTCCTATATTTCCAGTGTATTGGAGTTTATTCGAATGGGAAACATCTATCTTACTGTTATGTTTATTTGGGGCGCTCATGTTTTTATTTCGACTAATGTAATTTTTATTATCCTTATCTAATGAAATTCAGTTTGTTTGTGACCAAAAAATAGCCTTTAGAAAGTCATTTTTACTTAATTTGTGAGTAGTTTTGATATTTTTGGGTTTAGGAATTTATTTTCGATCAAAATGTGTGAATTATAGCATTTAAAAATCATTTTTATTCAATTTGTGATTTTTTTAGTAAGTTGTAAATTTTATAATTTTGGACTTAAAATTTCTTTTTTGATCAAAATGTGTGAGTTATAGTCTTTCAAAAGTCATTTTTACTCAATTTGTGATTTTTTGAAAATATGTAGTTTGTATATTTTTGAGTTTAGGAATTTATTTCTGATCAAAATGTGTGGACTATAGCCTTTGTGATCAAAATTTTACTTTGTCTTTTTTACCCAATTTGTAATTTTTTTGTTAATTTGTAGATTTTATAATTTTGAGCTTAGAAATTTTTGATGTGGATTTTATAACCTTAGAAATTCATTTTTAACTCAATTTGTGATAACTTTATAATTTTTTAAATTTTATATTACTTTTTAGTATTTATAAATTTTATATTTCTGAGTTTAGAAATATAATTTGAATAAAGTGCACTTTATAGTCGTCTCAAAATAATTTTTCATTCAATTTGTTATTATTTTTGGTAACTTTATATATTTGAATTTTTTGGCTTAATCATTTATTATTGATCAAAATCTATGGAATAACATTTTCGAAATCATTTGTTTTTCCATTTTCCTGATATTTTCTGTAATTTATAAATTTTAATTTTTTAGACATAGATTTATTTTGAACAGAAGAAACAAATGACAAAGAAAGAGAGAGTTTTATTATCATCATCATAAGACTGTTTTGATAATTCACAGGTGCGCTTATACCTGTATAATTCACATACATCACAATAGACTTGCTTCGCCCCTTAATTCAATATCTACAAGATAATAAGACAATTGGATCGTTTTTGACTCTCTAAGCAAACCTAAAACTAGAACAAACACATTCCACGCGCACTTGAATTGAAGACTGGAAGCAAACTGAAGACAGCTTACACCCACCTCTTAGGCCTCACCTGCTCATTGCTAGAGCCAGATCCACCGTCTCTACCCAACATCGCCATCATCAAACTTCCTCCATGGACTCTTCCTTCTGGAGCTAACCCCAATCCTGCTTCATACTCATTGAGATCAACATCAGTCTCTGGTGATCCAGAAGCACTTCTCGCTCTCATTGCATCGATGTTCATGTCTTGAGAACCACTAAACTCTTCTTCGTTCTCTGTTTCGCTGCTTAGTCTTGGTTCTTGGACCTCTGAGGTTACAGTCATTCCTCCATGAACCCGGTTATCCTGAACCAGAGTGTTATGGAGTGCACAAAGACCAGTCTTACCTCGAGCAAACGAGGTACATGGACCAGAAGAAGACTGTGTTGCATACTCAGACTCAGGATGACCCCATGCACACCGTTTCCCTCCTCCATGTGCTTTGCAAAAGTCAGTACTACCTTGAGCACTTTTGCCACATCCTTCAGACTTACATCTCTTTCCTCCACCATGTCTGACACAGAAATCAGTCCTTCCTCTAGCACTCTTTGTGCATTCGGGAACCGCACATCTCTTACCACCACCATGTGCCACACAGAAATTGGTACCTCCATGAACACTCTTGGAGCAAGGTTCACCTCCTTTAAAGGCACATCTTTTACCTCCTCCATGTCCTTTACAGAATGGCGTGCTTCCTTCTGCACCTTTGGTGCAACCCAAGTGAGTACACCGTTTACCACCACCATGTGCCTTGCAGAACATTGTGCTCCCTTGTGCTCCTTTTGTGCACCCGTTAGATTGACATCTACGACCACCACCATGAGAGATGCAGAGTCCGGAAAGGCCTTCAGCGCTTTTAGTGCAGTTTTCTCTTTGACATCTCTTTCCTCCACCATGCCTGATACAGAGTCCTGATCTTCCCCTTGCAGCTCGTGTGCAATCTTCATGGCTGCATCTTCGTCCACCTCCATGGGCTATACAAAAATCAGTACGGCCTTCTGCACTTTTGGTGCATCCAAGAAATTCACATCGACGACCACCTCCATGGGCTTTACAGTAAACGGTCCGACCTTCGGCACCCTTGTGGCAACCATGTTTCTGACATCTACGTCCACCACCATGGGAAATGCAACGACCAGATGCGCCTCTTGCTCCCTTTTGACATCCTTCTACTTGACATAACTTGGAACTAGAAGAATTCTTAAGCTGTGGCTTCAGCTGCTGAGTTAAACCGGAAGTACATGTACCCGAGCTTATTGGTGTTGTTGTTGTCGTGCTGGATGACAATTCCAGAACATGAGCAGCAGGTATCATGACATTTTTTGGGACATGACCTACGAAGGAGCTTGTTTCTTTGCTTGACGAGGCTTGCAATGTTGGTAATCCAATCCCTGGCTTCCAACTACATGGTGTGGATTCTTCATTAGTTGCACGTAGCATTTCCGCAAGAGATTGAAATCGGTTGGCATGCTGCTGAACCGCAGTGATCTCAGATTGGCAGGATACTCCACCATGGCAGGATCCTCCACCAGAAAGACTCAATTCAAGATCAAATATTGGGGAGGGGATCTCCAACCCTTTCATTTTCAAATGAGCTGGTTTTTTGTTGCTAACTGCCGATTTCTCGTTGCCAAGATGGAGGGTAAAGTCCAGGTCAATATCCATGGAGGACGCCTCCTCAGTTTCTTTAGCAGAAGATAAACTCGTGCAAGCAGTTGCAGAACTCCCTTTGCTATCAGAAGAGCTTGATGAGTGACCGAGTCTTAAGGAAAGTAAAGGATCAGTTCCATCAATCAGATTCCATTTCCTTTTGATTCCCTTGGCATTAGAAAATGGAGAGGCAAGGGAATCAAGACGCAGAGTAGTATCTGCGGCCTCACCGACTTCAACTTGAAGAGAACGGCCCAATATCTTAAAAGAATTCGATGAAGAATTACCAGCAAAAGCACTGTTATTAAATCTGGAATGCATGGTCACAACTTATACAGTAAAAAGTTTTTTTCAACTACACCAAAGCCAAGACACGAAGCCAACAATAGACCACAACTACTTCCGGAATAAAGAGAATAAGCCACAGCTCTAAGAGTTAAAAGACCTTATAAGCATAAGCATCTCCACCGCCGCTTACAAATCCTGAGGTATCACACCGATCCATCTTCAAATAAAGTTAAATCAAACCTGAGCAGATGATTCAAACGTTGTTCATAAACCAAAGTCAATTCTCACCCTTTGCGAAAGGATTACGGTTGCTGCTAACCATCCTGTTTCATATAACAGATTACAAATAAGTGAATGCCAAAAGAACACTGCAAAACTCAATCAGGTTACTAAATTAACAGAACTCAGAAACTGAAATCAGTTACTACCTCAAAAACCACATAGTTCAGGACAAAAAAAACACAACATAAACCCAGATTCAAAACACAACTCTTCTATTCGTTTAGTCAACCTCAACGTTCATGAACAAAATAACATCTAATAAACAGATTGTGAAATAAGAATATTCCTCAAAGAGATGCCTTAATTTGTATTCACTAGCTCATCGATTGCTTTAATCAAAAGCATAGATTAAGAGAGGTAAATCAAAAAGAAGAAATGATAAAACTCAAAACCAGAGCAGCTCAAAAAGTAAAGTCTTTCCCAATTAAACCGACATAAATTTCACCAATTTCAGAAATAAATAAATAAATTAAACAACAAGGAAACAGAACAACGAAAAAAACAGAATACTTCAATTTCCGATACATCGATCTCAGAGAAATATTTTTTTCTCAAAAAGACTCTGACTTTCTTATCAAACGAGCATGCAAATCAACCGGAAGAATAATAAAAACAATCCGATGGCCCAAAAAAACAGAGATTATATAAAATTACCTCAATTTTGAATCTGATGACGAAATTTCACGGCATCAAACAATAACGAAATCGGGAATCTCTTTCTTTCTCTCTCAGAATCAACGAAATTGAGTACTTGGGCTAATAAAATCTTCTTCTGAAGAGTGTTTGGTTGTGGTTAAAATCTAGGGATTTGCAGCGCCGGCGAGAGAGATTGAAAGAGGTATAAATAGGAGAGAGAGGCTTTAAAAAAGCGAAGAAAGGAGTGGAAATAATCGAATCTGAAAGAAGAGGATGAAACAAAGGGTAAGATTTAATCATATAAAAACATAATAAAAATTAGGGAATAGAAAATTATAGATCAATAGAATATGTGGAAGTAATCAATCTTATTATTTGTTGACAGGATTCAGCTAAATAGTCATTAATTCATTAGAATGAAATTTTAGAGATTTTTTTTCTACAACAATCGGATATACAAAACTCTATTTATACCTTAAAAAAATTAATTTTTTTTAAAATTTTCTATTTGTAGTGAAAACGATTAAACTATTGGTTTATTTTTGATAAGTGTTAAATGTCAAAAGGCTTTTACCAAACAAAATTGTCTAATTTTGTAATATTTTCATCAAAAATTTTATTTTAAATAATTTTGAAAACTTGCATAATAGTATAATTTAAAATTTGGATTATTAATTGTTAAAAATAACTAAATTTGATTTATTTTTTTCTTAATCGTCAATAGAGTTTTATTGAAATAAGCCTAAAGTAGGGGCAGTTTACAAACACACAAATGAGGAAGTAAAACAGAATATTAGAACGGGAATTAAAACGACATGCCCATAGGCCCAAACTCGCTGAGATGGCCACCTGCTCTTCATGCTTCACCACGTGTAAGCCATAGGAGATCGCCGTCATGCAGTTTCTGGCAAGTCTACGAGGAGCTTGATGCCGAAATAACTACTGACACCATCTCTATTTTCTTCCTTAAGACTAAGCATCGATCAACTTCCTCCAAAAAACTTGCGACAAACTGGATCTGAACACTTTCAAACTTCGTCGGCGATCTTCAGGCTCCGGAAGACTACAACGCCGCAGGACCCAATTGCTTGATCCCATGCTCAATTCACCTTTAGCTCCTCCGGAGAGGGGTGAAAACGCTGTAGATTTACTATACGAAGGTAGAGAAGAGGTCGAAAAGGTGAAGGTGTAACCCAACTGTTGGAGATGGAGATGAGATATAGGTAGGAATAGAAGATCGGTACTGTATTGAAACCCAAACCGACATAGATGTCGGAAAAGAAATCCGAAGAAGTCTCTGGAAATTATAACCGGTACAAGACCAGACCGATTTACACACAGCAAAAGAATCTCAGAGTCGATCTCTCTGAAAGAGAGATCGGTGGAGATATTTATCGCCGGAGAAAGAGGATCTAAATTTAACCGGAAGATGAAATCCGAATTGGGAATCGGATGAGCCCGAAATTAGATCCGCACGATATAGAACCAGAAGTAATTCTCTAAAAGATTAAGGTTAGAGAAGAGAATTAGAAATTGGAATCGTCGGAAAGGTTACCGGAGAAATTCTGGAGAGAAACTCTCTCACTTCCGAAAGAGAATTTTTGAACAATCAGTAAAAGTTTTAATAATAGTAAATTTGATTATGATTTGAGATGAATTGTGGTGGAAATAAAGAGATGGCGGTTGGAAGCGTCAGCAAAACGCAGTACGTGGCGGCAGAAGCAGCAGCGGCTCGTCACCGTTCAATTTGGTTCTGTGATTATGATTTTGGGTCCCTCGGGAAGGTCTACGATCGATCTCCGTGATTTTAGCAATTTTTATTTTTTAAACAAATATATATATAGCTAAACGATGTCGTTTCATCATTTTGCCTTAACATATCTATCACTGTCCAAAAACAGGAAACGATGAAAGGGTCCACGTGTACCATAAAAGAGTGGTTCAGGTTGCAAACTGCAATTTCAATAGATTTTCTTACTTTTTAAGGTCAAATGTATTGATTCTCAAGATTCCTTCGTGATTTTCAGTAAAAATTTATACATTTTCCAAAATTTACAAGATATTTCAATTTTAATTTTGTTATAAAAATCATATAATAATCTAGTTAAATATAATTCGATTAATGATAAAAAAAATAAAAAATGATAGAATATTAATAATTACAAAATATAAAATACGATTAGTTTTATATAAGCTTTTGTAAAACATTTTATAATTTGAAACAAAATAAAATATCTGACACATCTTATATTCTAAAACAGAGATAATAACCAGATTGACAAAACCCAAATACTTAGTTAAAATTTAGTAGAAGAAAACAACAGATATAAACATTTAACCACAACTATAATCACAAAAGTTATATGTTTACAAAAGTCTCCTAACTAATATATGTAGCTTCATGCTTATACTAGACACCTTTTTAGTCCACTTTTCCTAATCGTTTTCACAAAACACACTTTGGTAATAAAGAAACACCCATTTGGGAAGTGGAGCTTGCAAAGCGTTTTAAAACTATAACTTTTTGATATAAATTATTGCACACAAACACAATAATAATATTGAAATACAACTTTATACATGACCAATAAGAAAAAGAATATGCTCTAACATGTTCGGACTTCTTTATATTCTTTCTCGGACCCGAACACGTGTTCTGTTTGGACGCACATAACATCTCACCTATCTTGACCTCTAAGTTAAATTTCTAACCACTAAAATACAAACATTTTTATGAAAACTGTAAATCCATATTATAGTTATACAAAAAAAAATACATTATTTAAATTTGCAAATGAATTGAATAATCATCTTTTTTATACAAGAAATAAAGATAGATATATTAGTTTGGTCACTTACGTAACGATCTCAGCCACCGTCACAGCAGCAAACACGAGAAACAAAACTCCTCCGACATAAGCAATTGCCTGTTTTGTACCATACAAACATTTTAAACCTTTTGTCTAAACAACACATACTCTCTCTCTCATATACTTCTATAAATAAAGACTTCCCAAAAATTCAAATACTCTCAGCTTTACTTCAAAAGTTGATTTTTATAAATTAAACGGTATTCTTAACTCGGAATGAAGACTAAACCCTAACCTAGTCCTGCTCATTAAGACCAGATCCGAAAAATCGAATAGAACTGAAAATAGATACTCAATAAGGTTTCAGTAGGCAAATAACAACTAAGAACCAAACATCGAAGAGAACCGAACCGAATTATAGTCGGTACCTATATAATTACCACATTTCCAAAATCAAAAAGAACAAAAACAAAAACCGAAAGAATGACCCTAAGCCGAACTGAAAACCAAATACCCAGGACTAACCTAAACCATAAACCAAAAAGACAAACACTAACCTCTATTCTTAACCTTTGAACATAAACAAAATGATCTATATATTCTTATAATGTAGACTTTTAATTCCCAGGCTAGTTTCCATTGGTGTGGGAATAAAAATGCGTTGGTGACAGATTGGATCGGACATAAGAAAGAATAATAAAAACAATAAAAGAGGTTACTTTGACTCTTTATATTGGGTGAGGAATAGATACCAAATGATGTGGAAGACTTGAGATCAATGAACATAGAAGCTTGTTTTAGCCACTTGCCATAGAATATAAACCTTAAATCTCCCCTACTGCTCTCACTTTTTTCATTCTATCAAGTTACTACTTAGAACAAAGTAAAAAAAAAAAAAGAAGATATATTTTGACTAAACCAAAACTCAAAAGATGATTGGAACCAAAAGTATACTAAGCTTAAAGCTACTAAATTGCCCACAGAATCTGGTTTTTAGGGTAATAAATAAAGCTGAATATAACCTAGGATATGCTAGCATTTAGTATATTCCCTCTTACATTTTTATGATAATTAAAGGCCCTTGTTTCATATACTTATAAACTAATATGCTATATATAATACATAATTAAAGTAATATTCTTCTTAACCTTTTTTTCCTCTGATCTAGAAATTAAAATTTATTCTTCTTAATCTTAATATTTAAATTAGATGTAAGCTTAGACGAGTAAAAAACTCTAAAACTGACAATATAACGAAAGCTTTTGTGAAATAATGATCCTAAAAATTAATTTGATCTATATACATATATAGAAAGAGATAGGTTGACAAAAAAAAAAGGGATAGATAGCAAGTACAATACCTTCTCTGACAAGAAATTTCCGAGCAAAGAACCTCCCAAAACTGCAAGCTATGATCAACAAACCATGCTGTAAGTTAGAGTCCAATTTTCTGGAGAATCGAAAATCTCCTCTTTTGATGGGGTTTGAAGTCTTAATATTGCATAAAGATGCTTTTGATTAGCCTTGTTGCTAGGATCTCTAGTTTGTTCTCATTAAAGTTTCAACCTTTTTTGTCAACAAAAAAAGAACTCACCAGAGTTGCAGCACCATGACCCGCCAATGCTCCAGCGATGACACCCAATGGCGATGATGCAGCCGCAAGAGCTTCAAAAAATTAAAAGATTACATATAGTTTTGGAGTTTTGGATCTGAGCTTTGATTTATTATGAAAGTTGAAACTTTTGGGTCTCACCAATTGTTGAGAAAAAGGATTTGTCACCCCATTCTGCAACAAAAACCAATGCAAAGGTGCTAAAGATGGTACTCGCAGCTGCTGCTATCCCGGTTCCATTACCCGAAAGCTCTGAAACGGCTAGTTCTGCCTGTAGGGCAAAAAAAAAGAAGTCAGAAAATTGACTTCTTGAAGGTTGCTTAGAAATATAAAAGTGCAAGGTTAAAAGGGGTATCACCTCTTTCTGTTCTTCATCTGCTTTACCTTCATCTGAAACAGCGTCTAATAATGTTGAAACACCGAAGTAAACCTAATGTAACAAACGTGGTTAAATACTATTTTCACTGCCATAGACTAGGCCTGTACGATATGATCCAAATTGAAACAAAAGCCAGGTTCAATCAGATAACTTTTTCTACATAGAAAACCTAATAGAAACCGAGAAAAACACTTTCAACTTGAAAGTTATTATGTATAAAAACCAAAACCCAACTCATACCAAAAGGGTCAGAACTACATCCGGTTTCATTTCGGTAGATATATGTGCAAACCAAAAATCCAAGACGTCCAAACCAAACACTACTTAGAAAAGTGGATAAAGATTTACCAGAAGACAAACTGCTGCAATATCATCTAGAGGCAGATCAGTTTCACCAAACCTGTGTTTCAAGTCATTGATGTTCAGTATCATCAAGGAACTTAAACCTGGAAATTAATTTTTTCTGGAGTTTTCAAACCTGAATGGAAGAATTTCATCGACATAGTGGAAAGTTCTTCCCAGCACTACAGAAATTATTGTCATTATCCTGCAAAATTACCAAATTTTATAACGTTCTGCAACAGATTTCAATGTAACATTTTGTTTCAGACAAGATTCACGGACCATAATGCCTCGGTTTGAGAGAGAAAGCATACCCAAGAGCGCCAAAAGTCCCCACGAATACAGTGGCAGCAGAGTTCCTTGCTGCCAAAAGTGCCTAAGCAAACGCATGACAACTTACCACAATCAACTGAATGCTTGATGACAAGGAGATTTAAAGCGAGATTAAAATCTAAATATCTCTTTAAAAAGCTCAAAATCATACTGCAATGAAGAAAGTCTTGTCTCCAAGTTCAGAGAAAAATATAAGCAAGAACGCCTGCAGAGAGACATAGACAAAGCAAAACGTAAATATTGAAGGACTGGCACTGAAGAAGACATAGTTCTCGGTTCTGTGCAAAAGGAAGATTCTCTAACCGAAGCAAAACCTGAGCTAATATCTCCGAGGTCTCCAACAGAAGTGACACTGGGAATTTGCAAAGCCGCAAAAGCTGGATCAGTACCGAGTAATGCAACCGAACCTGATACCGCCAAGAACTTAAGAACTCTTTGAGTCTCTCTTCTTGAGTGAGTTATCGATGACTCGACCAATCTATCAAGATTTCTATCATCTTCTTCAGCTTCAACTTTCTGAAAAAGGAAACAAAAAGAAAAAATCTAATTCAATTCACCTCGTGACTTGAACCAAAAAATCTAAAATTAGCTTAAGCATTTAACACACCCTGTCCTCTGTTTTTCAACTTGCGAATAGATCCTAACAATCTTATGAATTGATACACTAAACCAACATTAACATTCTAAGTAGGCAAGCAATTTGAAATTGCCTTGGCCTTTACAGAATCTCCTCAATTTCAAACATCTACTATCCGAGCCTCCGAGGGATCAATTGAAATAAGAACAACAATCAAAATTACCTCGAGGTAACAAGCAGCATTTCGTTGGAAGCATCGAAAGTTTTGTTGAGATTCATTGTGACGCAATTGACTCAAACCTCTGCGCAGAATTGTGAAAACATAAAATCCCTAAATTCTACTCGCATAACAAAACTAAAATGCAGATTCCAAAGCAAATGAACAATCGGATGATCAAACTTACCCAGAGAAACTTCGAACAGAAAACCCAATCCGAATTGGACAAGCGGATACACATACCCTCGACGATGAATAAGAAGAAGAAGACGAGCAACACGAATCGGATTTTGGAAGCCTAGGGTTTAGAAATGGAAGACGAAGTGAATCGGAGAGATTCAAACAAAGCATTTCTATCAAAATCTCTAGTCAGTGTACGCGTTTCGCTTTCTTCTTCTTCTTCACAGTGTGATAAGTGAAGTATTTTACTGCAAAATAAAATCCATTGGCTCTGTTTGATTCTCAGAAGATAGTGAAAATCTAAAGAACTCGTTATGCGCGCGCGTCCACGTATGTATCGTCGCACGTCTGAATAAGTCAACGATTTTAACACACGCGACGACTTTCGAACCAACCGCTAAACTTCATGTTGGGCCAAAAGTAGGCCCATTAAAATAAGCTCATTTAAATAGGCTCATTTAAATAGGCCCGAAGACGTTTTATGATTAGGTAATCGATAGTCTTGCTTGAGGAGTGGTTGGTGGGTTTTACTTTTTATATTAGTCAACAATTTTACTTTATTTTCTTAAATTAAAATGTATTTTTATTTTTCTTTAGTATATGGTCTCTGGATATTATTAAATAAACTTTGAATAGTTATAAGTCACATTTTTAATTTGTGCAATTTGTTTGCTTTATTGACTGCTGAAAGCCAAATTGCCAACGTTTTATCAAGTCGGCAAAAGCTTAACTTAATCGTAAAAAAATAGCACTGAATCATTAATGATAATTGTTATTTGAACTATTATATGACAATGAAATTTTACAAATTAGAAAGATTAGAGAACTTTATTAGTCTGTTATTGATTTTGAGAAGAAATAAATAAATTTTAAAGTTCTATATATACTTCAAACATGCTTTTATAGAAATTTAATCGAGTAATAGTAAAAAAGTGAATTTATAGTTGGAAAAAATATAGTAAAAAAATATGTATATATATAGATAATATTTTAATATCGAAAATATATTTTTGATTGAAGGGTTAAATATTTATTTCTTTTGTAGTGAAATTCGATTTCCAATAATCACATACTTTAGCATTATTTGAGTTTGACCTTTCAAGTAAAATTATTAGTTAGAGGAAAAATTGGTGATGCTTATTAGTTGTTATTAGTAAGCTCCACCAACCCACGATTAAAAAGGTGAATTAACGTATTCACAACTATTAATGTTTCCATTCTTTCAAACTCCCTTTGAGACTACATCTAAGTTTTTATATATTTTGCTCAAGAAAACTTAACTTTTTTAAAACAAAAAGCATTTTTCTATAAATACAATTTTAGAATTATGAACACAAAACATCCCATTTTTTAAAATGTTACTCAAAAATGGGTGCAACTCTAGCTTATGTATAGTTTTATATCAATTATACTAAGCTAATAAGTTTTAGCACTTCACTATGAATTCATTTTTTTTCCCGACAATTACATTGACTATATATAATTCATAACTCATGTTATTACGTGAAATAGTTTAACTCTCTGAAATCAAATTTCTGTAAAGAAAAATGTTTTAATACATTGATGGTATAAAGAGTATGATATATTATTGGTGCCAAAAAAATGCATAAATAGATATTTTCCACTATAAATTGGTGTTATCTTTAACAATAATAGTCTCTAGTACAAGTTGTGGAAATTTTTGAAAGGTGATTAAGCCGCCTAAATTGAAAAGTTAGAAATATTCATCGTAATTGATTTCACTTTATATAAACCTCAACTAAACTCATCACTAACCTAATAATATAAATAAATAAACAAGAAAACGTGAGACAATAACTTCTACTTTGTATTGACACTAACCACTAAGCTCAAGTTGTATATAAACACATCACACTAGCTACTGAATTATAACTCAAACTCTTCTTTATCCATAACATTCACAAACACATTCTCATATAACTCAAAATGAGATCATTTCTCTGCTTATTCATTGTTCTTCTTCTTTCAATCACGGTCGTATCAGCTCGAAAACCATCAAAATCCCAACCAAAACCATGCAAAAACTTTGTCCTTTATTACCACGACATAATGTTTGGAGTCGACGATGTTCAAAACGCAACTTCTGCAGCCGTTACAAACCCGCCAGGTCTTGGGAACTTCAAGTTTGGAAAACTTGTGATCTTTGATGATCCAATGACAATAGACAAAAGCTATCAATCAGAACCAGTAGCAAGAGCTCAAGGATTCTATTTCTACGATATGAAGAATGATTACAATGCTTGGTTTGCTTATACACTTGTGTTTAACTCGACACAACATAAAGGAACATTGAATATAATGGGAGCAGATTTAATGATGGTGGAGAGTAGAGATTTGTCAGTAGTTGGAGGAACTGGTGATTTCTTTATGTCTAGAGGGATTGTTACTTTTGAGACTGATACTTTTGAAGGTGCTAAGTATTTTAGGGTTAAGATGGATATTAAACTCTATGAATGTTACTAAAAGGGAGAGAGGGAGATTGATTACTTTTAAACTTTTTGTAATCGAATAAGTTTAAGTTGTGTGTGTGACAATCTTATTTTGAAATTTTGTGTTTTGGTATTATATGATCTGTATTGTCAAAAACATGATATACAAGATCAGATTTTAATTACTACTCAACTTCTTCTTTAATTGGACTTGTAAGAGTGAATAGTGATAATGGAGAAAGTAGAAAAAAAGTAATCCTGCAACACATCTAAGTCAACATAGTTGTGCAGATATTCATGCTTTTTTTTCTTCTTCCGATTTCTAGAGTTTTGAATCATAAAATAAATTATTTTATCCGTAATACTAAAATTCTAGAGTTCTAAATCATAAGATAAATTATTTTGCCCTTAGTATTAGAAGTTTGGCATGTAATTAATGAAATTCAAGTTAACAAAGAAAGATCAATATAGTTGTGGCATACATATGCAACTGACCATATTATAAGCTAACAAAAGACTAAAACAGGAACAAGAGAGGTTGAATTCTTTTCCAAAATTCTGACTTGTAGTCGTTTATCCATCTCAAGCCTATTGACTGATTTGATATTTAATAAACTTGTAGCAGAAAAACACTACTTAGCTTAACTAGATGCCTTGAACTTTACCATAAAGCTCACTTAAGTTATGTCTTTAAGGGCAAAAGTGTGAGATTTGAGTTAAATGAATGCATAACACAAAGTCAAAATCTTTCTTCAGTTTTACCTTATGTGGCATTGTCCACAAGCTGTGACGCACATTCTTCGTTATTTTGTCTTCACAGAATAACATCACTTTCGAATATTTTAGATTTCAGAAGACAAAAAAAACATAAATTTATTGCCGCATCAACAATTTTGCGGCGATTCAATGAAGAAAACACTCGATGATCGATCAAAATTGAATAGAACTAACATGAGAGAAACAACGGTTTGGTCTCCATGATTATGAACAGATAAAAAGGGTTTCTTAGATTACAAAAAAGGTGAAACCTTTTGCTGCGTTGTAAAGAAATGAAAAGTAAAGAGGAGGAAGAAGAGGAAGAAGAAGAAGGGCAAAAAGGGAAGAGATTTATTGAAAAGTTAAGGAGAAGAGCTGTTTTTGTAGGCCATAGAAGTGTCTTTCGCCGACCTTTGACTCCAACGCACATTAGCTTCAACCCTAATAACCCTTCTTCTAATTTCTCATCTTCCTCTAGAAAGCTTGCTGCTTCTCTCTGGGAATTTTATCAGTATTACGATAACAACCACCAGAATCTTCCTGTTGCTAATATGCACCGAGCTTCATATGGTTCTGCTGGTCCGAGCAACCGTCCTCTCCGCAACGGTCATGGAAAGGCGGCGATTATGGGCAATGGTCGTGGCCTCACTGATCACCAGGTCTCTCTCTCTCTTTCTCTCCCCAGAAGATTTGAGTCTTTCTTAGTTGATTATCTCATTGAGCTTATTGGTTTATAGAATTAGGCATTGCTCATGTTTGGATTGTTCTGTTTCTGATTCAGGGTTTAAAGTTTTGAGTTTTCAAATTTAGAATTGCTCTGTCCTTGGTTTAGAGTTTTGAAAGTTAGTGGTAAGGAAAGAGTTAAATTTTGTTGATTGAACTGAATTTTGTGCATCAGCTATGATGAAAGGTTCAGATTACTAAAACCTTAAATCCTCAATCCGATTCACTGAACTTGGACCTTGTAAGCTAAAGGCAATAATGTTTCCATTGATTCTGAATTCATTTGTCTTTTTGGCTCTTGGATTACTAGATTTTGGTTTCTTAGTCCTGCAGAGGATTTGCTTGTTAGCTTAGCGAAACTGTGATCTGTAGTGAAACTGCAATTACTTGTGTACTCTCAGATCACTGCGTTTGAAGATACTTTTCTCCGGTTTCTTCATATTATCGATGCTTCTGTTCAATAGAGAATTATGTTTTTTAGATTTGATTTTTCCATTTTAACAATATTGCTATGATATTTGTGTCCCAGCCAGAAAGTGCTGGAAGTATTAGGAGACAGATCGGTCAAATGCTGATGAAGCATTATCATTTAACCGAAAGAAATGACCATGCTTTGCAGCCCTTATTTCCTGCAAGCTACGATAGCTCCATTGAGGTAATAACTTGCAGTCAACCTCTTATGTTTCATTCCAGAAACCAATTTATAGCTTTGCAGAATGAAGTGGAATTATTTTGATATTAGTGAGCAACTTAAGTTGTTTGTTTCTCACTTTATTCGGTGATCGGTATTGAGATAGATTATTCTTCAGGTGGCTGTGGCTCCATATAATGCAGCACTTTCTCCAGGAAGTTCACTCGAGTTCTGTGGAAGAAGACGAGCTGGTGAGCCTAAACACAATCTCAAGACATCAACTGAACTTCTTAAAGTACTGAACCGCATCTGGAGCCTCGAGGAACAGCATTCTGCCAATACCTCCTTAATAAAAGCTCTAAAAGCTGAGCTTGCTCATTCACGTGCCCGGATCAAAGAGCTTCTCAAATGCCAGCAAGCCGATAAATGTGATATGGATGATTTTGTGAAGCAACTCGCGGAAGAAAAGCTGTCAAAAGATATGAAGGAACATGATCGGTTACGTTCTGCGGTTCAATCACTAGAAGATGAGAGAAAACTGAGGAAACGTTCTGAGAGTTTGTATAGGAAATTGGCACAGGAGTTCTCAGAAGTGAAGTCTACACTGTCTAATTGCGTTAAGGAGATTGAAAGAGGGACGAAATCAAAGAAGATTCTGGAGAGATTATGTGATGAGTTTGCAAAAGGGATCAAGAGTTACGAAAGGGAGATTCATGGTTTAAAGCAGAAGTTGGATAAGAATTGGGAAGGTTGGGATGAACAACAACAGATGGTTCTTTGTATGGCAGAATCATGGCTTGACGAAAGGATTCAGAGCGGTGATGGATCGGTATTGGAGAAGCTCGAGTTTGAGATAGAATCATTTCTAAAGAGTAAGCAGAACTCAGATTCTAATGAAATACCAAGAAATCGCCGGAGTTCACTTGAGCCTGTTCCAATTAATGCCATGAGTGTACCGATTTGGGAAGTAGACCCTGAGGAGGAAGAAGATTCTGACGGAAGCGAATCAAATTGTTTTGAACTCAAGAAACATGGCACTGATGTTCTAAAAACTCCACTCGGCGATGAAACTGAGAAACCAGAGGCAACAAAAGTTGATGTTATGTCTGGTGAAAAACCAAGAAGACGGTATCAGAGCCCATCGAGTTTACAAGTGAAGTTCGAGGATCAAATGGCGTGGGCAATGTCTTGTAATGAGAAAAAGAAATCTAAAGTCAGTGAAGTTGAACCTGAAACTGAAAACTGTGCTAAAGAAACGAACAATGTGGTTAGAACTCATCGAAGGTTATTGACTGGAACTCAGAAAATCGATGAAGCTTCTTGCAGTTACCCATTAAGGAGACCAGAGAGCCCAATTCGTCAATGGAATACAAGAACAGTAACACCTGATCTAGGTGAGCCACAAGGAGTAAAGGAGAAGGCTAAACTAACCAAATCTAGAACAGAGAGTTCAAGGCCACGACGTCGGGTATTCAAGGGATGAGTTTTTGTGTAGTAATCTGTATTGGAAGAGTCATAAATGGTGAAATGGTCGACTTGGAGATGGAAGAAGCTGAGATTTTGTTGTCGGAAATGGACAGAACTTAAAGAGTTACATGTGTGGATATGTAACATATGTTCATCTGTGAATCTTGTGTAGAGCTATATGTTTGTAACTATGTATAATGTATATTGTTATATCTATAATATCGATTTGATATCTCTGATTCAGATTCTTAGTTTTGTTTCAGGAAAAAAAAAATTGTGAATCATCTTTTAATTTTGGATTCTTAATTCTTGTTTCAGTTAATAATAAAAAATTGTTGTGAATCATTTATGAATTCGATTTCTTAATAATATTGGCGTCGTTTCGAGTCATCATCGTCTTTGTTTCCGAAGGAAGAGAGAAATGGCGAAGGCGTCGTTTAGGTGGATTTTGCAGCTTCACAGAGACGTACCAAAAGCAGCTCAATTCTACGAAAAAGGTCTGGATTTCTCCGTCAATGTCGTCACTTTACGTTGGGCTGAACTCCATTCTGGTCCTCTCAAGCTAGCTCTTATGCAATCGCCAAGGTATTAACTTAATGCCTATAAACTGTTCGATCATATGTTTCAATGAAACTTGTGGGCTGATAATATAGTTGAGCTTGTAGAAGAATTTTGTCTTAGATCATTGTAAAGATAAAAAAAGGTCAATGCTTTTGATGCAGCGACCATGTGGTGAATGAGAAAGGATACTCTTCATTACTATCATTCACTGTGACAGACATTAATACAACAATCTCGAAACTTATGGAATTAGGAGCAGAACTCGATGGCTCTATCAAATATGAAGTTCATGGCAAGGTGATATGCAACCATTTACTGCATATTCTTTAATCTCATCATTTTTGTTTCTTTTAACCGTTTGGTTTCTTCTCTTGATAACCAGGTTGCTTCTGTAAGATGTCTTGATGGTCACGTGCTTGGACTCTATGAACCTTCTTAGGTTACCAATTCATGAGAACTTTGATAGATGTTCTGACAAATTTAAGGGCATGATGTTGAGAAACAAAAACATAAAATCAAGGTACTGTTGCATTTATTATTCTGAAATCTGAACAAAAGACTCGTGAAACAATTACGATTTGAACCCCAATTCTCATTGCTTTAACAAAAGCAAGACAAAGGAGTTTTTAGAAAGAAAAAAAAAAAGAAAAAACCTCAATTGTTCTTCCTTGCAAGCTTAGTCCATTCGGTATGGTACGCACCTGGACGATCGATTCTCTCATAAGTATGAGCTCCAAAGAGATCTCTTTGAGCCTGAACCAAATTCGCTGGCAATCTAGCACGTCTGTAAGTATCGAAATATGCAAGACTTGCACACATTCCAGGTGTGCTTATTCCTGCAGCAACAGCTAAACCCACCACTCTTCTCCAAGCAGCTTGTCTCTGAACCATCTCTTTAGCAAACTCAGGATCAACAATGAGACTAGCCAAATCAGGGTTTCTCTGGTAAGCTTTCTTAATCCTATCTAAGAACACTGCTCTTATGATACAACCACCTTTCCAAATCCTAGCCAATTCACCAAAGTTCAAGTTCCAACTTTTCTCTGAACTCTTAGCTCTAAGCAAATTCATTCCTTGAGCATAACTACAGATTTTCGAAGCGTATAAAGCTTGTCTAACATCATCAACCAATCTCTTCTTGTCAATTCCACTCGACGCAGAACCAATCTCTTCTTTCAATCCAGCTTCTTTCAACACTTTTGCAGCGCTTTCCCTCTCATCTTTCAATCCACTCAAGTACCTACAATCCAATGAAGCAGCAATCGTTGGAGCCGCCACAGAAAGCTCTGCAGCTTGT
This sequence comes from Lepidium didymum, assembly GCA_963920545.1. Lineage (NCBI taxonomy): Eukaryota > Viridiplantae > Streptophyta > Magnoliopsida > Brassicales > Brassicaceae > Lepidium > Lepidium didymum. The sequence continues at coordinate 207,800 of OY986987.1, read as the reverse complement.
TGAACTGTCCATTTTCCGGTACCTTTCATTCCAGTTTTATCCAAAATCTTATCCACTAACTCTCCATCACCAAACTCATCCTTAACCTTGAAGATATCCGCAGTAATTTCAACCAAAAAGCTCTCAAGCTCACCTCGATTCCACTCATTGAAGATCTCCCCAAGCTCCTCATTGCTCAATCCACCAACGTTCTTCAAAACATCATAAGCCTCAGAAATCAATTGCATATCTCCATACTCAATTCCATTATGAACCATCTTCACGAAATTCCCAGATCCACCTTCTCCGATGTAAGTAACACAAGGTCCATCTTCAACCTGCGCCGCAACTTTCCCCAAAATATCTTTGATATTATCATACGCTTGAAATGATCCACCAGGCATCAACGACGGACCATTACGAGCTCCTTCTTCACCACCAGAGACTCCCATACCTAAATAGAGAAGTCCTTTTTCCTCAGCCTCAGAGATCCGCCTCTCTGTGTTCTGATACCATTCATTTCCACCATCGATGATACAATCTCCAGGCTCCATGTATTGAGAAAACGCATCGATTGTCTGGTCAACGGGAGCTCCAGCTTTGACGAGAATGATAAGAGATCTAGGTCGTTGAATTGAGAGAACGAAATCCTTCGGTGAGTATTGACCGGAAACAGGGAGGTTTCCTTCAACAGCGGCTCGATCTAGGGTTTCGTCGACTTTGGAAGTGGTTCGATTGTAGACTGAGATTGGGAAACCTTTCTCAGCGATGTTTAAGGCGAGGTTCTGGCCCATTACGGCGAGACCGGCGAGACCAATTCGGGATAGTGCGGCGGACTCCATTTGAGAGAGAGAGGTTAAGATATTTGGAAAGAGAGAAATGGTTGTTGAGTGATGAGAGAGGGCAAGAGCTTTACTTGGTGAAGCCGTTTATATACTGTGATAATGACGGACTCGTCGATGGAGCCAAAGGACAAATTAAGACGATGATCACTATGTCTAAAACGGTATCGTTTTTATTTTAAATGTAATCGTTAGTATTATTTTTATTTAAAAAATAAATTGTATAATTTGTTTATATGAATCTGGAATTGTCATATTGTGACACAAAAATATCAATCTACAGAAATCAAATATAATTTCAAATCAAAATTGATATTGAAAGCCATAAAACTTTGATTTTTCTTAGGCTAATATATAATACTATCTTTTTTTTTTTTTTTGTCCACCGTAAGATTCCATTAATTAACTCTTACCTACTACATATTAAATGAAGTTCTTTATAAAAATAGATTTTGCCAAGGAATCGGCTAAAACATTGTCCGATCTTGACACATATGATAGAGAAATTGCTTCAAAGCAATGGAGAAGTTCGGTAATGTCTTCCAATATACCGAGGATCTCTGAAATTTTCACTCCTTTGTTCAAGGCTGTGATTAGTATAAGAGAATCTGATTTTGCTTCTATTCTTGAGAAACCCAGAGAGATTGCTCGCTGGAGTCCCACCTTTAGCGATACGGCTTCTGCAATTAACGGTGAAGCTATATCTTCCATTAATTCTGAAAATCTTGCCATTTCTCTTCCAGATTTCACAAAGATACTTGCAGAAGCTGCTAGGTTTTGTTGCTCTTTCCAGGCTGCATCAGAGTAAAGGGTAATCGCTTCTGGGATTTCTCTCTGCTGCGATACTGATCTGCTTACCTTAATCTCTTTTTTATTAGCTTGAGAATCGAACCATTCTTTTGCTCCTAATACCGCCGATAGGATGACTTTTGATTCCGATATACTTTCATTATTGAAGACCATCTTGTTTCTTGATTTCCAAATGCTCCAAATTAACCAAATTGAAAAGTCCGGTCCTGTGATTCCTGATGGTGGGAGGCAATAGATACGTCTGCTTTTCTTCCAGAACAGGTAGATTGGTAAGTTCTCATCCTCGAGTGATAAGTTAGTTATAGGAGCTTCTTCCCATATCTTCCTTGCATAAGTACAAGTCCATAAGAGATGCATTATTGTCTCAGGTTTTCCACACCTTTTACATGCTTGGTCTACTTCAATCTGTCTTTTTTGCAGGATAGATCCTACAGGTATTGCTTCATGAAGTAACTTCCATATGAACATCTTAAGCTTCGGTGGAGCTTTAATCGACCACACATCCTTGTTCCAATCGATTTGACTGAGGTGTTGGTGATCAAGCTGATGCTTCTCATTTCCAATTAACGACAGGTAGCCTGATTTTGCCGAGTAATTTCCATTTGCTTGACTTAGCCAGATTACTTTGTCTATTGGTAGATGGTTGCTTAATTTAATACACCTGATTGTCTTGCTGTAGCTAGGGAGAATTCTTTCAATCTTTTCATGATTCCATTCTTTGTTTTCTTTTGATATCAAGTCTGCCACCTTTAGGTCCTGAAACTTTTCTTCTCTTGGACCCATTGGTGCTTTTTGTTGACTGGTAGATAGCCAATAGTCATCCCAAACTGATATCTTTTCTCCATTTCCAACCACCCATCCAATATTTGTCTTTAACAAATCTCTACCAATTAAAATTCCTTTCCAAGCATGTGAACATGATGATGACTTCTGACAGTTTAGGAAACTACTTCCTTTACTGTATTTTGCTAAAACCATGCGGCTGAGAAGAGAATGGGGGGTAGTAAGGATTTTCCAGCTTACCTTTGCCACTAGGGCCACATTAAAAGAGTGGATTTCACGGAAGCCTAGTCCGCCTTTTCCTTTAGGTTGCGTCAACTTTTTCCACGATATCCAAGCCATACCTTTTTTCTCCATTTTTTGGTCCCACCAAAATCGTGTCAGTTCCGATTGGATTCTGCTACATAAACCACTAGGTAGTAGGAAACATGACATTGCGTAAGTTGGCATTGAGCTGAGGACACTCTTCATCATGACATTTTTCCCTGCTTGCGATAAGAACTTTGATGACCAATTTATTCGTTTTTGATGAATTCTGTCCACGATACTAGTGAACAGATCTCTTTTTGTTCTCCCAAATTGCTCCGGTAATCCTAAATATTTACCGCATCCTCCCTCTTGTGTAATCTGCAATTTGGACTTTATTGATTCCTTATATGCTTGGTCAATTCTTCTTGAAAATGTAATTGCAGATTTTGATTTGTTGATGGCTTGACCTGTAGCTTCTTCATATTTTCGAATAATATCTTGCAGGGATTGGAGGCTGCGTGGATTTCCTTTACAGAAAAACATGGTGTCATCGGCAAAGAGAAGGTGATTAATTCTAGGTCCATCCTTTGACACTCTTAGCCCAGCTAGTACTTTATGCTCTTGTGCCTTTTGACATAAGGCAGATAGTAGTTCACTACATAAAATGAAGAGGTATGGTGAAATTGGGTCACCTTGCCTTATCCCACGAGTTGGTTTGATACATCCTTTTGGTTCTTCATTAACAATTATTGCATAATGGACTGAAGTTACGCATTGCATAATCCAATGAATATATCTTGAATGAAAGCCCATGGCATGCATTACTTCTTTAATTGCATTCCACTCTAACCGGTCATACGCTTTTGTCATATCTGTTTTGATTGCCACTGACCCAAACTTCCTTGCATGCGAATTCCTTAAATAGTGTAGAATTTCGTGAGTAATCAGTACATTATCTGATATGGATCTCCCTGGCACGAAGGCTGACTGGTTTTGAGAGACGATATTCGGTAGGATTGGATGCAATCGCTTTGATAGAACTTTCGCAATCACTTTGTAGATAAAATTACAGAGTGCTATTGGTCTATATTCCGCTGCCTTTTTTGGATTTAGTACCTTTGGAATGAGTCTGATGAAAGTTGTATTTGTATCCGGTTTCATCAGCCCTGTTCTAAAGAACTCATTCACTTCTTTTGTAACTGCAGGACCCACGATTTCCCAGTTTGATTGGAAAAAGGCTGCAGAGAATCCATCTGGACCGGGAGCTTTGTCTGCATGGATTGAGAAGGCAGCTGTTTTTATTTCCAGTTCTGATACGTCTTTAACTAGAGCGTTGTTTGCCTCAGCTGTTATCCTTTGTGATATATTTTCTGAGATAATTTGGGTACATGAACTTCCTGAAGATGAGTACATGCTTTGGAAATAAGCTATTAGAACTTGTGCAATCTCCTCTTCTTTTACTACAGCTTCACCATTTTCATTCTCTATTACTGAGAAAGAGTTTTTGACTTTGCGAATTTTTGTTGCAGCATGGAAATATGATGAGTTCTTATCGCCTAATTGCAGCCAAAGGACCCTACTTCTTTGTTTCCAGAACGCTTCTTCTTCTTCATAGGCTGATTGTAGGCACTTTGTAATTTCCTGAATCTCCTGTGTATCACTGTCTTGATTCGTCATTACTTGCTCCAACTTTGACTTCCAATCGTTGATCTTTTTTTGACTGTTTAAACCTTTTTCCTTACACCATTGTATGATTGCAACTCTTGATCTGTTCAGTCTATGCCTTAGTAGATGATTCTCTCTTGGTTTCCAGGCATCTTCCACAATCTTTTTCACCTCTTCATTATCATTTATACGCCTGTCAAATTTAAACATTGATTTTCTTTTCTTTCTTTCAGGTTCTAGGATAGTCACGAGCGGTTTATGGTCCGATCCTTCATACCATAAGTATTCACTTCGACTTGTGGGGTACAGCTCAAGCCATTTTTCATCAGCCATGGTTCTATCTAATCTACATCTCACAGAGAAATTATGGCGATTCCCTCGCCATGATAAGCAGTCACCTGAATATTGAAGATCAAAGAGGCCATTTTCGGATACAAAGGCTCTGAAATCAGTAAAAGAGCTTTCTGGTCTTTTTATTCCGCCTTTTTTCTCATCATTAGATAGTATATCGTTGAAGTCGCCCATAATGATCCATGGTCCATCTCTTAGAGAATGCAGGTATGATAGAGCTTTCCATATCTCTTTCCTTTTTACTCGATCGGGGTTCCCATAAATGAAAGTTGCATAAAATTTCTTCCCTTCCGCTTCTATTTCTGAATCGATAAAATCGTTTGAGGCTGCTAGAATTGAGAGTTGAATTCGATCCGACCATAGTAGCAGTAGACCTCCACCACATTGACCATGGGGAGAAACAGTTTCAGAAAACTTGTAGTTGAGGACAGAAGTTAATTGGAGAACTTTGATGTCCACATTCTTAGTCTCCATTAGGAAAATTAGGTCTGGTTTGATTTTTGCATGTATATTACGTAGACGTTGAACTGTCAATGGATTTCCCAAACCTTGGCAGTTCCAGCTCACCATTTTTAAGGAAGAGGACGAACAGGACTCTGAAAATCCTGGTTTTTCTTTTCCATTGCAGGTATGATGTGTATTTCTGGATTTGCTATCGATTGCTCCATAGGTTGCTTGTATTTATGGGATGACCTTCTTGATGGTGATCCTTTTAGCATGTTTGCATTTCTGTGGTGTTCTTTCTTTTTTATGGGATCATATCCAGTTTTTCGTCTTGGGGATACTCGAGTTTGAGCTGTCTTCCTTTTACGTACACCTAGTCCTCGTAGGAAAGACGGACTAATTGCTATTTTCTTTAAAGCAGCGGCTTTTCCTTTTTCAGCCTGACTTCGAGAATCTCCTGGTTGGGATTCATCCAGCATCAGAATTTGTTCACCCTGGTGATCATTTTGAGTTCGGCTTCGATGTTCAGCTGGGGCCCGAGTTTCTAAATCAAAGTTTAGTTTCACTGGTTCAATCTGGGAGAGTGGAATGACTCCATGATTTGGATCTGGATTGTCCTTTATAGCACTAATTCTCTGAAGAGCTGGGAGTTTCTTAGCTCGTTCAATTCTTGGAGAAGATGATCCTAGTCTGCAGAAAGCTGAGGTCCTAACTGCGTTGGATTGATTCATACATGGTTCCTTTCCTATCCGATGCTGGATAGGGATCCTCACTCCATCTTCCAGGTTTGTTAACTGGTTTTCCTGGGGACTTATGCTAGGTGTTTGGGCTAAATTGCGTGCCAACTTTTCTGCATTCCTTTCCAGCATACCTGATTTTTCTGCTATTTGTAACCTTGTTTGTCTTGCTGCACTCTCTGTTTGGTCAGCCACCTTCACATATTGATTCATATAATCCCTTATTTGAGAAGTTGCTTCCTCCATTGCTTCTTCTGGAATATTATCCATACTCATTGATGGTTCTGTTTCTTTATGAAATTTTTTATTTCCCATTGCTCTTGGCATCTCTTCAATACCAGCAGATATTGATTGTCTTTGGCTATGATTTGGGATTATTTTTCTCCAAATCATGTTTTGTTTAGCTCCATTAGCATCAAACCTGGGTCCTCTAGACGAATTAAAGCTATCACCAGGTGTCTTAAAACCTGAAGATGTAACTCTCTGTTGAGCATTAATTTGATTGTATCGAGTCTTTTGTCTTTGCAGGGGATAAACCTCCTCCCTTGCCGATGGCCTACTCTCCTCCTTGCTTTTTTCAGGCTCTTTTCTCTTCCGATTTTGAAAAGCTGTGTCAGGTTCTGTTTCCATTGGTGGAGCTCCATAGGTACACCCTCTAATATCATGATCTAGTCTCTTACAATAATAGCAGTGATTTGCTAGCTTTTCATATGATAAATGGACCATAATTTCTGTACCATCCGCAAATTCCAACACCGACTTCATTACCAGTGGTTTATGTCCATTAACTAGGACTCGCATTCTTGCAACCGTTGTAGTTATATCCACCGTTTCAAGTTCCCCCAGATTCTTTCCTATATTGGTTAGGATTTCAGGGCACCATAGGTGGACTGGTAAACCTTGTACTTTAATCCAAAAAGGAATAAGTGATGGGAATAGAGGATCAGTTGATTCTTCCCATTTTTGTAATATAACCATCCACTTACCAAAATGGTAAGGTCTATTCTTCAGCACATTATTCATGTCTTCCGCATTAGAGAACTGAAACTGAAATAGCCCTTGGCCTAGGTCTGAGCCGATTGCTTTTGTAGTTGAGTTCCAAATGCTTGACAGAAAAGATATGAGAGCCCATACCCTCTGCTGCTTGCTGTTCGTGACTCTACCAATAAGAGTAAGTTCATGTTTTTTCTTGAGTGCAGTATTATCAAAATCCATCACTTTGATTCTCGGGATGTTTTCACCAGCTTCATCTTCATGGATACTCTTACCTTTTTCTGCATAAGATAGCTTTCTCTCCATGATTTGGCAAAGCTTAAGAAATTTTCTGCTACAGGTTGTATCCTCCACAGTTTGCCGGTTAGAACCCTCAAGAGCCTCTGCTTGGGGCTTTGCCGCGATTAAGTTGATATATTGGGTTACCAAAGAGAAGAGATGAGTACTCCACACAGTTAAGGTGGGAAAATTCAGACTTTGCCACCGAACCTAGTCACGACCAAGAATAGAAAGCTCATATCTTGGATGGATTGGTCGGGAATTTTATAAAACTTTTTACAGATCCGAGCTCTCCGAGCCATGAGGGAGCAGATAGTGGTGGTGGTTCCCCATTTGGCCGGCAACTTTCTATTTTTGGGAAATGGTAAGATGGATTTAGGAAACCATTTGTGGTAATTTTCAAAAAAACAACCAAAAGAGGTAAAAACCGGTAAACTAGAAACCTATCTTGGACTTTGGGTCAGAGAGAGTTTTTTTTTTATATAATACTATCTTTTAATCATATTTTAAGGATTTGTTTGTCTTTGTGTGCAAATGGACAAATCCAAAAGAATAACATTCATTATAATTTGTGTTTCCTATATATATATATATAATTAGTGGGCTGTTGGATTAGTTAAATCTGTAAACATGTTTAATAGTACTAAGACTCTTAACAAATTGTTTATTAGTTATTTAAAATGATTTCAATAATTGAACACCAACTTGTTTTAGCCTTTTGACAATGTTGAATGGTCAGGACATCTACAATGTAACCATGAGTGGCCAAACTTGTCAAACAAAGTAACATCGTAGATGTCCTTACGTTACTTATTACTCTGAATCTTGGCTATTCGAAGATCATCTTTCAAAATGATTCTAAGGATGATTGGATGAGTAAGTTACTCTTATTATGATCATAAACACCTCACCAAACAATGTTCAATGAGAGGTATGAGGCTTATCAAATAAAACATAAATTAACAACAAAGAAGCCAAGTGTTCCACTAACATGAGCAGATGGACCATCAACACAATAAAAAATAGCAGCAACAATGCAAATGAATGCAGCCAATTGGAGCCAAACCTTTCTTTGGCTAATAAACTTGGATTCCTTCTTCAATCTCCACCAACCTTGCCAAAGAGTGACTTTCGAATCTACACACATTCAATCAAAACATCCTTTAGAGTTTAGACCATAATCTAGAAAAACTTAAAAAAGTTCTAGTGAAGAGAGATGAGATTTCAAGACTCTTGAAGCTATCAAAAAGAAAGTTTGCTTAGGATGGTACTGCAAATTTAAGGAGAGAAACTGGTTACCTCTGGAAGCTTTTTGCGAAAGGCGACTTCCAATCTCGCATCAAGAGTGTTTTCACAGACGATTTTCCCATCACGAGAAGCCATAACCACTCCTCCAGCACTGTTATATATCACAAGCTAGTGTCCTTTGGTATTGAAGTTTGGTTCCTATATAGCTTTTAGTGTTTTGGTTTCATGAAATGTACCAGTAAGAACCATGGGGGTCATCATCAGAAGGAGCAGGAGGAAGAAATATGTTTTTGTCAACCATGATTTCAGGAGCATGAACCTTTGCTTTCTCACAATATTCCTCACTTGCATCATCAAGCATAGACTCAACCATGTCAAGGTCTTCTTCACGACAACGCAGTAACACTGAAGGCTCTTTCAATCTAAGCAAACACTGCAATACATAACAGAAAAGAACCAATTTTGTTTAGAGATCCAATCTTAGAGAAACAATTGTGCATTTTTTTGTATTGAGAGTGACCTGAACAATGAGATCTTTCAAGAGATGTTTATACTGATGGTGATGGTGATTGAAAAAGCCATGATGGCTAACTTTCAAAAGCTGCTTTGCTGCTTCTTCTTTCATTGCATTAACAATGTCATCTTGTGCTTGTAGAACCTTGATCCTCGATGCGTTCAGTTGCATTGAGTAATCACTTTTACAGACATAAGAACCAAAGGAAACTCAGTATTAGCCATAGTCAGATCAAGCCTATACCTTTCTATCTCCCACTCTCATAGACTTACTCATAAACAGGATCATTAAACTAGAATCAAAGGGAACAGATCTCAAGACAAATGAAAGCAACCAGATAAGAGAGATAGAGAGAAAGGAGTGAAATGAGCTCACATCTTCTTCCTGACATCGACCTGCTTCTCCTTTTTCTCATACTCTTGCCTAATCTTCTTCTTCTCTGCTTCAACTAGCTGCAATTTCTCAATGTTGAATTCCTGTAACATCAAAAGATCACACATTTAGATCAAAATAATTTTCCCTTAGTGATCTCAGACGAACAAAAAGACCAGGAATATTAAGATCCGAAGATGAAGTAAAAACAGTCAACAAAGTTTAAAAATTGGTCACACAGTCATCAACAACAATGACACAATCATAAAGTGAGAATTTTCAGAGAAATCACAAAGAAAATAAGATCGATCAAGAGAGAGAGAGACTTCTTCGGCGGAGACAGAGATCTCATTGGCCTTTTCTTCAGCTTCCTGGCGGATAAACCTGACCATTTGCTGAATCTGGTTGGAAACATCGGCATCGTTCATTTTCGTCTGTGGAGAGAAAACAAAAACTCTTCAAAGTCTGGTCCTTTGAGATCTTCTCTTCTCATGATTGAGGAAGAGAGATATTGAAACCGTTAAGTGATGAGGATAGCAGTTAGTACAGTCGACCCGGCCCAATCATATTTCTTGTATTCGGACTCGGACCATCTCATTTCACGTCTTACTCGTTATATATGTCAGTTTAATATTATTTTTGACATATAAATATATCAATGAAAAGATGATATATGTTGAGTATAATTTTAAGAGATTACCGTATATTTATGTTTGATCATCTAATATGAAAAACAATATATATAAAAAAATTAAATTATATATATGTCAAAATAAATTACTTTTGTGTAAACATATATCATTTAATTTATATAGATCTCAATAGAGGAAATGATACACATAAATTTTAAGTTATTATATTAAGAAAAATATCTTTCTATAAACTAATGATACATGAACAAACAGACATAAGCAACATACAAATTGAGAAACCATTATCTTAAAATACAATAAAATGTACAACACTTCAGCTTTATTTTCTTGCAGCAAAGTCTTTCCTTTTTCAAAAAACAGACACAAAATGTTAGTTTGAAGCCTCCGAATTTTACCGCCCTTACGTTACATGTTTACAGTGTAAAGATATTAGCCGTTGGTGTGAAATGCTTGAAGCAGAAATTTATTACTCAATGACCAAAACTCAGAATTTCCTGAGAAAACGGTCACAATTTGTTAATGGCTTCCAAGGTTTGTTCTCTCTGCTTATAAAACAAATACTTATTGGCCGGCTAAACTTGCCGGCTTCTCTTTTATTTTTGTATCTGTGCAAATTCTTCTGCTTAAGAAAAGTTCTCTGTTTACAGTAAGAAACATAATCTAGTTTCTTACAATGCAAATCTTCTCCTTCTTCTTCTCTTTGATTCTCTGTTTTGTTTTGATTTCTTCTCAGACTCTTGAAGACGATAAGAAAGCTTTGCTTGATTTCTTGTCATATTTCAATTCTTCTCTTCTCAGTTGGAACCAAAGCTCTCAGGTTTGTCATCACTGGACCGGAGTTACCTGCAATGAAGACCGAGATCGAATTGTAGCGGTTAGATTGCCTGCGGTTGGATTCAAAGGTTTGATTCCACCTTTCACCATAAGTCGTCTCTCTTCTCTGAAGTTTCTAAGCCTTAGAAATAACCAATTCACCGGAGAGTTACCTTTTGACTTCCTCAATCTGAAGAACTTGACTCATCTCTATCTACAACATAACCACTTCTCGGGTTCATTATCAGAGCAGATTTTCTCGGAGTTGAAGAATCTTAAGGTTCTTGATCTGTCTAATAATGGATTCATTGGAAGCATCCCAATCTCTTTTTCAGGTTTGACCAGTCTTAGAGTCTTAAATCTTGCAAACAATTCATTCTCAGGGGGAATTCCCGACCTTGATCTTCCAAACTTGAGTCGAATCAACCTGTCCAACAACAAGCTCATCGGTACAGTACCAATATCTCTTCAAAGATTTCAAAGTTCAGCCTTTTCTGGAAACAACCTTAGTTACATTACCGAGAGGAAGAATGAACGCAAGACTCCTTTCGGGTTAAGCCAGATTGCTTTCTTGCTGATTCTAGCCGCAGCCTGCATATTGGGTGTTTCTGGATTATCCTATATAATGATCACTTGTTTCGGAAAGTCTAGAATCCCACAGAAGTTGCGGAAGAGAGATCTGTCATCTACTCCAGGTAACTGGACATCTGGAGATGATAGCACTGCAGAAAGCGGCAAGATCATCTTCTTTGGAGGAAGAAACCACTCATTTGATTTAGATGATTTGCTAAGCTCCTCTGCAGAAGTTTTGGGGAAGGGTGCATTTGGTACAACTTATAAGGTAACAATGGAAGACATGAGCACTGTGGTAGTGAAGCGACTTAAGGAAGTTGTAGTGGGAAGAAGAGAGTTTGAACAACAGATGGAGATCACTGGTATGATCAGACATGAAAATGTAGCTGAGCTAAAGGCTTACTACTATTCCAAAGATGATAAACTCGCTGTTTATAGCTACTACAGTCAAGGAAGCCTCTTTGAGATACTGCACGGTTAGTCTCTCTTTAACTTTAATTGCTCTCATTCTGATGATAAATGGAAAGCAAAATGAGTAAACAAACAAAACGGTTTCAATTTTCTTTGTAGGAAAGAGAGGAAAGTATGAAGGAGTACCTTTAGATTGGGATGCTAGACTGAGAATAGCTGCAGGAGCAGCGAGAGGACTAGCTAAAATTCATGAAGGGAACAACGGGAAACTCATCCATGGGAACATCAAATCCTCAAACATCTTCTTAGACTCACAATGCTATAGCTCCATTGGCGATCTTGGCTTGACAACAATCATGAGATCTCTTCCTCAAACAACTTGCCTTACTTCAGGTTATCATGCACCTGAAATAACAGACACGAGAAAAAGCACACAGCTTTCGGATATATACAGCTTTGGAGTGGTATTACTCGAGTTGTTGACAGGAAAATCACCAGTAGATTCAGTATCAACACAAGGCCAAAACATGGATTTAGCTAGCTGGATAAGATCTGTGGTGGTGAAAGAGTGGACTGGAGAAGTTTTTGATTTGGAGATTTTAAGTCAATCAGGTGGTTTCGAAGAAGAGATGGTTGAAATGTTGCAAATAGGACTGGCTTGTGTTGCTCTGAAGCAACAAGATCGACCTCATATAGCTCAAGTTTTGAAATTGATTGAAGATATTCGATCAATTGATGCAGAATAAGAGAAACAAAGTGGAAAAACCTTTAAAGCTAATTTTTTTTTCTTCTTACTAGATCATTTGTTGATTGAATTTGAAATTGAATGATATGGAGTGATTGATTCAGAGCAGATTTGCAGAAAAAATAAAACTTTGAATTACATATTCAAAAACCAAACAAACAAAAATACTCTTCCATATATCGAACTAAATTTGGGGAAAATTAAAAGCAGTTAAAACATAATGAAGATACGAAGTCTAACTCGGAGTGAAATCGACGAATCAGACGGGACTGAGAAGCTGAAAGAGATCAGGTTTAGGATCTGAATTCATGCCGATGATTATGATCAGAGGAATGAAGCCATAGTGAGTCACGACTTTAGCTTTCCCTAATGACCAGTTGGTCCAATCCTTTAAAGCCTGGAACTTTGATGAAGACGAAGATGATCCCTTTGATCCTTTTCCTTTTGCTTTTCCTTTGAGCTTTAATGAACTCTTAGCCGCCATTGATTCTGACCTTGAAGCTCTCTGCTTTGATCTCAGACTCAATCTCGGATACGAAGATTTTGTGCTTAAAGCCAAAAACCCTAAGGGTTTAAGCTCTGTTTATAGTCTTTATGTAAAACTAGAGGGTCCTACTTAACCTATTTGTTTCATTATTTTTTTATTTAATACTTATATATATATTTTATTCAAAATAATTCTCTCGCTGGAAAATGGCTGGCATCTGAATTCTGAAGCATAAAATCCCAAAAATTTATCTATTATTTTCTCTTCTTTCGTCTCAAAGGCTCTCTCTTTATCTCTCTTTCTCTCACCATCTACAGGACTGAATCGAAAACCGAGTTTGGAGGATCTGTCTGAGGTAAAAAGCTTAGTACCTTGTCTTCAACCTTTACTATTTCCTTGTTCGATTATCTAGAAAAAGGCTTTTCCTTTGCTGAATCGGTTTTGTTTTTTGGTTGGATCTAGAAGTTTTTTCAGGGTGAGAAATGGCTTCGAAACGGATCTTGAAAGAGCTCAAGGATCTCCAGAAGGATCCTCCAACCTCTTGCAGTGCTGGTTAGACTTAAAGCTCTTCTTCTTTGTGTCTGATCTGTTTGAGTTTAGATTGTAGATCTTATAATTTCATGTTAACCAAACAAAGAAAGAAGAATCTTTTGTACCCTTAATCACATACCATAGTTATATAGAGATCTTTACAGGTAATTTCATCTATGTAATGATCATAGTTCTAGAAGATACCAATTGAAAGTTGAGATTCGTCTTAAAACAGAACTAAACTGATGATTGTACATACTGATCTTAGATGGGGAATGGCAGCTGTGTAATGAACTAAGGATCATATTTAAGAAGATAGTAATTGGAAGTTGAGATGTTTCTTAGAATTAAGCTTTTCTGCTTAACATAGATTGCATCTTGCTCCTCGCAATGAAGTCCAGACCTTCATTGTGTATTTCATGAATTGGTTTCCTTGGTCTCACTAGAATCAGAGGACTATTGTAGGAGAATCTCAAACTAAAAGTTTTCTAATTTGGCATATATCAGGTGTTTAAAAGACTAATCATGTGTTTTCTATCTTGTCTTCTATGAACAATTGTGAAATCTTAAAGGCCCAGTTGCTGAAGACATGTTTCATTGGCAAGCTACAATCATGGGTCCATCCGATAGTCCTTATTCAGGTGGAGTCTTTCTCGTTACCATTCACTTTCCTCCGGATTATCCTTTCAAGCCACCAAAGGTTAGAAACATTTTTACTAATCTAGTTTCAATAAGTGAGTTATGTTTGATTCAATCTCGGTCTTTTGTTCTTGCAGGTTGCATTTAGGACAAAAGTGTTTCACCCTAATGTCAACAGCAATGGAAGCATTTGCCTTGATATTTTGAAAGAACAATGGAGTCCTGCATTGACCATATCTAAGGTGAATAAAGCTCTCTTTTACCAATAGTAATGGTGATATAATGAATCTACTTTGATAATAATCGAATCTACTGTGAATTTTATAGGTTTTGCTTTCGATATGTTCATTGTTAACGGACCCAAACCCAGATGATCCATTGGTTCCAGAGATTGCTCACATGTATAAAACCGATAGAGCTAAGTATGAGTCAACTGCAAGAAGCTGGACTCAGAAATATGCAATGGGATAAAAGTGTGTGGCATTGAATGAGAGAGAAAGAGAGAGGACTTCTTCACATAGGATCTTCCTTGAAATAACTTAGATTCCTATGTTTTATCTGTTTGTTCCATAGCTCTTTAATGTCAAAACTAAAACATTTGTCTTCTCCTCTTTGCTACCTTGTTTCTTTCTTTGTCTTCCTTGCAATTACAGCAAAATTTGAACTAAAACAATTATGCAAAATCTTATCCATAACACAAATCCTAATCTCTGTAACACCTACATGGGTTATATTATTGATGTACACCAACATTTATAATACAGATTTGTTACAACACACCTGCAGCTTGAATACACAGGATGTAAAATGAAGAACATAACCATCTGAAGCCAACAATAGAGACATAAACAGTTACAACCATCATGATAACAAGAATTATACCGTACAGCAAAAATTACACCAAGAGTCACCGTCGACGTCGATTAGAGTGTTTACCATTAGACCTCTTCCCAGCGGTTGACTTTGATGTTGAAGAACACGAAGCTGTGAGGTTCGAATTTCCAAGTTCTTCCTTGTCCTCACTGAAGGCTTTCTTCACAGTTTCTTGTATTTCCATGTACCTTTTCTTCTTTTGTTGTCGTTTCTCAGGAGTGTCTTCTTCTCCGCAAGCCAGTTGATTCAAGTCCTCACAGTCCATTATCGCATCCAGCTTTGCTGAACAGCGTGGAAAGAAGCGTTTCGCAAATTCCACTGATGATACAATATAGAGGAAACAAGATAAGACATGGTTTGGATTTATTACAATTGTCAAACCTGATCATTCCGTTTTGTTATTCGTTGAAAGGACTAGAATGGGTGAGAATACTTACCGGTTTTAGAGAGCGCTTGATACTTTTCTAGGATTTTTTTAGGTGTTATGTTTAGGCCCGATAATGTCCTCTTCGCACCAGTGAGACGGTCATGCTCGAGACTAATCACTACGAACTCGCCTGCTCCCTTCATTTGGGCAATATCCATTGCAACTTGTGCTTCATTCGGAAAGATACGTTGAGCCAGTAAAACTAAACAGCGAATACTAAGTATAGTTATCATTAGCGTCACAGAACCTAATCTTTGTTTTCACCAAAAAGTAAAAAACAAGGAGTACCTCTGTTTTCAAGATCGATCAATTCATCAGTAGCTACTGCAAGAGAGGGAGAAATATCATTAGGAAATGGATCATGTTTGTCTGCATGCTGTAGTATCTCTACGCATAGTCCACCTTGCCCTTTTAAAGAAGGCTTGTCTGGCTCTGTAACAATATTACATTCAGCCGCCTTGGTGACTTGTTTTGCGATCAAGAGAGCAGTTCTACCGTCCGAGGATTGTTCTGAAGCATTTGCCCCTTTTGTCAATAGAGATCCTATAAGCTTTGGTTCCTTCCGCATTGCGGCTACATGAAGCACTGTGTATCCCCTCGGATTCCTATGGTTGACATCGGCAAGTTCCAGGTTTAGGAGATCTTGTGCGGTCTTCACATCACAATGAGCAACAGCAAAATGAAGAGCATATGCATCATCTAAACTAGTGTGGCCCTCTTTCAAAAGCATATCAACTAGTGCAACATCATCTGAGTCAAGTGCTTTGTATATGTTAGAGACATGTTTGTCTAGTTCAGGTGCCTCCAAACCGAGTCCTCTACGGATGTCAAGTATCTGTTTGACAATGTCTTGCGGCAATGACTTGTCAAGACTAACTATATCAACATCAGACCTAACAACAATCTCTATGCATCTATTCTGTAGATTCTGACATGCTTCACCGCATATATTAGCAAGCTTGAGTATAACCAATGTGTCCTCTATCACAACTTTGTCTAAAACATTCAGTAAATGCCTCTGAAATGCAAATACAAGTATTCAAGTAAGAACATATAACTTTATGAATGTGCGTAGTATTATAGCTTCTTCCAAGTTTTTACCTGATACATGGTTACCAATTCTGGAATCTCGAAGATGAAAGCCAAATAGAGAATCTCCAACATAAAATCCAACGCCGGACGGCAAGCCTCGTGGCGGCAATTCTCGTCAGCGCAATTAGAAACTTCCTTCGACGGTGGCCTCACTCTACTGCTGTAAACATACGCCAAAACAGTCTTCACCGAATGGAATCCGACTTCGTGATCCTTCGCAATCTTATTCAACTCGAGCTTCACAGAGGAGGAATTATCGTCCTTCTCCTTCTCGGCGACGGCGGTGGCTAACTTGTTCCTGAAGAAGGGGCTTCTCGCTGAAAGAATACAACGGTGGAAGGATACTTCCTTGCCGTCGGCGAGAACCAGCTTAGCGTCGCTGTAGGAAGCTGAGTCAAACATAGACTCAAGGCTGTTGGAGAGCACTTGCAAAGCCGATACATCTGCTTTCTTAAGAATTTGTTCCGCCGGACAAACAAAAGAAGACGAAGTGTTATCCGGTGCAGAGGCAAAGAAACTAGTGGTGCTTGTGTTGCTCATCTCATACGAATCGGCGAATCCATCAATAGTGTCCATCAAATCGGCGAATCTAAGATCCCCAAATCAGAAAATACGAGATTAGCACAAGATCGGAAAAAGCCCTAAGGAAGATAAGATAACCATCGACTATCAATTCAATTCACTAAGGAAGAAGCTAAAGCCAAGTCAAGTCAATGGCTATGAGAATGATGAAGCATCCCACGTTTTTTCACCAGAACCGTTAACTTTCCTAGAAAGTTCTTCCTTATTTATTCTAACCCAAGATCTTTTTGCTACATTAATAACTAACTAAACCGGTTCGGTTTATATGCAGTCTTCTTTTGTACCGGAGACATTTTATACAATTGGGTACAATATGATATTTAAACCGGTCGGTCTGCCCCTGAACCAAACTGGATTTGTAGATTAATTGTAAAAAATAGGAATTAAATGGGTTTCGTTTACATAAAATCCTTAAATATTCCTCGACCAAAAAAGAAAAAATCCTTAAATATATGATTCAGAAATAGATAATATTAAAATTCAAACGAAGATTCATTAAAGGATGCTTAGATTCATAAACATGTAATTATAATAGTTTAAGTCATTGACTTCTTTTCAATTGAGTTCTACATGATGGAAACCAAAATCAAATGTTGATCAAGAACAATATTTAGAACCGTAACACAAGTAGCTCTCTTTGGACAATTCTCATTGCCTCTTATATATATTTATAATATGAAACAAACGATGAGTGATCACCACTCTTACAACTGGAAACAAGGAAAGTGGAGTTATGTTTTCCTTCCAAACAATTTGGAAACACTCCATTATTTGCAAAACATGAAACAACAACTAATTGAGATCAAGCTCAGAAACATAAAATAAATCAGACATCCTCAATAAGCTTCTTGGTGAGCTTTGTAAGTCTCATGGGACTTATCAACATTTATGTTTCTATCAAACTCAACTCTCTCATAATCAGAATAAATAGGAAAATAACTCAGGATCGAATCATAATAGGGTGAGAACTTTGGAGTCCTTATTTGCAAATTCTGAGACGTCCCGTTGTTCATGTCGTATAACCTGATTCGATGATCATGTCGGCAGGCGTAACACGGTCGTTGCTTGAGAACAATACTGGTTGAAACCCTAAACTTTCAATTTCTTTCACATATACCCAAGAATTTTCAAAACTGCTTTTTTTTGTTGTCAAACAACTGATTTCATTAATTCAAACGTTTATAATACATAAGCATAAAGATTGAAATACAACTCATAAACCAAATAGTTATAACTAATAGATAAATTGGTTCTATGTAGAGCAACTCAAACACAATGGAAACGCACGATAAGGGCTGGAGTTGAAGTCTTGTCTCTGGAGAGAGTGGTGAAACATTCCTAGTTCTATCACCATCAAAGGTAGTTGAACACGTCAAGTAACTGAATGTTCGCTTCAAGCTTTGAAAAATTTTCTCACGTAGAGAAGATAAATCTAGTAATATAATCCTAAGAAAATATTGTCTAAAATAAGATCTAGAACCCAATAGATATCCACTAGTTTTCTCTATAAACCCCATTATCCTAATTGAGTCCCCTACAACTAATACTAACAAGCCATTTAAGAGAAAATAAGAGATATACCTTCTTGCAATTGAAACCATAAACCCAACCATAGGCCCATGCGGATTGGTCCACTTGAGCCCAATAAGGAAAAAGAACCCTGAATTTGACCTAACAGTAAGAGATGAGGCTTTAGCGGCCGCCACCTTTTCAACCTCAACAAAGTATCCACCGGTGGTTGCCAATACGATGGTGTGGTCAGGTGGGGGGGGGGGGGGGGAGGGGTGATACACCTCTGGCTAAAGGACTCCGATAAAGAGGATGCAACGAGCAGTGGAAGGTGGAAAAAAGTGATCTCGGTAGGCGATAGCCCCCGGAAGAGTTCGAACCAAAATAAACAACACATATAGAAGTAATGAACATAAGTGGAACAGAGGAAGGTACATGCTTCTCAGCTCCGACGGAAATAGGCGGCAGTGAAGGTACATAAGATAGTTTCGTCCTCTTAAACCAGCGCTTCGATCTTCAATACCGTATATGCATCCCGGCATATGAGGGATGTAACGATGAACATATATATGAGTGTATATATAGCCTTTTTTTAAACCCTTGCAATTTCCTTTTTGTTTTGTGATTATGGTAATTCCAAATTAAATTTCCTTTTTTTAGTTTGATAATAATTAAATACGGAATATATCTTCATGTTATTTATTTCTTATCTCGTCTTCGTCGAGGTCAAGTACTCGTCAACACTCTCGTAGTCGTATCAGAACGGGAAAAGGAAACATATCTGCAAATTCTTTGAATCTTTGAACGATACATACACTTACACACCGTTTCGACGTCGTTGCTTGTAGTCCACAGACGAAGAAATACCTAATTTCCATAAATTTCGGTTTTGAGATAACCGGATCACATTTTGATAACCAATACAAGAACCTGAAGCTTGTACCGGTGTATTGATACTAAAACACCATCTACTAGCCCTAAACGCAAATTATCGAAAACTTTATGATGGTTCATGTCTTAATTCTTGTTTTCATGATGATTGTTCTTCAACATGTTGTAACAAATCTGTACATATATGTTGATGTTACAGAGATAAACAAGAATCAAAGAACCAAAAGTGTTCATCAACAGAGTAATCTTCCATTATTGTTTGACTCTGCTCACTGTATCTTCTGGTTTGGTAGATTGTTACTGTATTCAACATTTAGGATTCGGAAGATTACAAGACTTGAAACTAGAGGTAAGGAGATCACTCGAAACCAACCGTGTTTTAATTACATCACATAGACATGCTTCTTGTGATTTCAGATTCTCACAACATGTAGTCGATATCTTGAATCCTCGAACAATACCATTGAAGCAAGTCTGAACCTTACTTACGTCACATGATCCTTTAGGGTTAGCTTTTGCTGGAAGAGGAGATGATGCCAATACAATGGCCAATGCAATAAGCAACAATGCTACGATCTTCATGTCTTAGGTGTTTATGTAAATAGATTTATCTATAACCAAATTGTTTTTCTTGCTAATGAAACTTTGAAAATATGTTTAGGTATATATTTATAGGATAATTAATGAGTCCTGATTTAGCTTGTTAACTAACATGAACGTAATTAGCAACCATGTAAATATAGCCTAAGGCTATAAGCTAATTTTTCCTAGTTAAGCTCTAGCAATTTAGAGGTCTACTAATGAATGACTTGCATCACAAGGTAAGATTTGGCTTTTTTCGTAGTCCCAAAATAAACGTAATTAATAACCAAAGATACATATATAAAATAACAGTTAATTCTCGGGACTATAACAAAGCATTCACAATGTGTCATCTTTTTACGTGAAAGATTGACTTATGTCAAGGTTTTTGCTTCAGCAACAGTTACGACACTATAATCATTAGCTGTATAGTAAGTAACTTGACCATCAAGTTAACATAGAAACTGTTAAATGTCTAATGTAGGAATTTCTCAATTTAGTCAATGCTATGGTAATTCCATAATTCTACAATTTCTCTATTAATAAAAACTTTTGATTAATATTCTAATAAAATATATAATTTATCATAAATAACAAACTAAATTAAACATACATGTGTTAGACCAAAATTTGATTTGGGGTATGAGTTTAGATAAGATCATCATAACCACTAGAATCACTAGAATAAGAAAAACTCGGTAATTCTGATTATTCAAACAAAATTAAAAACAAAAAATACATTTAAAGTTCTACACTCTAACTTCAAGAAACACAAACCATTAACGAAATTATTCCTACATACTAACCCTCTGGTAATCAGAACAAAATGGGAAACAAATGCAATCTGCATATTCCTTGGAACGATATCGATATGTATGAACGATTTCAAATTCCTCTGTGTTTATGTTGTAGAAGCAAACACGATCCCATCTACAAAACGTTACGACGTCGTTTCTTGGTGTCAACAAAATGTTATGTCCTAATCCCACCTCCTTGGTTTTAATATCTTTCGCTTTTTGCCATGACTTTTTAGAATTGCTCTCTAAAACCCATAATCTGTGAATACCTACTTGATTTGTGTTTAACCACCAACGAAGAACTCCTAGTTTCCCTTTATACTTGACCAATTCTGGATAAATACCAAAGTTTGGAGTCTGAAGCCAAGACCAAGTTTCGGTTTTCAGACAGAACCGGATTACATTTTTGTCCAACGTTAACCAATGCAAGAACCCTGAAATTTGTACAAGTGTTGATCCTATAACAGCATCTCCTGGTCTTAAACGCAAATTCTTCAATCTCTTCCAAGTAAACGAAACGGAATCAAACACTTCACAAGCGTAAGTTCTGAAACTCATACCATGTGTCTTCGAAAGCCGATGGATTTTGTACCGGAAAGGGTCTAATCCGGTTACTGTTAAAGCCAATGAAGTATCACAACTTGGTACTATTGGATTCGGTATGATTTGATACTGCTTTGTGGTTGGTTTGCAGACTATGTATTCCGGTTTACCTGGTCCTGTATCATCAACACAAAGCAAAATTCCATGACTTGAATCACAAGCTTCCTGTGGCAGAAAATCGATGGAGAGTCCATTGTATTCGAGATCTCTCCTCTCATGGACAAAACTGGTTTCAAGTTTGTGTTGTAGGAGATATCCGGAAAGAGATTACTTTCTATGGATATGGAGATTGAGAAACCAAGACTCATAGCTTCTCTTGTTGCACTCTTTATCTAGGAGCCTGCAATTTCTGATTTCAGACGCCGGAAGATAAGAAAGAATCTCTAGGACCATGTCGTGATTTATCACCGGAGAACTCATGATCTTGTCGGAGGAAAGAGGTGAGTTATCTAAAAAATAAGGATCTGCAAAGAATATATATAGGAGTTTGTTATCTTTGCGAGTCCCAAAGTTATGTTAAGAGTCTTGAACCCAAAGTAACTCATTTGACGTTTAAGTTTCAAAGCATATTTACATTTTTAAAAGGACTACTACTTTCCTTTTCTCCTTTCTTTTTTTTTTCCTCTTATAGAGAGCATTATCATTTACTCGCATGCTTTTGGCAAAAAAAAAAAAAAGAATTGCTTTTAATAACACTATAAAACTTTTTTTCCTTTTTTTTGTCAAATAGCATAATGGCTTTTAATCCTACTCCTACGGTTCT
Source organism: Lepidium didymum (assembly GCA_963920545.1). Taxonomy (NCBI): domain Eukaryota; kingdom Viridiplantae; phylum Streptophyta; class Magnoliopsida; order Brassicales; family Brassicaceae; genus Lepidium; species Lepidium didymum. The sequence goes on along the minus strand of OY986987.1, from coordinate 185,566 downwards.
AGATAGGAGTTCGAAGTGTCTGATGATTTATATTAAAAGCATTGTTGATGGTCCACCTGTGTTCCACAAAATACTATGAATTAAAATCTGAATTTTTCATATTTATAATGACATTTAATACATGCAATTAATTTTTTTTAAACACTCAAAATTCTAGGTGGAAGGTCGAAAATTCAAATGCTTGAAAAATTCAAATTTTGACTAATCAGCTTTTTATATATATATATATATATATATAATGGTCAGAATTAGCCTCAATTAATAGTTTTTTCGATTGTTAGAACTTGGATAAAAGACGAACGACGCCGTCTTAGAGCAAAACAATGCATGATTAACGCTAATTAAATACATTATCAATTAATAAAATAATTACGACGAAACTCGCGGGAATGGATTCTCTGCAAAACCGCTACAGAGAGAAAGCGAAAACATTTTGGGGGTATTTTTTCTAGGGATTTATAAGTAACCCTAAAGAGACGACACGACCAAATTCTCTTTCTTTTGAAGCTTCTTCTAATTCGAAGTCTTACAGGTAAGGTTTTATGATGGCAAAAATCGAATTTTTTGCGGTTGATTTCTTTATATTCTGATGGAATTTATAGTTTGAGCTCTATTTTTAAGATTGTGGAGTTATTTGGTGGTCAGGTTGGAGATTGTTGATGTTTTGGTTTGTTCGATTACTCAATGTTATGATCTTCATGAGAATTCATGGATCCTTGATCCAAAAAAGACAAAAGGATCTTCATAATATTGCTAAAATTGGAATCATTCTTGAATCTTTTCTATAAATGACTTAACGGAATTGAAAATGTAAGTGATATGATTTCTCTAGCTTGATTGTTTTTTTTCCAGCTTTCACAAAAACAAGTTTTGTGATGGAGCAATTCAGGCAAATTGGGGAGGTTCTTGGAAGCTTAAACGCATTAATGGTATTACAAAACGATATCTTAATCAACCGAAGACAATGCTGTTTGTTGTTAGAGATCTTCAGTTTAGGTTTCAATACGGTAGCTGAAGAGATCAGACAGAATTTGAAGCTTGAAGAGAAACAAACCAAATGGAGAGCTCTTGAACAACCTTTAAGAGAGCTTTATCGAGTGTTCAAAGAAGGTGAAATGTATGTTAGGAATTGTATGTCAAACAAAGACTGGTGGGTAAAAGTTATCAACTTTCATCAGAACAAAGATTGTGTTGAGTTTCACATTCATAACTTGCTTTGTTACTTTCCTGCTGTGATTGAAGCGATTGAGACAGCTGGAGAGATTTCTGGTCTTGACCCTTCTGAGATGGAGAGGAGGAGAGTTGTGTTGTCAAGGAAGTATGATAGAGAGTGGAATGATCCTAAGTTATTTCAATGGAGGTTTGGGAAACAGTATTTGGTTCCAAAGGATATGTGCATTCGGTTTGCGCATTCATGGAGAGAAGATAGGTGGATTCTAGTGGAGGCATTACAAGAGAAGAGAAAGTCGAAGACTGATGAGATTGGGAAGACTAAGAACCGATTAGCTGATTATCTGTTGAAGAAACTAACCGGATTGGCACAGTTTAATGGTAAGCTCTTTCCAAGTTCAATACTAGTTGGTTCTAAAGATTATCACGTGAGAACGAGACTACATGGTGGTGGTCAGTACAAGGAGATCCAATGGTTAGGTGATAGTTTCGTATTGAGACATTTTTTTGGTGATCTTGAGCCGTTAAATGCAGAGATTTCTTCTCTGTTATCGCTTTGTCACTCTAATATACTTCAGTACTTATGTGGATTCTATGATGAAGAAAGAAAAGAATGTTCTCTGGTTATGGAGTTAATGCACAAAGATTTGAAAAGCTACATGAAGGAGAACTGTGGACCTAGGAGAAGATATCTCTTCTCTGTTCCAGTTGTGATTGATATTATGCTTCAAATCGCGAGAGGAATGGAGTATCTTCATTCAAATGAGATTTTTCATGGAAACTTGAATCCCATGAACATTCTTTTGAAAGAGAGAAGTCACACTCAAGGTTACTTCCATGCTAAGATCTCAGGTTTCGGTTTGACCTCAGTCAAAACTCAGTCTTTTTCTTGGGCTTCCACTAGACCAACCACACCTGATCCTGTGATCTGGTATGCACCTGAATTAGCAGAGATGGAACAAGATCTCAAAGGTACAACTCCGAAATCGAAGTTTACACACAAAGCCGATGTTTATAGCTTTGCTATGGTGTGTTTTGAGCTCATAACTGGTAAAGTTCCATTTGAAGATAGTCATCTACAAGGCGACAAAATGGCTAAGAATATTAGAATGGGAGAGAGACCTCTCTTCCCATTCCCTTCACCAAAATACCTCGTCAGTCTAATCAAAAGGTGTTGGCATTCAGAACCGATCCAGCGTCCAACTTTCTCTTCGATTTGTAGGATCCTCCGTTACATTAAGAAGTTCCTCGTTGTGAATTCGGATCATGGTCACCTCCAAATTCAAGCTCCATTTGTTGATTGTTGGGACTTGGAAACAAGATTCTTGAGAAAGTTCTTAATGGAGTCCGGTTCTCACGCGGAATGCGTGACAGAAATACCATTTCAGCTTTACTCATACAGAATTGCAGAGAAAGAGAAGACAAGTCCAAATACTAGTAAAGAAGAGAATTCAGAAGCAGTTGAATCTGTTTCTGAATGCGTTTCAGTGGTTGAAGATCCACCAACAATGCCAACATATACAAAGTCATTGTGCTTAGATGCGATATCTGAGTACTCAGATACAAGATCAGTTTGCTCAGAAGCTCCAATCAAAAAGACCACAGTACTAAAGAAAAGCAGTGACACAGTCAAACTCAGAAGAAACTCAATCTCAGGTCTGATAATTGGTATTCAACCAAACCACTTAGTTCTGATGCATTGATGGATCGAACAAAGCAAATCAATTGACAATTCTTTGAAATTGCAGGTTTAAGATCTTCAGCATCATCACCTATAAAACCCAGATCAGCACCAAAAGCCTTAATACCGCCAAGTCCATTTGGCAGAAGCATCAAAGCAAAGAAGGATTCTAGATTGCCTTTGAGTCCTATGAGTCCTTTTAGCCCTATGAGTCCTTTGGGCCATGGAAGACGTAAACAACTCTCTAGTCCTGCTTCAGACTCTGAGCGTACATAGCCTTTAAGCACACATCTTCTTTTTGCAGAAATCTTAAATTGAGATACAGTTTCAGACAACACACAAATGTTAGAGATTTCAGTTCAAAGATACTCTTTTTTTGTGTGTAACCTCTTCAAATACATTTTTTTTTTTTTTTGTAATTTTTGGTCTCAGCAAAATTTTTACTTTCTTGTAAATACGTTTCTCTTGCTTCTGCAAGTCAACTTTTTGTAATACAAAACACAACAGTTTTGTTGTACTTTCTTTGCCGAAAGTCTCATTCCTGATTTTTTGGAGCTCTTGTGTTTGAGATTTTGCTCGTTAAAGATTGTAGCTTGTGGTTGTACATGGAATGTCCTCGCAGGCACAATTACGTTTGATTATCTATGAGTTCTCTAGGAAATTTCAAACGAAATTGTGTACCCAGAAACTGCATAGCTTTGTCAGATTCTATGCGTTAAATGATGATCTTCTGGCTGCTCGTAAACTGTTTGACGTATTTCCTGAGAGAAGTGTTTACCTCTGGAACTCTGTTATTCGAGCTTATGCTAAAGCTCACCAATATAGTACTGCTTTCTCACTTTTCTCTCTGATGCTGAGTTCTGATACGAAACCAGATAACTTCACCTATGCGTGCTTAGCTCGTGGCTTTGCTGAGAGTTTCAATACCGAGGGACTGAGACGTCTTCATGGTATTGCTATTGTATCTGGGCATGGATTTGATCGAATTTGTGGCAGTGCAATTGTTAAAGCCTATTCAAAAGCTGGACTTATTGTTGAAGCAAGTAAGTTGTTCCTTTCAATACCAGAGCCAGATGTTGCTCTGTGGAATGTTATGATTTCTGGATATGGATGCTGTGGATTTCGGGATAAAGGAATCAATTTGTATTACTTAATGTTACATAAAGGAAATCGACCTGATTGTTATACAATGGTGGCCCTAACACCTGGTTTGATTGATTTTAGTTTAGTACTCATTGCTTGTTCTGTTCATGGCCTCTGTTTAAAAATCAATCTAGATTCTCATTCTCATGTTGGTTGTGCTTTAGTGAACATGTACTCGAGATGCAGGTACATTCTGCTTGTAGTGTGTATAACAGCATCATTGAGCCTGATTTAATTGCATGTGCTTCGTTGATAAATGGTTATTCGAGATGCAGGAATCACAAGGAGGCTTTGTATCTGTTTAGTGAGCTGAGAATGAGTGGTATGAAGCCAGCTTGTGTTCTTGTGGCGATTGTATTAGGGTCTTGTGCTGAGTTATCGGATGCAGTCTACGGAGAAAAAATGCATGGGTATATTCTTCGATTAGGACTAGAAGTTGATATAAAAGTAAGCTCTGCTCTTATAGACATGTACTCAAAATGTGGGTTTTTGGATTCCACAATGAATCTTTTCGCGGAACTTCCAGAGAAAAACATTGTTTCTTTCAACTCCGTTATTTTGGGTCTTGGCTTGCATGGTTATGCTTCCTCTGCATTTGAAAAGTTCAGAGAGATGCTTGAGATGGGATTGAAACCCGACGAGATCACTTTCTCTGCTCTTCTATGTACTTGTTGCCATTCAGGTCTTTTAAACATAGGCCAAGAGATCTTCCAGAGAATGAAGAGTCAGTTTGGTGTTGAGCTGCAAACAGAGCATCATGTTTACATTGTAAAGCTAATGGGAATGGCTGGAAAACTGGAAGAAGCGTTTGAGTTTGTAATGTCATTACCAAAACCAATTGATTCAGCAATTTTAGGAGCATTATTGTCATGTTGTGAAGTTCATGAGAACACTCATTTGGCTGAAGTTGTAGCAGAGAAGATATTAGGGAGTGGGGAAGAGAGAAGTGTCTACAAAGTGATGCTCTCTAATGTGTATGCAAGATATGGGAGATGGGATGAAGTAGAAAGGCTTAGAGATAGAAGATCAGAAAGCTTTGGTTTTGACTGCCTGTGGGCCACCGAGTTTCTTGTCAACGATGAAGAAGCAGAGAAGCTCCATGTGGCGTTTGAAAACAGTACAGAGGTAAAGGGATCCAAAACGCCATCGTTGGCAAGAGGATCGGTGGTTTGATTAACAGAGGAAAATATAGGAGCACAGGGATTAGATAAGAGAAGTTTATGACATAAGTTGAAGATATTCCGGTCTGATCGGATCTATCTTAAAACATGTTGTGGTTAGAGAGACAAAAAAACAAACCAGTAAATTTTCTTTTTCCTTTTTTCCTTCTTATCACAACTTTCTAATAATGCGCTTTCTTCCTGCTTATATTCTCTCTTTTCTAATTTAAAAACCATAATTAGATTTAAAATCGTTGGTTTGGTTTCAGCTTTTCCAGGACGGCGGAGAAGCGACTATTCTGATTTCATCTTTACCTGGTAATATCTAACACCTTTTTGCTGCCAATCTTGAAAATGTTTGTGGTGTTATAATTTGAAGAAACAATGTAAATCATGGAATGATCTTTTATTTTCCAATGTTTCTGGTTGAGATCGATGTCTAGAGAAATTTACTTTTGCAGAAAAAGTTGGTCTCTTTATTTTTGATTTGATCCCCAAATTCAATTCCTGAATCCGGTCATTTTGTGAAGCTTTCTTGGGGATAAAGTTATTGAAAATGTGGTACATTCCCTTTTTAACAGGACAAAAAATTTGATGATACATACCTTATTTGTCCCATCAATCCGTAATGTGAAAGTTCATTGTGGTATATAATAATGAGAAAGGTTTGCTTTTGAACATGATACTAATCATTTGTGATGCTCGGTATGTTGTGTGTTTGCAGGACGTTTTGTCGATCTTTCTATTACGGTAAGAGTCAAATGCAGAAACAAGATCAAGCATTTTAAGAATGGAGCGAGCAAAATCAGGTAAGATATTTTTGCACTTATGCTTAAGGGAAATCAAAATCCTATGTTTTGTCTTTGAAGATTGTTTATGTAAGATTTCGTTAGTTCTCTTGTTTTCTCTGCAGAAGTGGAAAAGAAAATTTTAAAACTTGTAAAGTTCATCCAAAACAAAAACAAGATCCCAAAGGACTCAAAGAGAGAGCTTCTAGGGATCGTTAACGATCTTCAAGAGCAATGTCAGTCACTCTGTTCTGTAATTGATGATTTTCAACAAGATTTGGATCTGAAAGACGGTGGCAGAAGAAAAGGGAAATCGCATATTGCTTCATCTAGTTCTGATTTGGAATATTACTCTTCAGACGAAATAGAGAATGTTTTTGAGGGAGCAAATGAAAATTCTGAGCTTCAAAGCAAGCTTGAGGCATTGAGGAATGAGGCTGAAGAGAAGGAACGTGGATTTACTTTGCGTGTGAAGGAGCTAGAACGAGAGCTAGGTGATGCAAAAGCTGAGTGTGATCGAAAGAGAGGTTTAGAAGAAGAGATAGCGATGAAAGCTAGTGAGAGTAAGCAATTAGGAGAGAAGAACAAAGGGCTTAGATCTCAAATCTCTGGTTTGGAATCAGTTTTGAAAGAGAAAGGAGATGAGATATCAACACTTGTGAACAAGTTTGGGAATAGTGAGTTGGGTTTAACATCAAGAATAGAAGATTTAAAGAGTCAATTAATAAATTTGGAACAAGAAATCGGTTTCCTTCGTGCACGAAACTCGGAATTGGTTGAAAGTTTAGAAGTCAAGAGAGTAGAGGAGAAAGAACGTGTTAAAGGCTTGACGGATCAGGTAAATGGTATGAAACATGAGCTTGAAACATTGCGGAACCAGAAAGATGAATTTGAAACAAATTTGGAGAAGAAAGTCAAAGAAGTTACAGAGAAGAAGATGGAACTGAAGAGTCTGAAAGAAGAAAGAGAGAAAGAGAGGAATAAATTGAATGAAGAGATTAACCATCTTAAAGGAGAGAATCAGAAGCTGCAAACAAGAAACGCAGAGCTCGATTCATTACATATGGAGTTAAAGACGAAGACGGCTGATGAAATTGAATACGAGAGCAAGAAATTGGACGTTCAAGTTTCTGATCAGAAGAAATTGGTAAAGGAAAAAGATGACATGATTCACAGGTAACAACAGAAGGTTTTTAATTTCAAAGTACTTTGACTTCTCGAAATATTCAGACATTAGATTCTTTATGTTCTATTTTGGCAGGCTATCTGCGAAAATCAAGGATCAAGAGAAACTTCTCAAAGAACAAAAAGACACCATTGACAAGTTCAATGATGATCTTAAGCAATCGAAACGTTGGCCATATGGTTCAAGCCGGGAAATAAAACTGAATCCAAATGCGTTAGAAAGGAAAATGGAAGAATTAGCAGAAGATTTCCGGATGAAGATAGAAGATCATATAAGGATACTGTACAGGAGGATCCATGTAGCTGAACAAATACACTTAGAGAGCAAGAGGGACTACATGAAAACACTAGACACAGCTCAAGAAAACAGAGAAAACAAAGAAAGTATGGTTTTATTCGAAAAACATATGAAGAAAATGAAAGATGTTTTAGAAAAAGTGAACGCGAGATCAGAAATGGCAATGAAGAAGCTAAGAGAAGCAGGAGAAGAGACGAACAGAGTAGCTAGATTGGCAAAAGATATAGATTCAACAAAGCTTTGGGTGCGTGAGAAGAAGAGCGAGTTAGAGACTTTAACAGCAGAGCTAGAATGCAAAGAAGCTCAAGAGACTTTGTTGAAGGAGAAGCTAGCGAAACTAGAGAAGAAACTTGCAGAAGAAGGAAAAGAGAAGCTGAGTTTAACAAAGGTTTTAAGCAGAGTAGAATCGAGAATGAAAGAGGTTGAGATGAGAGTGAAGGGAAGAGAAGTGGAATTGTTGAGTTTAGGAGAAGAGAAGAGAGAAGCCATAAGACAACTATGTATAGTTGTGGATTATCAACGAGATCGATACTATCAACTCAAGAAATCAATCTCAAAGGTCGATGATCTTAAGACCTAACTTTCTTAAAAAGATAACTCATTACGATTTACTCTTTCAATTTTCTTTTAATTAAAAAATGTGTCATTCATTTTTGTTAGAATATTATGTTGAAAGATAGTGGATCAATGTTGTTGTAAAATGTTTATATGTCGATAGTTTTCTTGTATTTTATTAAACAAAAGGTTTTCCGTATTAAAAATATTTCAATTCATTTTTATTTTTTTGTAATTTGATTCTCTGTCTTAAATTAATCTAAAAAATAGAAGATAATATACACTATAATTACTGTAAATTTATTATACTTGTAAAATAAATTTTAGTAATAGATATATATTATTTTCATAAAAAAATTTATATATTTCATAAGAATTTCTATTTCGAAAAATTGATTTTAATATTAATTTTAAATAAGAAATAAAATGATGCTGCGTATTATTTATATTTTATAATATTTTTGTAACGTTTTTTATTTGTAAAAAATAGTGAAATAGAGTCAAAATATAACAAGTTAAAAATAATTTATGTGCACAAAAAAAAAATCTATTGACAGTTGACCAGTTTGACGTTGAAGAATGCCAGCTGTAAAGTGGAGCTTTAGACAGAGAGTTAGTGGCAAAAACTGTAATAAACCTCAAAAGGAGAGGTCCTTTTTCTTATAAAATTGACGTTCACCTGAAAATTGAACCCATTTATGTTTTCTTTACACCAAATCCCAAACCAAATTTTCTCCTCACTTTCTTTCGTCGCCTTCCGTTTTCTTCTGTCACCGGAATTTTTCTAAATTATATTCTCAGGTAAAATCTTTGATCAAAATTGTTTCGATTAGATCTTCGAATCGTTTAGCTCACACCTTAGTTCATCTCCAAGTCTCTGATTCTGTACAGGGTTAAAAAAATTTATTGATGTGAATTCTTCTTCTTTGTTTTCTGAATCCGTTTATATTCTTAATGATCTGCTCATTTTTGTTCATGGTTTTGTATTTTTATCAAAAAAATTCAATTGAATTGCTCTGAATTTGCTGCATGTTAGTCCACAGTTTGATAAATATCTGACTCGTGTGCTTGAATCTTTGTTAGGTTTGCTTCAAATCCATCAAAATCTCTGGATTGAAGATAACAAAGGTATCCTCAAAACTACTCATTGCATCTACCATCAATATGCTAATTTTTATTTTACTTCTATGTTTTTGAGAAGTAAATAAGATTTTAGAGCTCTGTTATTGTAATTGTCAAGTGTGCATTATAATAGAGACATAAAAGAAACAACTCATATGATGATGATAGCTGTCTTTGTTTTTTTTAATATCATTAAAATGTGTTTGCTTTCTGGTTCCCATTCCCCAAAAGTTTATGTGGTGGCTCCACTGTATTCTCCAACCATTACTTGTTCATTTCTTACTTAAGGATCAAATCATTTTGTTTAGAGTGTCACAATTAACAATTTAGCAGGTTTCTGAGGTAAATTTTCATATAGAGAATAGTATTACCAAGGAAGTGTATTGATAAACTGGTTAAATATCCACCTATCCTATCAGAGTTAAATAGCATTTTCCGGCGTAATAGGTTTGATCTATGTATCGGTTCTTGTCAATGCAATTAATATTGACGAAAAAAGTAGTAGTATTACTTTAATTAATAGAACTTGTTGAGTTCATTTGATTGCTAATTATTTTCCTAAGCATTTCAACAAAACTAATATTCCATGTTCTAAAAATGTCAATGCCGACATCTTTGCTTAAAGGGCTCACAAGAAAACTCTTTCTTTAATGTTGACACTTTATTTACAATATATATGTATAATTTTGCTGGCAAAGACTATTATTAGAAAAATGATTAGCAGTTTTGAGTATTTAAGTATGTAATGAGTAGAAAATATAAGGTGATATATATTGCTTTAGTGATGTGGTAGATTTAAGATTGTATGTATCATTGGTTTGGTGAGTATCTGTTTTGGATTTTTGAGGATTTGTTTCTTATTTAGTTTCTGATTTTCTTACAAATCTCACCTTTATGGAATAAAATATATTACTTACATTTTAATATTGTATTTCTAATATTTATTTGTCTGGTCATGTCAGGCTCCCATTCATTGAATTATCTACTTCTTTATTTCATTTATGTTACCATCTAATTGAAAGTCAGCCCCATTTTAGTATTAGTTTACTAATTTGAGTTTGATATTTTACTATGAAAATGATGGTATATTTTTCAATTACATATTGCCAATTGTTTTGAACCAGTTAAGAGTTTCTTCTTACATGTCTCTCTCAGATTGTGCAAAGTAAACATCGTGCTTCATGGAGTTCCAGATGTCCTGGTGATGACTTTTTCAGTTCCAAATTTTGAAATTTTAGAGTGCTGTGTTGTTTTTGGTTAATGAAACAGAAGAAAAAATGAGAAAGCATAGTATTAGAGACTCCTTGAAATCTTTCTTTGAGCCTCATCTTCATCTTGATAATGGTGAATCGCTCAAAGGAACAAAAACTGGTATGTTTTCTCTTAACTTGTTTGCTTACTTTATCCTGGTTTTGCTCATTCGTTTAAAATGAAGATATCAACAATGCAGAGATTGATGAAAAAGTGAAGAAAATCTTGGAAATTGTTGAGAGTGGAGATATTGAGGAAGATAAATCCAAAAGAGAAGTGGTTGCGGAGTTAGTGAAGGAATTCTACAGCGAGTATGAGTCTCTGTATCGCCAATACGATGATCTTACAGGTGAGATCAGGGAAAAAGTTCATGGGAAGGGAGATAACGAGAGTTCATCTTCTTCGAGCTCAGACTCGGATTCAGATAAGAAGAGCAAGAGAAATGGACGAGCTGCGAATGACAACATGGAGTCAGTAAAGAAACAGACTGAAGCTGCAAATCTTGAGATTGAGGATCTGAAAAGGAAGTTAGCAGCAACCATCGAAGAAAAAGAAGCTGTAGAGTTAGAGAACATAGAAAGTTCGAGAAAGTTGAAGGAATCAGAGGAGATCTTTGAGAATTTGAGACTTGAAACTGAGAATCTAACAAGTGAGAACAAAGAACTAAATCAGAAACTGGAAGTTGCTGGTGAGACAGAATCAGATTTGAATCAGAAGCTAGAAGATATGAAGAAAGAAAGAGATGGATTAGAAGCAGAGCTTGAGAAAAAGTCTCAGGAAGCTTTTGAGTATGTGAATCTGATTACAAATCTAAGAGATGAGATAGCGAACAAGGCGAAAGATCACGAGAATACACTGGAAGAAAACAACCGTCTACAGGCGCAAAAGAATGAAACCGAAGCAGAACTTGAGAGAGAGAAGCAGGAGAAACCAGTGTTACTGAACCAAATAAACGATGTGCAGAAAGCGTTGTTAGAGCAAGAAGCTGCGTACAATACGCTGAGCCAAGAACACAAACAGATCAACTGTTTGTTCGAAGAACGAGAAGCAACGATCAAGAAGCTTACAGATGATTACAAACATGCCCGAGAGATGTTGGAAGAGTACATGTCGAAGATGGAGGAGACAGAGAGAAGAATGCAAGAGACGGATAAAGATGTTACGTCGAGAGAATCCAAAATTGTAGATCTTGAAGAGACGATAGAGAGGTTACGTAGTGAAGTCGAACTGAAAGGAGAGGAGATAGAGAGTTTGGTTGAGAAGATGAGTAACATTGAGGTCAAACTCCGCTTGTCTAACCAGAAACTGAGAGTAACCGAACAAGTGTTAGTGGAGAAAGAACAAGAGTTGAAGAGATTAGAAGCTAAGCATTTAGAGGAACAGGCATTGCTCGAGGAGAAGATCGCAATGACCCACCAAACATATCAAGGTATGATCAAAGAGCTATCAGAGAGAGTGAATTCGACGATACTAAACCAGTTCCAATCCCTGACTGAAAAACTTGAGGAGAAGTACATAAGCTATAAGGAAAAGGTGGTTGAAGCTACGAAGATGCTTTTGACGGCAAAGAAATGTGTGATAGAGATGAAGAAGGAGAAGGAAGAGATGGAGAAGGAGAAGGAAGAGATAGAGAAGAAGCATGAAGGTAAAGTAAGAGAAGAGGAGAAAGAGAAGGAGAAGCTGAAAGAGACATTGTTGGGATTAGGAGAAGAGAAGAGAGAAGCGATAAGACAGTTATGTGTATGGATCGAACATCATAGAGACCGTTGTGAGTATCTTGAAGAGGTTTTGTCTAAAATGGTTGTGGCAAGAGGTCAAAGACGGTCTCAAGGAGCCTAAAGTGACTAGTTCTCTTCTCAACTCTTTAAGTTAGAGTTTAGTAATTTATTACTCAAATTACTTTTATTTTTATTTTCTGATTGGTGTTTTGTATTTTAATAATTTGTTTGTGATTGTGTTTTTTACTCAAATTACTTTTATTTTTATTTTCTGATTGATGTTTTGTTCTTTTAAGAATTGGTTTGTGATTGTTTGCATGTATCACCAATCCAAATGATTGTTTGTGTCTGGAAAAAGGAAAGTTCATGATAATTTAACTAATTTAATGAAGAGTCATTAGTCAATTTTTACATTTTTTTTAGAAACCTGATGTTTAAATAAAAAGTTAATGAGATCATTTTTCATATAATAACCAATCAAAAATAAGATTAAAAAATATTGGAATAGATTTAGTAAATATACACAACCACATAATATATATATAGAGTTTTTTATTGAACACTTTCACGTACGATCTCATGCAAAAAAAACAAATTATGCATTTGAAAATCGGAATGTAATCTATAATGGGAAATTGGTAATCAATGATAATAAGAAAGGAAAAGATAATAATAGTTGTTATAATGTAATCAAACCGCAAGTGTTGACTTGAATGTTTGGTCTTTAAATATGAGATCATATACACACAATCTAAAGTCCAAGATATTGTTACATATTAATAACTCTCTCTGACCCAAAGTCCAAGATAGGTTTCTAGTTTACCGGTTTTTACCTCTTTTGGTTGTTTTTTTGAAAATTACCACAAATGGTTTCCTAAATCCATCTTACCATTTCCCAAAAATAGAAAGTTGCCGGCCAAATGGGGAACCACCACCACTATCTGCTCCCTCATGGCTCGGAGAGCTCGGATCTGTAAAAAGTTTTATAAAATTCCCGACCAATCCATCCAAGATATGAGCTTTCTATTCTTGGTCGTGACTAGGTTCGGTGGCAAAGTCTGAATTTTCCCACCTTAACTGTGTGGAGTACTCATCTCTTCTCTTTGGTAACCCAATATATCAACTTAATCGCGGCAAAGCCCCAAGCAGAGGCTCTTGAGGGTTCTAACCGGCAAACTGTGGAGGATACAACCTGTAGCAGAAAATTTCTTAAGCTTTGCCAAATCATGGAGAGAAAGCTATCTTATGCAGAAAAAGGTAAGAGTATCCATGAAGATGAAGCTGGTGAAAACATCCCGAGAATCAAAGTGATGGATTTTGATAATACTGCACTCAAGAAAAAACATGAACTTACTCTTATTGGTAGAGTCACGAACAGCAAGCAGCAGAGGGTATGGGCTCTCATATCTTTTCTGTCAAGCATTTGGAACTCAACTACAAAAGCAATCGGCTCAGACCTAGGCCAAGGGCTATTTCAGTTTCAGTTCTCTAATGCGGAAGACATGAATAATGTGCTGAAGAATAGACCTTACCATTTTGGTAAGTGGATGGTTATATTACAAAAATGGGAAGAATCAACTGATCCTCTATTCCCATCACTTATTCCTTTTTGGATTAAAGTACAAGGTTTACCAGTCCACCTATGGTGCCCTGAAATCCTAACCAATATAGGAAAGAATCTGGGGGAACTTGAAACGGTGGATATAACTACAACGGTTGCAAGAATGCGAGTCCTAGTTAATGGACATAAACCACTGGTAATGAAGTCGGTGTTGGAATTTGCGGATGGTACAGAAATTATGGTCCATTTATCATATGAAAAGCTAGCAAATCACTGCTATTATTGTAAGAGACTAGATCATGATATTAGAGGGTGTACCTATGGAGCTCCACCAATGGAAACAGAACCTGACACAGCTTTTCAAAATCGGAAGAGAAAAGAGCCTGAAAAAAGCAAGGAGGAGAGTAGGCCATCGGCAAGGGAGGAGGTTTATCCCCTGCAAAGACAAAAGACTCGATACAATCAAATTAATGCTCAACAGAGAGTTACATCTTCAGGTTTTAAGACACCTGGTGATAGCTTTAATTCGTCTAGAGGACCCAGGTTTGATGCTAATGGAGCTAAACAAAACATGATTTGGAGAAAAATAATCCCAAATCATAGCCAAAGACAATCAATATCTGCTGGTATTGAAGAGATGCCAAGAGCAATGGGAAATAAAAAATTTCATAAAGAAACAGAACCATCAATGAGTATGGATAATATTCCAAAAGAAGCAATGGAGGAAGCAACTTCTCAAATAAGGGATTATATGAATCAATATGTGAAGGTGGCTGACCAAACAGAGAGTGCAGCAAGACAAACAAGGTTACAAATAGCAGAAAAATCAGGTATGCTGGAAAGGAATGCAGAAAAGTTGGCACGCAATTTAGCCCAAACACCTAGCATAAGTCCCCAGGAAAACCAGTTAACAAACCTGGAAGATGGAGTGAGGATCCCTATCCAGCATCGGATAGGAAAGGAACCATGTATGAATCAATCCAACGCAGTTAGGACCTCAGCTTTCTGCAGACTAGGATCATCTTCTCCAAGAATTGAACGAGCTAAGAAACTCCCAGCTCTTCAGAGAATTAGTGCTGTAAAGGACAATCCAGATCCAAATCATGGAGTCATTCCACTCTCCCAGATTGAACCAGTGAAACTAAACTTTGATTTAGAAACTCGGGCCCCAGCTGAACATCGAAGCCGAACTCAAAATGATCACCAGGGTGAACAAATTCTGATGCTGGATGAATCCCAACCAGGAGATTCTCGAAGTCAGGCTGAAAAAGGAAAAGCCGCTACTTTAAAGAAAATAGCAATTAGTCCGTCTTTCCTACGAGGACTAGGTGTACATAAAAGGAAGACAGCTCAAACTCGAGTATCCCCAAGACGAAAAACTGGATATGATCCCATAAAAAAGAAAGAACACCACAGAAATGCAAACATGCTAAAAGGATCACCATCAAGAAGGTCATCCCATAAATACAAGCAACCTATGGAGCAATCGATAGCAAATCCAGAAATACACATCATACCTGCAATGGAAAAGAAAAACCAGGATTTTCAGAGTCATGTTCGTCCTCTTCCTTAAAAATGGTGAGCTGGAACTGCCAAGGTTTGGGAAATCCCTTGACAGTTCAACGTCTACGTAATATACATGCAAAAATCAAACCAGACCTAATTTTCCTAATGGAGACTAAGAATGTGGACATCAAAGTTCTCCAATTAACTTCTGTCCTCAACTACAAGTTTTCTGAAACTGTTTCTCCCCATGGTCAATGTGGTGGAGGTCTACTGCTACTATGGTCGGATCGAATTCAACTCTCAATTCTAGCAGCCTCAAACGATTTTATCGATTCAGAAATAGAAGCGGAAGGGAAGAAATTTTATGCAACTTTCATTTATGGGAACCCCGATCGAGTAAAAAGGAAAGAGATATGGAAAGCTCTATCATACCTGCATTCTCTAAGAGATGGACCATGGATCATTATGGGCGACTTCAACGATATACTATCTAATGATGAGAAAAAAGGCGGAATAAAAAGACCAGAAAGCTCTTTTACTGATTTCAGAGCCTTTGTATCCGAAAATGGCCTCTTTGATCTTCAATATTCAGGTGACTGCTTATCATGGCGAGGGAATCGCCATAATTTCTCTGTGAGATGTAGATTAGATAGAACCATGGCTGATGAAAAATGGCTTGAGCTGTACCCCACAAGTCGAAGTGAATACTTATGGTATGAAGGATCGGACCATAAACCGCTCATGACTATCCTAGAACCTGAAAGAAAGAAAAGAAAATCAATGTTTAAATTTGACAGGCGTATAAATGATAATGAAGAGGTGAAAAAGATTGTGGAAGATGCCTGGAAACCAAGAGAGAATCATCTACTAAGGCATAGACTGAACAGATCAAGAGTTGCAATCATACAATGGTGTAAGGAAAAAGGTTTAAACAGTCAAAAAAAGATCAACGATTGGAAGTCAAAGTTGGAGCAAGTAATGACGAATCAAGACAGTGATACACAGGAGATTCAGGAAATTACAAAGTGCCTACAATCAGCCTATGAAGAAGAAGAAGCGTTCTGGAAACAAAGAAGTAGGGTCCTTTGGCTGCAATTAGGCGATAAGAACTCATCATATTTCCATGCTGCAACAAAAATTCGCAAAGTCAAAAACTCTTTCTCAGTAATAGAGAATGAAAATGGTGAAGCTGTAGTAAAAGAAGAGGAGATTGCACAAGTTCTAATAGCTTATTTCCAAAGCATGTACTCATCTTCAGGAAGTTCATGTACCCAAATTATCTCAGAAAATATATCACAAAGGATAACAGCTGAGGCAAACAACGCTCTAGTTAAAGACGTATCAGAACTGGAAATAAAAACAGCTGCCTTCTCAATCCATGCAGACAAAGCTCCCGGTCCAGATGGATTCTCTGCAGCCTTTTTCCAATCAAACTGGGAAATCGTGGGTCCTGCAGTTACAAAAGAAGTGAATGAGTTCTTTAGAACAGGGCTGATGAAACCGGATACAAATACAACTTTCATCAGACTCATTCCAAAGGTACTAAATCCAAAAAGGCAGCGGAATATAGACCAATAGCACTCTGTAATTTTATCTACAAAGTGATTGCGAAAGTTCTATCAAAGCGATTGCATCCAATCCTACCGAATATCGTCTCTCAAAACCAGTCAGCCTTCGTGCCAGGGAGATCCATATCAGATAATGTACTAATTACTCACGAAATTCTACACTATTTAAGGAATTCGCATGCAAGGAAGTTTGGGTCAGTGGCAATCAAAACAGATATGACAAAAGCGTATGACCGGTTAGAGTGGAATGCAATTAAAGAAGTAATGCATGCCATGGGCTTTCATTCAAGATATATTCATTGGATTATGCAGTGCGTAACTTCAGTCCATTATGCAATAATTGTTAATGAAGAACCAAAAGGATGTATCAAACCAACTCGTGGGATAAGGCAAGGTGACCCAATTTCACCATACCTCTTCATTTTATGTAGTGAACTACTATCTGCCTTATGTCAAAAGGCACAAGAGCATAAAGTACTAGCTGGGCTAAGAGTGTCAAAGGATGGACCTAGAATTAATCACCTTCTCTTTGCCGATGACACCATGTTTTTCTGTAAAGGAAATCCACGCAGCCTCCAATCCCTGCAAGATATTATTCGAAAATATGAAGAAGCTACAGGTCAAGCCATCAACAAATCAAAATCTGCAATTACATTTTCAAGAAGAATTGACCAAGCATATAAGGAATCAATAAAGTCCAAATTGCAGATTACACAAGAGGGAGGATGCGGTAAATATTTAGGATTACCGGAGCAATTTGGGAGAACAAAAAGAGATCTGTTCACTTGTATCGTGGACAGAATTCATCAAAAACGAATAAATTGGTCATCAAAGTTCTTATCGCAAGCAGGGAAAAATGTCATGATGAAGAGTGTCCTCAGCTCAATGCCAACTTACGCAATGTCATGTTTCCTACTACCTAGTGGTTTATGTAGCAGAATCCAATCGGAACTGACACGATTTTGGTGGGACCAAAAAATGGAGAAAAAAGGTATGGCTTGGATATCGTGGAAAAAGTTGACGCAACCTAAAGGAAAAGGCGGACTAGGCTTCCGTGAAATCCACTCTTTTAATGTGGCCCTAGTGGCAAAGGTAAGCTGGAAAATCCTTACTACCCCCCATTCTCTTCTCAGCCGCATGGTTTTAGCAAAATACAGTAAAGGAAGTAGTTTCCTAAACTGTCAGAAGTCATCATCATGTTCACATGCTTGGAAAGGAATTTTAATTGGTAGAGATTTGTTAAAGACAAATATTGGATGGGTGGTTGGAAATGGAGAAAAGATATCAGTTTGGGATGACTATTGGCTATCTACCAGTCAACAAAAAGCACCAATGGGTCCAAGAGAAGAAAAGTTTCAGGACCTAAAGGTGGCAGACTTGATATCAAAAGAAAACAAAGAATGGAATCATGAAAAGATTGAAAGAATTCTCCCTAGCTACAGCAAGACAATCAGGTGTATTAAATTAAGCAACCATCTACCAATAGACAAAGTAATCTGGCTAAGTCAAGCAAATGGAAATTACTCGGCAAAATCAGGCTACCTGTCGTTAATTGGAAATGAGAAGCATCAGCTTGATCACCAACACCTCAGTCAAATCGATTGGAACAAGGATGTGTGGTCGATTAAAGCTCCACCGAAGCTTAAGATGTTCATATGGAAGTTACTTCATGAAGCAATACCTGTAGGATCTATCCTGCAAAAAAGACAGATTGAAGTAGACCAAGCATGTAAAAGGTGTGGAAAACCTGAGACAATAATGCATCTCTTATGGACTTGTACTTATGCAAGGAAGATATGGGAAGAAGCTCCTATAACTAACTTATCACTCGAGGATGAGAACTTACCAATCTACCTGTTCTGGAAGAAAAGCAGACGTATCTATTGCCTCCCACCATCAGGAATCACAGGACCGGACTTTTCAATTTGGTTAATTTGGAGCATTTGGAAATCAAGAAACAAGATGGTCTTCAATAATGAAAGTATATCGGAATCAAAAGTCATCCTATCGGCGGTATTAGGAGCAAAAGAATGGTTCGATTCTCAAGCTAATAAAAAAGAGATTAAGGTAAGCAGATCAGTATCGCAGCAGAGAGAAATCCCAGAAGCGATTACCCTTTACTCTGATGCAGCCTGGAAAGAGCAACAAAACCTAGCAGCTTCTGCAAGTATCTTTGTGAAATCTGGAAGAGAAATGGCAAGATTTTCAGAATTAATGGAAGATATAGCTTCACCGTTAATTGCAGAAGCCGTATCGCTAAAGGTGGGACTCCAGCGAGCAATCTCTCTGGGTTTCTCAAGAATAGAAGCAAAATCAGATTCTCTTATACTAATCACAGCCTTGAACAAAGGAGTGAAAATTTCAGAGATCCTCGGTATATTGGAAGACATTACCGAACTTCTCCATTGCTTTGAAGCAATTTCTCTATCATATGTGTCAAGATCGGACAATGTTTTAGCCGATTCCTTGGCAAAATCTATTTTTATAAAGAACTTCATTTAATATGTAGTAGGTAAGAGTTAATTAATGGAATCTTACGGTGGACAAAAAAAAAAAAAATACACACAATCTAAATAACATACCATATAGAAGAAGAATCTCATCAATAATAAAAACAACATTTGGATTAATACATGGCAGTATCAAAAGCAACGTCATTGTTCATTGTTCTCCTCACACTATTACTCTTATGTAAGCTTCTCTTAATTTCTATCTCTATTTTAATCACTTGCAATGTTTATGTATGAAATTATAACGAATATGAATAGGTGTGTCGATATCGAAGAACGCAAGAGAAATGCAAAATCCAAAATTTGTGAAGTGTGTTGGAGGAGAATGTGAAAGGAAAGAAGCAGAACAATATTTTGGGAGTTGCTTTAAGAATGAAGATTGCGAAAATAGTTGTTTCGAATCATGCAAAATTAAAAAATGTGTTCGACATGAATGTATATGCCAAAAATGTGCCAAATCCCTTAACTAATGCTACTATATATGATGCTATGAAACTTTTTACGTTATAACAAAATATTATCTTTTACTTGATCACAAGATCCAAAACCAACAAAGAATGAGAAAAAATGGATATAACAAATTTTGATTAATATAAATTAAAAGTCTTACATATTAAAAAGTCTTCAATTATTCCATTTATCTCCTCCAGTTGAATCGATTTATACAAAAATTGGAATGTGTTCTTAAGCTTGATGATCAGGAAATTAACTCGATGATCAAGGTTGTTTTCAATCAAGATTCAGAACTAGATTTCATGTATATAAATTACTATTTTAAATAATAAATAAATTACTCAAAATATATATAGACGTAGATACAATATTACTATTAGTTAGTACATAAATCAAACTATTGATTAAGTTTTTTTCTTTCTTTTTTACATAAACACATTGCTTAAACTAAGGGACGAGTGACGACCACGAGGCTGAATATATGTATATCATATTTGGGGTCTAAATTCACAAAAGATTGTTTATTTATTGCGAGTGGTTGTGGTTGTGGTTGTGGATCATTTGCAACCGTAAAACTAAGCTAGTATGAGAATATCTCGTTAATAGAAATCAAATACTACAATGGCTTAAAGCTTTAAACCAAAACAAATAAATAAATAAATATCCTACAATGGCTAAGGTTATTGTATTAAATGATTAAGGTTTGGGGAAGTTATTTTGGTCGAAGTGGTTTAATTTACGTTTGTTAATGTCAGTTTTTTTTTTTTTTACTTCGACTCTAGTAAATTATGTAGAATATTGTTTAGAATTTTAGGTGTGAATTTGAGATATGAATCAAATCTTCACGTGTTTAAGATTTTAGAACAAAATATTATTATATGAATTGGATCTTGTCGATTTAATTCGCGACAAAATGATGATTAAGTTTGGGTTTCGGGATTGCATTGGGTTCGACTAAGAATAGTCAACAAGTTATAACCTAATTCATTAATGATCCATTATACTATAGTACATATAAATATATAAATAATGATTTTTTCAGAAAACGAGAAGCCAATATAAATTAAAATACATGATTCCTTACTGTTATTTATGAAAAATAACAACAACAAAAAAGGTACAATTAAAAGTAATGGAAAGTTGACAGCTGCAGTAAATCCAAAGTAGCATTTAACACATTATGGTGTGTTGTGTTTGAGATAGATTTAGTTTGATACATATATAAGAAGCAATCACTCTGCATATATAGTTGCATTGTCTCAAGATTCTCCACGTTAAATCAAAATTCACCACGAAGCTTGAATTACATTTAAGGGATGTATACATTTTTATACATTAAAGAACAAAAGATAACACATGTGATATGTTTTACTTTCTTTTCTTTTTTTGATTATAATGATATTCTTTTCTTTTTGTTCCTTAAAAGTATTATTTTAACATCGACACAAGTCATAAAAATCACTAAGAAAATTGCTTCTCAATCACCATACTAAGTTTATTTATTTAAGAGGTTTAAATTGGAGTATATTGTATATATTTGTCACATTAAATAAGTAATTCATTTATCATATATATATGATAGAGTATTAATTGCAATATTTGACAAATGAATTGAGACCAAGCATGCACGAAGCTCATGACGATAATAAAAGTCTAAAACATTAAATAAGTGATTTGGCTACGCGTTTTATTATTCACCACACTCCAATCTCCTAGTAATAGTAACTTTCACGTTTATATAAATGCACATAATTAACCTGTAAAGTAACCTAAACAAAGAAAGAACAAAGATGAAACAAAGAGCCTTGGAGTCACCAAAGATGGCAACAAAAATGGAGAAGAAGAAGACAAAGAAAGATGATCTCATGATTAAGGGTCAAGGGACTTCTGTTATCAAAGGTCATCTCAAAATCATTGATAGTTTAAGACAACCTAAGACGACAACAAAAGATGATCAATCTCTTAAGAATCACCAAAAGAATGAGACAGTGATGATGAAGATGACGAAGATTTGGGACTGTGAAAGCACACTTTATGACTCGTATGAGCTCAAGTCATTCAATCGTCAACTCGACTCAGCTATCTCTGCTTCAGCTAGATCCATCTCCATGCCTCATCTTCCTCCTCCTCCTCCTTCTTCAGAAACGACGTCGTTGTCTTCGAGCAAGAAAACATCACCAAACAAGATCTCACGTTCTCTTGGGAAGTTCATTAAGTCAATGTTTAGACAGAAACAGTCAAACGCTACGTTCAAGGATAGTAGCAACGACGTCGATATGGACAAATACTACGTCGTTTTTGATAAGAAAGGTTCGCTTACGACGATTCCTGAGTCAGGAGAGTCAACAGAGATGGTTGGCTCGAGAATTGATTCGCTTGTTAGGAAAACTACGTCCGAGCGATTCACGCAGAATAGGCTCGTTGGTATATCATATTTTTGATTATTTAATTTTATTAAGGTAGTTAAGTTATTAATACAAATATGGACATATTATGGTAATTTATATGCAGCCTTTAAATAAAATTATAAACTACTATATTTTTTATAAGATACATACGTAGTAAAATCTTTGTAAATTAATAACGTTGGGATTACATTAGAACTATAATTTTTTTTTTTATTATGGTAATATTTTTTTTTTATATTATGTGAATCCGTTTATTTATAAACTCAATTAGGTGGAATATTTTAGTAATTCATTGATAAAAAGAATTAGTATATAAGGATCGGGAAATTAAGAAAGAACAACTCACTTACTTCTTGTGAAGATGATGATGAATTATGAAATTTGGAATGTAATCTATATTTTGGTGACTTTTGTTTTTGACATAATAAAAGAGGATAAATAATAATATTATTAAAACCATAAGTATTGACCGGATTGTTTTGTATGCACTGGATTGACTATACAACACTATTCCACAAAAAGATTTCATTCTATTTATAAAATGTTTAAACACAGTATAAATAACAGAGACCATAAAGAATCTCATCATCAAACTCACAATAATATAACAACATTAGATAAAGACATGGGAGCATCTAAAGAAACATTGTTCATTGTTCTCGTGGCACTTCTATTCTTATGTAAGCTTCTTTTTCTTTATGTTAATGATCAGAATGTTTACTTTGAGATGTATATGTAATATGATTGATTGAATGTACATAGGTGTGTCGATATCGAATGCAAGAGAAATGCAAAGTCTTAGAAATGTGAAGTGTGTTGGAGAAGAATGTAAAACAAAGGAACCACAACAATATTTTGGGACTTGCTTTGAGAATGAAGATTGTGAGAATAGTTGTTTCCAATCATGCAAAGTTAAACAATGTGATACTGTTAACAGATTATGTACATGCCAACAATGCGGCATTAACTAATGGGGTTTCGTCCCTTTACCATTCCTACTATTTATATGTTACAAACCTACGTTGCTATGAAAATTCTCATAGTTCTTTAATAAATTTTGTAAGGTTTGAACTATAACCAATTCCTCCGAATTGGGATTTTGTGTGTTGGAGGTTAGTAGAACAACCACGGTCTTATATAATTTAACTACCCTACGCAAAATACAAAATAAAATCTTTATTTATACTATGTTAGAAAAAGGTTCAAAAAACTTTTCTACTAAGATATGATTTAAAGGGACCAAAAATTTAAAAAAATTCAAAATTTAGTAACTAACTAGGTTAAAAATCAAATTTGGGCATTTTTAGAAAAATTTGGGCCCTATTCTTTTTTTCATATTTTACAATAAAAAATAAATTTTTGGGTTCTTTTGAATCATGACTCTAGGCAAATGCCTATGTTGTTCCTGTTATAAACAGGTCTGGCAACATGTGTCCACTTTTTCATACGTGCAAGTTTTTTTTGTAATTTACTAATAACTTTGTTTAAAGAAGATGACAAAAGAGAAAACAACATGGAAGTGATAGAATAAGAGCATGAAAGTGGACTAATGAAGATGAACTAAACTTGGATCATAAGAGCATGAAAGTGGAAAACAACCCATCTCTCTACATTCTTCAAGATAAGCTATTTTCAAGTATCCATCAACTCCAAAAACAAAAGCTACGTAATTGTGAGTGGGGGATGATAGAGTATTCTATCTGTGTTTATCAAAAGCCACAACGACTTTGTGTTCCTCATCAATGACAAAACTTGCAGCCACAAAATATGATCGAAAGCGAACAAGTGGCATCATAATCACTGCTAACAACACCTTACTGCTCCATACACTATGTTGGACTTAATCTCACTAGTTATCCATATCCTCCATCATCAATGTGTTACATCCTTGTAATAAACAGTAAGGTTCTCTTCTCTAACACTAGATAGAATTGCATTATTGTCAATAGACCACTCGAACGGAAAAGACTAAGAAAGCATTGTCAAATCCTCCAGCAATCCAATAAATATCTCCTTTAAGAAAGACGCCATTGTTAAAATTATAGTTTATCTTCCCGTCTAGAGCTACATCAAGAACTTTCCACGAATCAGAGTTCAAGTCATAGATTTTGATCTCAGTGCGATGAATCCAATCCATAAATGTTAAGATTTTGTAGTTGCAACTGCTTTTGTTGTATCCAATAGCATACAAATAACGATACAATATGCGGAAAGCAAATGTAGGCTCGATACACCGAGTTTGACCCTAATAAGGATTCCAAACCACGAGTTTAGTGATGCATAACAATAAACCATATCAGTGATAAACTTCACATATATCGATTTCATCATTATGACCACCATAAACGTATTTGTTGTTGCTTGATCAAGGTGCTTCTTTACAAAGTGTGGAGCTTTGGATAAAGTGTTCCACTTTGTGATAACCTCATCATTAACAACGTCTTGAATGATCATGTATAATCTGATTCAAACTAATAAAAGCACTATTTGACGGGGAAAAAAAACATGTTAGGGTTTACTCTCTTTTATTATAAAAGGGCAATACTGTTGTAGCTTCTTATGGTTTGCTAAAAATGGCGTCATCATCACTAGCTCTCTGGAGATTTGTCTCTTCCTCCGTCGTCCCTTGCTCCTTGAAATTCGTTCATCCGGCGACTGCATCTCGCCTCTTCAATACCAACGCTCAATCCGACCGGTTTCTCGCAGCCACGGCGATTCCTTGTTAGGTAAATCATCTTCTTGTTTCTCGGATTGTAGATTCGATGTTAGCTTTCCCCGATATCTAACAGTATAGATCCTTTTTGTTGCATTTGGTTCCTTTTTTCTATTCAACAGACATCTTCTATCTGTTAACTCCATCGAGAAGTTTGAAGGAGGTGCTGAATTTCATGGACGAGTTCTTCAAAAGTCCTTTGATAAAGGGCACGCACGGAACGTGGAAGAGAAGAAGTGAAGCTAGCTCTTGAACACTTCATGATGGTGATCAGGTTACAAGGTAAACCAGAAGAAAAAGTATACAAAACGGATGAGATTAAAGCGGATATGAAAGATGCAATATGGAAGGTTATGGATAGTTTTTGAGAAATTGAGAGAGAAGATCAATTGAACTGAATAATACTTCTTCTTATTTCAATCAGAGAAAGATAGTCTTTTTAAATAGAAACAAACGTATCTTTAGCTACTAAACTTTACATATATCGACTTCAATTGTATCGTCTAAGCTCTCTATGTATGATTCAACGAGATTGATGCTCATCAAATGATGAATCCTATAATTTATCACTATGACCACCATTAACTTATTTCCTAATGCTTGATCAACGTGTTTTCTTTTGCAAAGTGTTTAGCTTTGGATAAAGTGTTCCACTTTTTGCAAGTTAATCGGACTTTTCTCAAATATTTCATCGGAATCCTGGAGAGGAACAACGATTCCCAAAACAATTCAATAATTTGGTGATAAAACCTAAAAGCTCAAAAGAGTTCACAAAATAATTCTCTAGGAGTAAATCTAGAGGAATAGGCCCAATATATCTTGGCCCAATTTCAGCTAATTCGAATTAGAAACGGAATTTTCGCTGAACCACCGGAGATTCTGTGCACGAAAAATGGCGAAATCTATAACGAAGCTGGATTCTGGCACCACTTGCTCGTCTTGGAATCATTCCGGCCACCGGTTAGCCGCCGGAGCCATAGACGGAAGCTTATTCGTTTACGATTCTTCTGTCCCCTCTGCTTCATCTTCGTCTACTTTCACTTGCACTTCCAAAGTTAGGGTAAGTGAATCGAGTATTGTAAAAATCGTCTGGTTGCCTTCGGAATACGGTGACGCAGTAGCTTGCATTTGTGAAGATGGGATTTTATCGATTTGGGAGGAGGTTTCTGAAGGTAACTATCTAAGAAATACTCCATGAATTGTTGCTTTTGGTATTTTACTATTACCATAGAGTGCTGTTTGAAAATGTTGAGAAGCCATTGTCTTATAGAGTTACTTTGTTTATGTCAGACACACATTCTCTTGAGTGGAAATTGTGTAAAAGTATCAAGAATAAGTCAAGCCAAGTACTCGATGTTCAATTTGGAATTTCGAAAAAGAGTCTAAAGATGGTGAGCTTCTGTTTTTCTCTTAGTTTGGTTTCGATTTATGGCAAGCTCTTCTGCGACCATGTGACGTAATGATTCGCTGATTTTTCTGCAGGTTGCAGCATATTCTGATGGGTATCTTAGAGTTTTTGAGCTGTTGAATCCATTGGAACTAAAGAATTGGCAACTTCAGGTGACTTATCTTTCTATTGACACTATTAGACATGTGCTATTGTTGCTTCTTAAGTCCTTTTGTTTCTATTGGTTTCTTGTACATATACTGTCTTATTTCTTACCATTATGTGCAGGCCGAGTTTCAGAATGTTATCGATTCTCTATCGACTCTTGGTAAACCTTCAAGCTTATCTGCATCTGTTTCTTGGAATCCGATGAAGGCTGAGGAGCAAGAACCCAGCTTTGTTTTAGCCTTCAACTCTGATTCTCCGTATCTTAACTCGTCCAAGGTATATTTGAATTAAAGACCTTATCTCAAGTCACTTAGAACTAGGAGTCAACAATTAGTTTTGAGTGTTGCCTAAAATCATGATAGACTTGTTGCAGATCTGGGAGTTTGATGAAGCTCATAACAGATGGTTAGCAGTAGCAGAATTAGCCTTGCCAGAAGACAAAGGTGATCCAGTTTATGCTTTGTCATGGGCCCCAAATATTGGCCGGTAAATCTCAAACAAACTGCTTCTCTTCCTAAATACTGTCTTGAAACGCTCAAACTAATCCTTTTTTGTTGTTTTTAATACAGACCATACGAGGTTGTTGCTGTTGCAACTCATAAAGGCATAGGCATATGGCATGTTGGTCTAGCTCCTGATTGTGAAGGAAGGCTTCCAGTAAAGAAAATCTCCTCACTTTCTGGCCATCAAGGCGAGGTGTCAAATTTCGCAACTCTTTACTTTTGATCCCTCGTCTGATTCAATGTTTGTTGGATTTGCTAAGAATTATTGAACTATAGGGTCGTCTAAACTTTCGATCTTTAATCCTACTTATGACGTCCTTTCGATTCGTGTAAAACATAACTACATTACAACTAATACGATGCTTCATGGTCAGGTTTGGCAGATGGAATGGGACATGAGTGGCATGACTTTAGGTAGCACTGGAAGCGATGGAATGGTCAAATTGTGGCAGTCAAACTTAAACGGCGAGTGGCATGAGCAAGCCACGCTTGAACCAGTGCCCTCTTAAGTCCCGCATCGCCATGTTTACGTTCGAAAACCAAAAAAAATGTTTTGTTCCATTTTCCGGACATTAAGACTAGTTTACAAGTTTCTGTAATTTTTGGTATCTTGTGTTCTTCTTGTAAGACCTTTGTGATTCATTCCAACCATTGATTCACAGAGCATAGCATCACAACTCTTCGCTGTCTATCTGTTTCCATACATTGTTTTCTCCACTAAGTGTAAATCAGCTCCAAAACTCAACACTTTTCGGATTCTATTTCTTACTTGCTTTCCTTGGAGCTACAAGTAAGTAATGTCTGTTTTGACGTTTGCGAAGGCTCACTCGTTCAAGTGACTTCCTCAAGTTTCAAGAGCTGCAACACCAAAGACCCAATCTTGTACATAAACGATGGCAACTCTCTCTTCAAACTCACCCAAAACGGAACCTTCTACTTCACAAGTGCACAGCCAGGTCACTGTCTCAAGTACCAGAAGCTCATTGTCTCAATTTATTTTCGATTTGATTTTTGGTTTCCATTAGACTCGCAACGCAGAGTGGTGTATGCATCTGATGACATAAGAAACCATTTCCATTTGGGGTTGTCAAATATTTGAGAGTTATCTATATTCATTTCCTTGTTTGTCCAGACCTTACAACAACTTGGTTCACTTTCCTGTAGATCCTTCAAAACAACATTAACTGCTTTTTAATCCACAGCCTTTGGATATGTCAAAAAACGACACACATGTAGTCAATGCAGATATAAAATGGCATGAAATTTTCTTCTCTATCCTCTTTTCCTTTTCTCTCTCCTCCTCTCCTCCTCTCCTCCACTCTCTTTTCCTTCTCTCACCGTGACGTGAGAGATGATTCTGATCAACTCTAACTCTCCGGCGACAATCTCAGCCGTTAGATTTACGAATTCGTCTCCGTTCAACACTCGAAGACTCTCTTCGTCTTCTATCTCAATATCAAGAAACAAAAGCTTCTTCTTGCACAACTTCACAGAGGAGAAGAAACAAGGAAGAAGAGAAGATAGAAGAGTATCAATCGTGTGTGACGCAGGAGGAATGTTTCCGGTGGATCCATGGGCTCCAACCATTGATTCACAAAGCATAGCATCACAACTTTTCGCTGTCTCTCTGTTTCCGTACATTGGCTTTCTCTATTTCCTCACTAAATCCAAATCTGCTCCAAAACTCACACTTTTTGGATTCTACTTCTTACTTGCTTTCGTTGGAGCTACAAGTAAGTAACGTCTGTTTTCACGTTTGCGGTCAAACCGCAAACACCTACTCTGCTAATAGCTTTTGGCTGTTTTTAACGATCCGAATCCTTACTCTTGTGTTTTTCCTGGCTGTTTGGTGGTTTTGGAATGCAGTTCCTGCTGGTATATATGGTAAATTTCTGAAAATTAAAGAACATTTCTCTTGGTTATTGAATCTTGGTTATAATGGGGTTTGTGATGTTTATGTTGGATGAATATTAGCAAAGGTGCACTATGGAACATCATTGTCGAATGTTGATTGGTTACATGGAGGAGCTGAATCACTTTTAGCTCTTACCAATGTGTTCATTGTGTTGGGTCTCAGACAAGCTCTGAGGAAAGCTGAAGAAGAAGATGATGATGATAGACTTGGTAACGATGAAGAAGAAACTTCAATAAGTGGAGAACAAGAGAATTCTTCAGTGTAGTCTTAATAAAATCCGAATCAATATATTTTGTAATTTTATTCATTATTTTTTGGGTTAATATCAGTGTTTACATCATACAACTCAGACGTATCTTATACTTATGTAAGGACGCGTGAGTCCAAAGCTTGTGTCTAGTGAGATGCTAAGACTTCAAGTAGTCAAGTAGTCAAATCTTATTTGAATCTTGTTCTAAGGTATCTAAAGTTGGTCTTTACGTGGTCTAGTGGCTCTAGGACAAAGATACTAAAGAAAATCAAGCAGAAATAAGAAGACATGACTCTTAATTGAGTCAAGCTCGAGCACATGAAGGGGAGTGTAGGCCGGGCTTCGTGCCGATGTTAGACAGTCATGCCGGACGTGAGGCTGAGCTTTGGCTTGATGCATGACTGGTCCAGGATAGGCGACTACATATTGTATTGTCTTCAAAAGGAATACAATATGAAAAAAAAATGTAAAGCATTGACCAATCAAGAGAGCTAACGATAATATTAACAATTGAATCGATAAGATCATATATAATCCAAACTATATCACGCAAAACTACACGATAATCTGGAGTAAAATTCTAATGCGATTATTTGAAGTCTGAATTTTGATGGAAAAGTTGCCGAGATATACATTTAACAAGGTACAAACATCTCCCTTTTTAAGTGATTTAAAATGTATACATATAATAACACTAGTTTTCATTGAAGTAAAATTAGCACTATTGGTGTTCCACAATGAAAATTGATTCATATCACTACTTTAAACTACATTGTAGTACCACATATCGATTTTTAATTTTATAAATCATGTAAAATAAAAGTTTTTAAAGCGAGTTCTTTTCAAATACAGTATTTCCTCTAGATTGATAATAACATGTCAAAACACAAAAGAAGAAAACATTATAAATGTTACCCACTTGATAATGAATCTAATTCATTGTTTGATGTAACAAGTTTTAGGAATCCACACAATGCACTTGCATACAACATACATACAGTTTTATCTATAAATGTGTAACCTTTAGTACTCTCAAATTCACCAAAGCAATACAAACCAAGCAATTTTGCAGTCTAAAGTAACAATGTCGTCGATGCAAGTAGAGAAGAACTCAAACGAGAAGATTCCATATAAGAACCAAAGGAAGATGAACAAAAACTACGATGGAGAGCCCATGGGTGTGCTTGGTGACCATTAAGCTCACATATCAGCATATAAGGGTCCAGGTGAATCCAATGGTAGCAGCAACAACAATCACAACACTACTCCCAACTTCGACGACTTATACTCTAAATTTGGATTCCCCACTGACTAAGCTTATTAGAGGTTCTAATTTTCTAAAACTATGATTGATATTCTTCATAATCATATGAATATGTTCAGTGTTTTGATGTTTTCTAACTATTAATCCCTTGAACTATGTTTTGGACAGGTCAAATGGGATGGGATACGTAAAAGAGGGAGAAATAAAGATCGGCCCATTAGTTAAAGGCCCATATAAAGTATGTATTATGTCTGAATGTAATAAATAAGAATCCAGCCCATTATTAGTGGTGTTAATCTGTATGCAAAGCAACAATGGAATGATTAATATTACATGTCTAACTAGTTTTATTATTGAAACAAGTGAAAATAATTCATATTTAAATCCATAAAATTAATAACCATCATAAAATGTTATAATATCATAATCGCTATGAAATCTATATGAAGCAAAGAATATAAATCATGGTCCATGAGCAATTATATTTGTGAATCAATTCTAAATTAGATATCCAAATTATGTACAGAATGATGCCATTCGACTTGATTCAAATTTATCTAACTTTAAACTAAAGAATGTGTGAATGTAATAAATAAGAATCCAGTGATTGATGCTTCATGAAAATAAATATCAATATGATGCTAATCTCATTGGTATGATCATGCGGTTAAGTAACAAATGTTACATCTCTAGCTACTTTTATTATATAATCAAGTGACTAGACCATATTTAAATTTAGAAAAAAGAAATCAAAAGCTAACACAAAATTAAACTTAAGAACATTTCTAACAGTTAAAAAAATCAATCGGAATTTTTGGTAATCGATCGACAATTTTGTGACTGATTTTATTCCATTCAGGAAATTTTTGACAGTAGATCCTTCCGTCAAAAATCTCATTAGATTTTTCTATTTTTTAAGTGATATACGGTTATGAGATAAGTATAAATCAAATCATTTTTAAATCATGGACCTGTCTTTGAAAATCAATTCTAAAATAGACATCCAAATTAGTTAGACAAAATATCAATGGAATTGATTCAATCTTAACTAACTTTAAACTAAAGAACAAATACAAATGGAGGCTATTTGATTTCAGCAAAAATTCTCAATACTATATATAGACATTTTAAGCTCATAACAAAATGCACACACAACACAAATAGTTAAAATACAAACCACAAAACTCACTCACCTCTTCTCCAAACCACAATGCAGTAGTACGAAAGCCGTGAGAAAGAGTACAATGAGGGGACTCAAGGCCAACGGAGTGGATACGGCCATAGTCAAACCTACAATGGTTATGACCGAACCCAGACTCGTCCAGTATATGGATAAAGCCAGACCTATGAGGGATATAGCCAAAGCCAAACTCGTCCAGAATATGAACAAAGCCAGACTTACGAAGGATATGACCGAAGCCAGACTCGCCCAGCATATGGGCAAAGCCATACCTACGAGAAATATGACCAAAGCCAGACTCGTCCGGTATATGGGCTTAGCCCGACTATGAACCACCGTAGCCACGGTGGTTTTCTTGATGGGCTCTTCAAAGGTCAAACTGGTCAAAAGAGTCAAGGTGGCTTAGGTACATTTCTAGGACAACACAAGAGCCAAGAGACTAACAAAGGTAATGGACTTGGGAAGCTCTTAGGACAGCACCAAAAGAAGAGTCATGAGTCAAACAAAGGTTTAAATGGACTTGGAATGTTTACTAATAATGGAGAAAAGAAACATATGAGGACACACAAGAAGAAGAACACGGATGGGAATGGTAGTGGCAATGATAGTGGAAGCGGTAGCGACAGCGACTGAATCTGATATACTTGCTCTAAAGAAAGTGATATATGTAAAATACTTAACTTACATGTAATACTTAAAATAAGACCAGCTTAGGTGGTTGTGTCTGTGTGTCTTAGCTATGTAAGTTCCTACTATGAATCTACTTGAATACTTTTGTTTGAAAACCAACAAATCCACCTTAAACGAAATAAAAAAAATTATCATATACATATATATATATATATAACCTTTTAAACATGATAATTGGTTGAACTCAAATTAAACCCACTTATATATATTATCTAGTTTTAACAAAATAGTATAACCATCTAATATCATAGGATAGTGAAACTTATGCATGATGATGTATGAAATTTAATATAAAATAATTAGCCAAAACAGTCGTGGAGTAGTAGTAAAACAAAAAGAATTTAGGATAATGTTAATACGTGGCTTTTAAAAGATTTTACATGACTCTTTTGGCCTCGAAATGTAGCATAATGAAGAACAACCATAGTATAATGTCTGAATTTGAACTATCCGAAGCATAAAGAAAATTAACACAGAAATGAATTGAGGAAGTACACAGAAATGAATAGTCTTTGATGATCACATGGAATGAGAGAATGCAAAGGACCCACAATTAGACATATGGTCGAGAGTGTGACATGTGCTCTTCTCTTACCTTCCCCACCAATCTTATTTAATTGCTTCTTCCAAACCATTTCATTTCACTTCACTTTATGTTAATGTGAATCAAATCTCCACAATCTTTATTTACTCAAATCTCAAACTTTTATTTTATTAAACTGTAACATATAATTGTCCTTAAGTACAACCTGAATATTAAACTATAAGAAATTCTAAATAAACAAACAAAGAGAAGAGCTTTCACAACCTCTTTTAAAAAACCACGAGGTTTTAAAAACCCTAAAAATATAAATATTATTTAGCAACATTTTAATGATCTTAACAAAAGATTTGGTTTACTTTAAACCCTAATTCACACCTAAAACCCTAATTTTCTCATTTCTGATCAAAATTCACAGTTTTGAGTGTGATTTAATTGGCAAGAACTTCCCAAATAAGCTCTGGATCGAAAGATGGCATTCTCGTTAACAAAAACCCATCAGTATCCACTCCCATCATTCCATCTTCCTCCACCGTCGTCGTCTTCACCGGAATCTCATCGGAGACCGAAACTGATGCCGGAGAACTATTCTCGCTGTTCCATAGACCCATTGGCGAATTCCAATAACTATCCTCTGAATTAACCACAGTAGTAGTCGCTGTCGAAAGAGAAGACGATATCATCTCCGGCGATGAAGAATCCACCGTCGCCAGCGAGTTTTTACTCACTTTCCCGCTCTTTTTAGCTCTCTCTCTTCTAACTCTCTGACAAATCGATTGGATCTTTCCATCAACAGCGTTCTTAAGTGCTAATAGCTTAGAGGAATCTCTGAGTCCAAGTAGCTCACTTGGGTCTTTAAGGTTTGGGAAATTGAGACGAGCGTATTCTCCACGAAGCTTATAAGCGGCACGATCATAAGCATAAGCAGCTGCTTCCGCTGTGTCGTAAGTACCTAACCAAACTCTCATTCTGTTTTGTGGTAATCTTATCTCTGCAACCCATTTTCCCCAATGTCTCTGCCTCACTCCTCTGTAAAGTTTCTTCTTTTTCGTCGTCCTTGAAGCTACTAACGCAGCGGCGAATGCAGCGGCTGGAGAATTGGTCGAATTTTGTAGCATTAGGTCGGAAGTTTGATGATTGGAGGATGAAGAAAACAGAGGAGGTTGTTGAGTTGAAATTGCTCTGTTTTGAAGATGGAATTTTTCGATTAGATCTCGTTGCCGGAGATAGACGGAGGAGCCTAGCTGTGACGGTGGCTGAGCATTAGATGTTGTGGTGGAATCTATGGAGGAAGGAGTGAGAAGTGAGAAGATTGAATCAAGTGTGTTTGGTCCTCCTGCTAGTATGATCTGAGACAGAGAAGCTCTGATTTCTGACATATTTGGACTGAAATTGGTTTGATAAAGATCATTACTTTCCTCCATTTTTCAAAATCTAATCACAACCCAAGTATAAGAAAACAAAAACCTCAACAAATTGATTGATTAGAGGAGAAACAATAACAGAGAGAGATCAAAGAAGATGATGATAATGGTGGACTTTAGGTTCAAAAAAGAGTTTGAAGAGGAATATGAATGAGATTTTTTTGGTTATGAAACAAAAAATAAAGGTAGAATTTGTTTTTATTTATTTATTTATTTGGTATTTGAGTTTTTTAGAGTTTTGAAAGAAGTTGTACATATTTATAGACTTGCTTGTGAGAAGCATAACAAACCAGAAAAATTGCTTTACAGATTTCACATGGAGCTCTTTGACTTTCTTTTTGTTAATTTCTTCTTTTGTTTTGTTTTTATTTTTGATGTTTGCCAAACTAATTTTATCATGATTTTAATAGAATGTTTCTACTTTGAGTTAATATATAAAATATTCCAAACCACTATGTTATGTTTTATTATTGTTTCATGACAATTATAAGCACTAAAATCTCTAATATTTCAGTAACAATATGAAAATTAGATTTTATGATTAAGGTCAGATCATGACACGTATAAGAACTATATTACCTACATATATTAAGGTCGGTCTAATCAATATATATATATATATATATATATATATATATTAATATGCATTTTATTTGTGAAATTAGTAATTATATGAAAAGTTAATTTTAACTCTACATTTTCATAAGAAATTATATCGTTTTAGCTTTTAATTTATATTGAAAAACATACTCCCTTCGTTCCAAAACATAAAGAAAAAAATTTATTTCAAATTATTTTATTTTTTATTTTTAATGCAATATTTATTATATTTTTATCTATTTTGATTATTTAAATTCTGCAGATCGATTTTTAATTGACTAAATAATTATTATGTAGAATTAAAATAATATTTTAAATTAAAAAATTAAGAATTAAATAGTTTATTAATTTATCATATATTTATATTTTGGAACAAAGTGAGGGAGTATTATTTTTTGTAATTTTTCCATGTAAATATCTACAAAATTCCCAGTGTAATCATTATTAGTTGTAAAGATAAATGATGTAAAGTTTATTACAAAGACACACATTACATAGGAAATTTTAACAAATTATTATTCCCGTAAATACAAAAGATTCTACGAAAGTTTGGATCTACATCTCAAAATTCTAGTGACTAATTGAAAATAAGACACATGTTAGAAAACTAATGATTAGAGTTTAGGTGTAAACAGCTGTTGGAATAAGTAATATTGTTCCTTAATTTTGAATGTGTAACAACATTAAATAGATAAATTTCTACTAATGATGATTAAGGTGCTTAGCTTTAATTATAACCTTAGCAAAAATAATCTCAATTTGTATTTCATACTAAAGGTGGATGATCTATATTCACACCTCTTTTATGGAATATATTCACACTAGTTACACATTTATACCATTTTTCAAGTAAGAGTGAAATTGTTAAATTAAGTTTTTGTGTACAAATGCAAAAGAGAAAGTTTGACTGCTCTTATTACCATTCATTCAAATGAAGTATGATTAGTTGAAGAACACATTGCATAAATTATTATTTTGGCAATAGTTAGATCGATAAGTTTTGATATATAGTAAAATTCCTAATATTAGAAGTGATAATCAATCACTTGATTCAAAATATTTTTTCATATTTTATAAATATTTTGAAGATGGTAATTAATAGAAGAAATTAACATGTGTTTTCTCTTTATTTAAAAGAGTTGTTGAAACTTAACAGTTTATCTTTCAGTTTTTATGCTTCATCTCTTTTTTTTTTATACTTTAAATTATAAAATTTAAAACCGAATTATTGGTTCGTGCTGTGAAAAGTTTGTAAAAAAAAAGTACATATATAAACTCCATGCTATTTTCTTAGCTTTCAAAAATATTTAATATAGTTTTTAATTTGTCAGAAAAAAAATCAAGTTTTCAGTTGTATAGATTTATTAGAAATGAATTTTTCTTACATGTTTATAAATTCTTACATTCAAGACAATATCTTTGTTAACAATATGATAAAATGTAATATTTTTCCTAGTATAATCCGAAACTGATTTGTGGACACCAATTGACCAATAAACATATCTTATATTAATGCAGAAACCGAAGAGATTAACCCTCTTATGTTCCACTACCTTCATACAATAATTCCAAAAAGTTTCTACCAATTTGTAATTGATTGGGTTGATTTCAACATGAAAACGTGTCCGTAAAGGTCCCCACAAGAAACTTTTAAAATTAAATGAGAGGATGAGTGGACAGATAGAAAGAGTAAAAGACTTGGTTCTGTTTTGTAAAAAGGTCCGTATCTATCGTCTTATAAATTCTCTGCCACGCCTTCATTTCTTTGTTGTCCGATTTACTTACTGCAGTAAATGGATAAAAGCGATGTGACATTAACAGTTTGTTGTAGCCATTGATTAGCTAAGTCTTTTAACCATAAGATATCTTCCTTTTGACTATTGCGTAATTTATGGAACATATATTGGTTTTGAGATTCGGATCTTGCGATCATCAAGAAAACAAGTCATTTCTCTTATGTTTTTTTCCAGTAATTTGATTGAAAAAACATGCTCCATAGTTCATGCATTTTCTAAACTCCAAACAATATCATGTGAAAATACGCAATTTACTATTGTCGAACTTTGCTGAGAATATGAACTTAACTAATTGACTAAATACACTTTTTCCATTTATTTTCTGTTTAAAACGATATTAATTAGCCTTAGTTCATTTGTTTTAAATGTTTTATAAAAGTTAAAACAATGTCTGTTTTTTTTACTCTGTTTTTCACTTTTGTATCTCGTTTGTTGGTCTTTTGAGTTAGTTGTTTCTCGATAATTTTTTCAAAACCAGAAAATAATATAATAACTTAATATTTTTACCAGAAAATTAAAATTTAAAACAATGTAGATATTTATATCTGAGCTTTTACTTGTGGGCAAAATTAAGGACCTTGTGTTGAACCTATAAATGACACATTTTGCCAAAATCAAATGATAACTTATCAACATGGGCAAACTCAAAATTTGCATAAAATATCTAAAATCTTTCTAGACTCAAGCTAGATTTAGAAACATCTATTTTTTGCTACAAGATGTGATTTAGAGGTCACGAGTTATGTATGAAAACCATATAGTATACGTTTATAAAGTAGGTTTTTGTTTTTTTTAGTATATGCAAGAGCAAGATTAGCCGAAATTGGTATGTTCTAATTAAAATAAAAATTCTGCAATTATAAGTGTAGATGTATATATGTACGTATTTGATATAGGTGAGTGATAAATGACACGTACACTCAATAAACAACTTTATAGAACATCTCTCTCGGGGTCGGTCCATTCTTAATAAATCCAAAAAGTTATCATAAAGCCAATCAATCACATGTAACCTTTCGGTGATTTTTGGCTTTTTGAATTTTTTTGTTTCTAAAGGAAGAAACAATAATTGAGATATGCATTTGTACTTAGCCTCACTTTATACGAACAGGGTTACATCATTGGTTCTTTCAGAACAAAATTAAGCTAATTCATTTAAAAATATATATAGAACGAAGAACAAATCATCTATCAAATCAGAGTTTAACTCATTAATTATAAAACTAATACCTATTTGTTATGTCATAATTCGATAGGTAATGGGAAAACACTTGAACTGTGCTTAAATGTTTATTTTCGGTATTAAAAAAAGTGAAGTTACAACTAATAAATAATTGTAAGAAATTGGTAGAAACCCATGTGAGTACTAGAGGTCATTTAAAGACAGAGAGATATTATTGGTCTCTATTGGTATTGAAATTTCACAATTTCATGGCTTTTATTTTGCAGTACGTTCATTGTTGCCCACATATAATTTTAATTATTTAGAATAATACATGAATATAACTTTACATAATTAATGTATGAAGTTTTGGTTGGCAGAGAATAATACTAAGCAAATTGAGATGTTCACTTTTTGGTATAGAGATAATTAGTTATAAGCAAATAATATATATAAGTTCATGGTCTAGTGGTAACTTTGTGCTAAATATTTTAAAAATCTTTAGATTTGAAACACCTCGTAAAGAAAAATAAGTAAAAAAGTTGTTTTATATATTTTTGTCTAAATCTTAAAATATAAATTTGGATAATTTTTGGTAAAATTTACGTGTGGAATTTGGAACATCGCTTCTAAATTAGTCGGTTGTATATCTGTTGTGGAATTCTTAGTAACATTTTCTAAATTTAGCGAGTTTTTGTATATGTGAGACTAATCGGAGTTTGTCGATATCAGCCACCAAAACAAAAACAAAAAGATAGAGATAACATAACATTGTTTTGTCGTTATTAGAGTATGAGACGCCGACAGAATAGTGGTCCATGGCTTATGATTGCGACACGTCACCAGACTTTTGTCTGTTTGTGTGGTCCCAATAAAATTGGATCTCACTTTCTTGAGATCAATTATTAGCGATATCAGTTCGCCACGAAATATTACGACAACTCGACGGTAAATGACGTCATGCTTATGCCATTCTTCTTCTATTTCTGATTTGTATGTTCGTATGGCTTTAAATTATTTAGACCTAATTCTTGCTTCTTTTTTTGGGTTCACCTGATTAGTTCAGTAACATTGAGAATATAATAAATTTCTAAAATATATTTTCAGCTCATTGATTATGTTGTTAGCTAGAGCGAGCATATATGGTTCTTTCTATAATATAAAATATACATTATAAATTAACCAAAATCTTTAAGATTTTGAACGAAAATCAAGACTAATTAATCGCCAACACATGCGATATATCAAATATTTGCATAATTTAGAAGATTTAAAATGGGTAACGATGATTAAAGTCCAAAAATGAAACATGTAATTTAGCACCTTTTAATTGAATATAACGTGAACCATATTATAATCTCCTAATCATATATGGTTTTTTAATAATTGAAAAAAGGTTCCTATGAAATTGTACGGAAATATACAAAATTAAATGGCAAAAAGGTGAATCATGAATGTATACAAATTAGGTTATATTCAGAGTCGTAGCTGCTCTAATTCGATTGGATAACTACCACACAAAGACATTATTCTATAAATATATATATTTTTACATAACCATCATTTTCCTTAAATTCAGACTATAATCTATAGATCCAACTACAAAGACTACGTGTATCGCATTGGACCTTATATACGATTATCAATTGCAGGTTTTAGACATTTTACATACTTTGCAACTCTTACGAAATTAATGGTGAGTACTAAATTTAAATACACTCCAAAAATTCAGTTCAATTAATAATTTACCGACCAAACTATATATGTATGTTATACAAAAAGCTAATTCTATAGGACACGTACGTATGCAATTACAAATTAACATTAATTAAGATGCGATTCAACGGATCGTAGACAAAGTATACACTATGACGAATATCGTTTCTTTGACGGCCCTTGTGGACCTTCACATTTTAGACTTATGCTTATATACCACAAAAACAAACAAAGTCTTCGAGAAGATTTAAACTTCGTATCTCGATCGCGAAAATTTTACTAATAAATTTCTTGTTATTTTATTTTGATAAACAAGCAATGTATATATATTTATAAAGAATTTTTTGTATATAAATACTATAAATAGTTATACATCTTTTCATAAGAAAAATGTGTTTTCATTTACGGGTTTTATACGATTTAATTATGGGTTTGAAATGCATTATAAAATGCTAGTAATTTTAATTATAAAAAAAAAAGAAATACTATTTTTATGTCTTAATTTTGATGTACATAACAATCCATAAAACTATTAGTCTACGGAAATTCAAGAAACTTAAAGAATTGGATATGTATTTTTCCTAATTATCGATGTGGGTTTGCGTGATTATTTGATACCGTGAGAATGTCCCACATTCAAAATTTAGATGGGATTTGAGTAATATATATAAGATAAAGTTCTCTCCATTTATTGTCAATTACTTTTGAGTTAGAAACCCATAATTCTACATGGTATCAAAACCTGAACACACCGACCTATCCAAACCGATCCAACCCATCAAAAGAAGCCTAATTTATCTGACCCGAAATTGATCCTATAATGGATTATTATCCAAAACTAATGGCTAGATGGGCCATTGTTTCGGGAAATGTGAGAATATTCCACATCGGAAATTTAGATGAGATTTGAGTACTATATATAAGATAAAAGTCTCTCTACTCATTACCATTGATTGAGTTGAAAACCTATAATTCTACGTATACATTTATTTCTATATATATATATATATTAATTAGTTTTAATTAAAAAAATTGTATATATTTTGACAATAAAAACTGTATATGTATACGTATATCAATTTAGGTGTGGGCATATATATATGTGAGGTCCCCTCTTATCCCAAAGGTATGACTTCAATTTTTCTAAGGCAAATATGACCATACTTTTATGGACCTACCAGTCTTCTTACTTATTTTATTTTTTAATTTTCATTAAATTAGATATGATAAATTCACAGCTAAGAAGATACTTAAAGCAACATATTTCATGCACCACATGACCTGATCAAATCTTCCTATTTCACAAATAGTCAACTATTATTGTTATCATCTACCAAATTAGGTATTCCTATTTTATATTCATATATGTGACACACCAATACTCTACATATAAGATTACACAAAAAAATAATTTTTAAAAACGATGCTACTACAAAATTCACATAATGATAATTCAGATTCTAAGTATAAGTTTATTCTTTTGTGCTACAAACAAATTATGAAATTTTATTAAAACTTAAAATATTTATTTCTTTAATTATTTCCAAAGTTTAATAATCAAAATCTGAATGGATTCAAATAAATTTCTGATTTTTTTTTTTGCGACATTAGTGAATTTAAACCAGTTTTTATTAAACAAAACTCACATTATGATATTTCAGATTCTAATATAAGCTTTAATTTGATTACTGTTTGAAACATATTTTCGAATTCTAGTTTTCGCTTAAATTAAATTATATATTTCCACATTACTTAAAACTTTAATAACTAAAATCGGAATCAATTCAAAAAAGACTATGGAAATATAATTTTGTCGACATGAGTGTTATTATTAGTGAATTTAAACAATATTATTATTATATGATCACTTCATAGAGCTGACTTAGTCTTTGTTATCCACAGAATATAATTTATAAAAAAATCAAAAACTACAATAATTAAGATAGAATGGAGCTGGACGTGGACCCGGTCGGTTTGACCTTCTTAATATAATTTAATTTTTTAATTTATATTTGCTTTCAAATAATTGAATTTTTTTTATTTTCCCAAAACATATAATTGAAACTTTATAACGTGACTACGCATTGTAAAGCTCTTTATCATTTCATAGTCTCACAAGACCATTTTATCTTTTAGGTTTGTTAATTAATTACATGAACTCTATCCAATTATTCTAATTCAATACCCTACAATTAAGGTAAGTTGACTTTCTTCCGTTGACTATACACGTGGCGAGTTTAGTACCGACAACAAATGTAGTTTTGACTTTTGCACTATTTAATTTTTGTTAGATTTTTTTCTTCCCATGCTGGTATTAGTTTTTTTTTTAAATGTTAATTTTATACCAAAGAACTAAAATAAAGTTATTTACAACGGAGATTAAAACGGAAACGAAACATAATCGAAATAAATCGCTAAAAGCGAGGGAGAACCAAGATCTGAAGATGGGAACAACAAAAGTCTATTTCGCATATTACGATCAATCATAGTATTGATGACAGTAATATGAGAGATGACCGAGGTGAAAATGCGAGCATTTCTTTCTCGCCAAATGACGTATAGAGTGGTATGAAGCAGCAGCTTCAAGATGGTCATAGTAGCAGCTACCCGACCATTGGAGGTCGAGAGCTCATATAATATATCCGGCAGTGACGTTTGTGGTTGGCCAAGTATCCTCCCAACAAAAGCATTCCAAACTTGAGTGGAGAATGGACATGTAAAAAAGAAGTGTGAGTGAGACTCATGAGCGGAACTGCAAAGAACACAGTCTATCCTGAGTGGGGAGACGTTTCAGGCCTACAAGCCAAAGGATGAAAGAGAATCTCGACACATGTTCTTTAAACCAGAGTACCTTTGCCCATGGAAGAGACGGACCCGGAGATCTGATACAATTCCATGTATGTCTTGCTGAGAAGTAGTTCTTGAAACCAGAAATACCTGAGAACCACATGAACTTATCTGTGCCAAGACAAGAATCTGGGACAGGAGTGTTAGTAAGTAAAACTTACAAGTCTGTAATCTGTTCTGAACGGGCTCTTGGGAAATACCAAGCGTCATTTCTCATCGCATCACAAACATGAGCACCTTTGTGTATACGCATTAAGTGAGGATCGTCCTCACCAATCATGTCTAATAAAGGACCAGAACTGATCCAATTATCATACCAAAAATCTGATGTTTTCCTATCATTCACAACACACTTTAAGAGGTCTTTTAGTAGTGGTCTCAATTTCAGCCAGCTCCTTATGGTCTTTGAAAATCTTGGAGAATCTCGAGAAGTCCAAAAACAGGAGTGATGAAAAATGTGTGCACCATGAGTAGGGAGTGCCTCTACATAGGGCTTCAAAGAGACCCAAATCCTGAAGAGCAAGATTGAATTCCATAATACCAGACCCGTCCACATTAAAGGAATTGTGGTTAGAGTGATGAGATAATCGTAATATTTGATTAAAATCCCCAAGGACTGACCAAGGGGGAGTAGAGACTGGAGTTATATTAGCAATATCCGTTATTTCACTCCAAAGCTCAAGTCGTTGCCGGAGTGTTATGTCCATACACAAAAGACACAGTGAGGTTGGTGTTGACTGCTTGAAGATAGAACCCACAAGTCACCATCTGAGCAGAGGCTGAATATATGGTGGTGATGACACTAGGGTCCCAAACAACAGAAATCTTAGCTGATTCCCAAAAATCAAAATTTTCAAAATGCTTTCACCCCCGCGGAATAGCAGATTGTACTCTTCCTATATTAGCTGGAAGGATATGCGTTTCAACGAACGCGCCAAAAAGTGGATTGTGGTTAAGGATCCAGTCCTTAGTCATGTTTTGTCTCCTGCGGCTATTCAGCCCTCGCACATTCCACACAAAAACATTAGATAGTCAGTTAAAAGGAAGGTGTGGCCTTGCTTGCAACCACTCTTCTTGCAAGTAACCAAGAAGAAAGTATTTTCAGAGCAAACATATGCGGTTGTAGGATTCACAGCAGGCTTGGAGATCGGGTTACCGGTTGAAGGGTACCCTGCTACATTTGAGCTAGCGTTGGAGGAGACACTATCATCTGGAGGAGTTTCCTTGGGATTTGATTGATGCTTATTAGTAGGGCTCTCAACAACAATCTATCCATTTTCAGCGGAGGGAGCATGACTCTGATTTGCCACCGAGGTATGTTGCTCAGGCTGGGAATTACGGGTCGGAGACTTAGCCTGAGAACTGGACGCAGCCGGGCTAGAAGGACGTGAACGTTGCTTCCTTGGGAGAGGAATATCAGGAGGTGGAGCAGCTGCCGGAGTAGTGGCTGGCGGCTTAGTAGTTACTGAAGCTTTTAGACAGCAGTAATGTGTGTGTCCAAACTCAGAACAACGAGAGCATTTTGGTGGAAGCCATGGGTAAGTCATGCTAACATCAAATTCTCTACCATTTTGGAATACAGATACCAACTTTTGAGGGAGAGGGGAAGTAAGATCCACTTCAATGATGAGTTTAGCAACTTCAAAAGTTTCCTTACGAGACGTCTCAGGAGACATCGCGATAGGACGGCCAACACACGTAGCTAATCTCCCAAGACTCTCGTTGCTGAAGAGCAATTAGGGGACTCCTCGAAATTCCACAGTGACTTGTGCTTTGGTGATTGGTTCTGAAACTGGAGCAACATCAGGGGACCAGACTGCAACTTGCATTGTGAAACCAGCCACATTCCAGAGTTTGCGGCTGAGAAGAAGCTCACGAGTGCGTGCTTTTGGGATTCTGAGCAGGAACTCATGCAGGTATTAGTTGTCTCGTTGGTTATGTTGTTATTCGTTTTACGTCTCAATTATTATTCCAATATATATAATTTTAATCTTATTAATATATGTGTATATATATATATATTGAACACTATAAATAATGTAATATAATAAACATGATAAATATTCAAAAACAATTTTAATCGACATCCTTTGGATAATATGTACAATATCGATACTCAAGTCATTTAATTAGCTTATGAGATTGATAAATCATAATATGCAAGAAATGATATATTTACACTTCCAAGTGTTCGCTTATATTAAGCTTCGAGTTCTAATTTGATTTGTTTAAATTAATTAATTTGAACTTAAATATTTCATAATTTCACTGGTTATAAATATGAAACATTTATTCGATACAGAAAAAACGATAGATTATTTCATCAAAACTTTTTATATACTATCTATGATCTATTAAACTTCTCTATATTGATAGTAGGGCTTTGGTAAATAGGTCTGAAAAGATTGTTAATGGGCTTTAATAACATTGTCAAGCTTAAACTCGAAACCCATACGGCCCAATTGATTTTTTTTCGCCGCAAATTTACGAAGTAACTAATACTAATTAATAGTAAAATATAAGAAACGGTGACGTTTGGAGTTATGAATGACCAATGGAACTAAAGTCAAAATCCAACTGGCATTGCAACGAGCCAACGACTAAAAGAGTCAAAAGTTAGTCTCTGGTGACTCACTTCTCGAGTTTCCTCGAACCAAGCTTTTGTTAGCTTCAATCCGATTCTTGTGGAGCACAGTCAT
Source organism: Lepidium didymum (assembly GCA_963920545.1). NCBI lineage: Eukaryota > Viridiplantae > Streptophyta > Magnoliopsida > Brassicales > Brassicaceae > Lepidium > Lepidium didymum. The sequence continues at coordinate 140,634 of OY986987.1, read as the reverse complement.
CAGTGAACGAAGACGCGAAAAAAATCACTCGAGTCAAATTGCAGTGAGGTCAGTCTTGATCTTAATTTTTGATGTTGTTCTTCGCTAGCACAGAGTTTGATTTGCGAAATTGATGGAATTTGGAGATGGGATTGTGAACCGGTTATTAATTGTTAGGCATGGAGATCAATCTCGTTTTCCTTCTGTGTATAGCTTTGATATTCGTCGTTGATACTAATAAGGTAAAGCTAAAAGCCCTAGATCTTCTGAATTTATCTTTCTATTTTGGGCGAATGGGATTTTCCGAAAGCAGGAAATCTGAGGTTAAGTTCTATATGATTGTTGTAATTAGATTTATGGAGACGAACAAGTTGTCTCGAGCTCGATCACGAATTCGAATTTGACGGATTCAGGATTGGGTGGGTCTGAAATTAGTGTTGCCAATGTTACTGATTCTAAGAGTATAGATGATTCCAAAAACTCGACAAACGATGCACTGTTGGTTGATGGATCTAAGATTATTGGTAGTAATGACGGAGATAACAGTAAGAGTGAAGGGAAAATAGCAAGTGAAACCACTAAGGAGGAGGCTATGATCAGATCTTCAACGAAGAAAGAAGGGTTTCATGGTGAAGAATGTGATCCATCTAATATGTGTACAGATGAGGAAGATGAGTTTGTCGCTTGTCTGCGTGTTCCTGGTAATGGTAAGTCTTTGTTTAATCTCTATTTTTTGTGTCTAACAGTGACTTTTTGGCTCCCGGGTTTGAGCTATGTTTTTGTTTGGTTCATCACTCTTGTGCAGATGCGCCTCATCTCTCACTCTTGATTCAAAACAGAGGCAAAAGTGCTTTGCTTGTAACTGTAACTGCTCCAAATTTTGTCCGGTTAGAGAAGGACAAGGTTCAGCTTCTGGAAAACGAAAGCACAAAGGTAATATCTATAGATTAAATCTCTCTCTCTCTCTCTCTCTCTCCCCGTTGTTGGATTCCACTGCATGATGCATTCAATGACTATAATTTGGAAGAAGTCTAGGCCATTCTTAAATATCTAAAGCCTAAAGGTTGGTCATACATAGTTCAATGTTCACTAACTCGTCATTTGTAATGTAATCCGTTGAGTTTAAGTAGCCAATAGCAGCATAGTGTTAACATGGAGGGAAGATTTTATTCGGTAGATCGCACATCGAGATAGCATTCTTATGGAATGATTCGCCTATCTTGCAATAATGGAGGATAGAGCAATTAGTATCTAAAGGTTCAAATCTGTTTGCAGGTGAAAGTTTCTATTAAGAAGGGAGGGTCCATTAATAACGCAATCATACTAACTTCCAGTAAAGGCCATTGCAGCCTTGATTTAAAGGATTTAGCAGCAGCACATGAAACAGGAAACGACGATACAGTTGCTCTTTCTCGTCCTTCAATCCTCAATATCCGTCCACGAACACTCATTGTCGTCATCATGATCTCCTTCCTTGTTCTCTCCCTTGTCATAATCCCAGTGATCGTTCATGTTTACAAGAACAAGTCACAGGGAAACAACAAATACCAGAGGCTAGATATGGAATTACCAGTCTCTAACACTGGATTGGTGACAAAATCTGATCAAGAGTCGGGTGATGATGGATGGAACAATAATTGGGGAGATGATTGGGAGGATGAAAATGGCAATGGAGACGAAGAACAGCCGAATGCTCCAGTTTTACCACTCACACCAAGCCTCTCCTCTAGAGGACTTGCTTCTAGAAGACTCAGTAAAGAAGCTTGGAAAGACTAGTTTCACTCTATTTTTTCTTTGTTTCCCACTCGGAGTTAATATCTGTAGAAGTTGACTGTTAGCCGGAAAATTTGTTCCGGTTAATCTGTTGTTTAAACTCTTTTTTGTTTGGTTTTATAGAAGTATAACAAACGGAAGTTTCAGAAACTGTTTCATGTACACCTTCGGTTCTTGGTATTGTGAATACGAGAGCTCCTCTTTGCATTGTCAAACGACGTCATCTCAAAGCTCACGTGGTGGGGTCCACTATTCGGCTGTCAGCTGGCACGTGCGTTCATGTGCTCAAGAGGAACATCTTCACCTTCTTCACTCCACACGACTCCTTCTCTCGTGATCTCGAGATAGTGTCGGTCAGTTAAATCCAAACTTAACCGGTTTTGTTTTTATACCGACCGACACATTTTTCATTACCCTACGCTTCCACGTGCATTTCTTATTTTTAACTTGTTGTAATTTTTGTATTACATGACTGTCTCGTGGTTTTTAAACTACTTAATTTTGAACTTTATAAATAAATTTTAATGTGGTTTACATAACGATGATTGATTGATTGATAAACCGGCCGGGAAATATCATGTGAAAGAAGAGAATGTTGCCAGCGAGTAATTTAAGAAATGGTGACAAATTCATCAGAAACAGCTTGTAATAATGTAATCATAATTTATATGAATGAATAGCATTATGCAATTATCATTGACAACATTATCGGTGATCCATGTTATCACCATATACTATTGCTATGTGATTTAAGACATTGTAAACCGAAAGTGATAAGAACCAGCTAGTAATGTATAATCAATGCCAAAAGATTGTAACATTTCTGCCATTTAAACTGAGAGTCATGGAAACCAAATTAAAACTCATAAATGATGCATATAATATGAGATTCGAATTCATGTACCGTATTATTGTTGTTCTAAGTTCTTTTTGCTGGTCACCACGAAATCGTAAACCTAAATAAAGTAACATCATTAGAGATTCATCAAATTACTACACTCAGCAAACAATAATGTTAAAATCAAAAGTCAACAAATTACTACATGATATCTAACATGAGTGTAATTATGTATATGAACAAGTGTGTATAGTGTCATCAATAATTAGTTATGGTATTAGATTTTTTAAAATGGATTTGATTTTTGGTATATAATCTATGTAGTGCCCACACCTTTAGATGCTGATTTGATATAAATTTATGCCAAAGCATTTGTGGGTGTCTTTATCAAAAATACCAAATTGAATTATTTTTATTTAATTTTTGTATTGGAATCACCAATCATATCTTATACTCCATTCCGTATCATTCATTGTGACACATCGATTGCTTTAGATCAACTAAATATGTTTTTTTAAATATTAACATACTAATTTATGTTTTACATTTATATCTTCCATAACATATAAGTTATATAATTCCGCAATTTGACAGAGATTGATACTATATGGTTTTGAAGGACGAGTGAGGATTGGCTTTTGATTCTTAGTTCAAGTGAACACAAATGGAATTAATCAATGTGAAATGGGAATACTATAGATGTGATCGGATGCTTCGGATTGAGCTAGAGGGTTCACTTGTCTAAAGCATTTTATTTAATACTTCATTTTAATTAATCGATACATAGAATCAATGGTAAGTGTAAGAAAGTAACAAACGACGGCTATGTCCAGACTTTGTCATATAAAAACATTGTGATAAATATATTAGTTCCGTGATTGGCTCATTTGTTCACACCTACTACTAATTAACCTTGATATACGGCTCAAGTCGCAACTAGTACTTTTATTTATTTTCAATTCAATTATATAATGACTTCATCATTCTAAAATGCAATAATAAAAAATAAAAAATAAAAAGTATTGCTCAGCTATACAAGTGAGTGAGATTTGAATATGATACGATACGTAGTTCATGCTTCAATTGCGGCAATCACAACCTCTTTCTTGACATATTATTTGGTGGAAACATGTGATTGTATTAAGCTTTCTTTCAATTTTTTTAAAGGCAATATAGACAAAATTAGGTATAAAATTGGTCTGCCACACAGTAAGACACTATTACAGATTTTTAGAATATGTAAAGTAATATTCATTGTATTATACCTACAAAACCTAAACCTAATACCAATTATATATGCAAAAAATTATGAATATTTTTAAAATTAAGTGGGAAGTGTGTATTAGTATACACATATAGTTAGTTCTTTTTTTTTTTGTCAACATTGGATCGATAATGCCCGATCCATAGTCTAAAATTCATTCCCAATAATCTCTTTTTTAAGCTATCATAATGCAGCGGGTAAGAATCGAACCCTGGTACCGAATCATTAGCTAGATCATCCTAACCACCGGACTGAGAGCAACTTGGCCACATATAGTTAGTTCTACATAATTGATTGATATCTTTGTGATAAACGTCAACACTTTTTCACTGAGATTATATTAATAGAACATACTGTTCGAATACAAATACGATAGAATATATAAAACTGAAAAAACTAAAGCTCAAACAAGAAAGCTTTTAAAACGAGTTTCAAAAACTTAGCTAAAGCCTTGTAAATAGAAATCTAAAACATTGCTATCCTAAAACCGAAGCTCAAAGAAACTGCCAAACAACACAAAATCCGAACGGATGATAAAATCTTCGATCTAGTAGTTTTTAAACTTAACTTATATATTTTTAGTTGAAAATATTATTTTATTTAAAATATATTTTGGAAAAATGAGAATGAGAAATTTCTAGGAAAGAGTTAGCCGAAGATCATGGATGAAGAAAAGGTGGAGCCTTTAAACCTAAGGGACCTTCTGTACTACCATTAAAGCTTTTGGACCCATCCTTATACCAACACTATTAACATTTTCTGCGTTTGGAGCGTTTCAAACGCATATACCAAACATCCTTATACTTGCTTCTATTTTATATTTGTCCAATTTAGATCTGAGCATTCGGGTATTCGGGTCAGTTCCGGGTAATATCTATTAAGATATGAGTCTTTCTGGTATAAAACTTTTATATCTATTTATGAATCGCATATATTTCAGTTCGGGTCTATATTTTCTGTACCAATTTAGGAACCAAATATAATTCGGCTTGATTTCAATACCGGTTCTTATTCGGGTCGGGTATAAATATTAGAATTTTTTACGATGCTACTCTATATTTGAATATTTCATATCCGAAATATAATTATTTATCCGAAAAATATCTGAATACTTGAAAAAATACCTAAATATCTAAATACCGTAAAAAATTTCAAAAAATTATTCTAAATTCTCTTATCTATTTACATGTTTTCAGATCATTCGGGTACCCATTCAGATATCGGTTCGGTACTGAGTATCACCTGATACGCATAGGTATAGATGAAAATGACCTAATAGGTTTTTTTTTGTTTCGGTTACTATTCAATACTCATATTTCAAATAGATTTTGGTTCGATTTTTCGGTTCTAGATATTTTGCTCATTGGTTAGTCCAAATTGAACGTGTAAAACAAAATATAAAAACGTATTTTCACATGGGAATCCAAGATATCTGGTCTTACAAATCTCTTTAAACATTAATTGTGATCTTTACCTAATAACTTTGAGAATATTCTTTATGGTTTGATTAGAGAGTTAGAGAAAGATAATAAATAATAAAAGGGACAATTACAAAACAAAATTTAAAATTTAAAAAAATAAAAAAAGAATAGGAAGAGTGTGAGAAATACAGAAAAGACATGAAAATCGTAAGAAATCTTTGTAGGGACACGTGTCTTTAACTTCGCACGTGTGAACTATTGTGGGCCTTTAAAGCAAAGGTCCTTGAGCGGTAGTTATATGTTACGCGTCGACTATACCCTCACCTAAATATATTTATTTACACTTTTTCTGTCTCCAAATATTTTATAAAATGGCTAAAAAAAGAATAGTAAATTAGTAATGTAATAATGTAATAATTTGTTTGCCCCAATTATTTGATCATTTGGTATTGCATGCGGGTTATATGGACCTTACTATCGTAATTATTTCACAATATAAACAATTGATTTCGATTATTAGCATATTTTTAGTCTTATGTTATTTCTTTTATGTATTAGAGTTGGATTAGACAAGTTTACTCTATATAAATGTTAAGATTATGTTGATGTTAATTGTTCGATCTTATAATAGCACAATACTACTGTTTTTCTAGTAGCCACGAAAAAAAAAAACTTACAAAAAAAACTGCGAACCATATAGCTCCGAAAAAATAATCAGATTATCACTTTCGTAACTATAATTTTTTAACCACGACTATATAGTTACTAATTTTATTTTAACAGTATTACAATAATTATATAGTCGTTGCTAAAAAAATCGTAAAAATTATGGTTATGATTGAGGTTATTGGATATATTTTCGTAAATATATAATTATTTTTGTGGTCCTTTTGTAGCTGCGATTTAGCTGCTCAATGATATTGTATTGATGAGTCTTGGAACCTCTAATTGTATAATATGTTGGGGGCAATATGAGCTCTGTCTAACTAGTATTCTATAGTTTCAAAATGGATGAAACATAATTAATGAGAAAATTGACACTTCATAAGGTTGGTTTCTCATCTGAACAACGACTCTTCTTTCCTTAAACGTCAAATATATTCTTTGAGAATTAAATGGGTTTGAGAAAACTTGGTTAAAAGAAACAAGAGCAAACTACAATCGAGAGGCCAAAATTATGCACGAAAAAACTTTTAAATTTGGAAAAGAAAAAAGCTGTGTAAGTAAATTGAAGTTTGGTTCCCATTTTTTTTAATTTTTCTTAAACATGTGATATTGTTAGTAAATTAATATTATCATTGACAAGAATGTTAAAATATTAGTTATTCAGTTTCTCGATCTTTGTAAATTTATACACTTGTTACCGTTGTGAATTATGAACTCATTCAAACTATAATTGAGCTCACTAATAATATATGAAATTAATAAAATATTTGCCACTCCGCAGCATGACTTTTCATTGCATGTACACTACGTGAATTTCAAACCTAATAAAGTAGTAATAAACTTATAAAAGTGATCAAGAAATGCTATGAAATTTACATATTCGAAATTTATTTAATATTTAAATCTCAAAACTAATTATATAAAAAACATAACTAGTTAATTTCAAATAATTTGATGTATCTATAAACAAAAATGAATCAAAAGCAGAAGTGACTTATCGAATTTGAATTACTTGTCGTAATTTATGACAGATTATGTATGGCTTACGTATTATAATGGAGATATCACATGTACATGTCGTATTCATACAATGTAGTTGGAAAAATACAACTCAGATTTGGTGTTTGGCAGCTACAAATTTATCGGACTCACACAAACATATATTGTTGAGTCCAAACTAATTTCACTTCACTTCAAACTACAACCAAACTATATATTACTTTCAATAAAAAGCAAGGCCAACATAAAATAATCAACTGATAGTAGTTCAAAATATATTTTCAATGTTTTTTTTGTGTGGTAAAATTTAAACAATTTATTTAATTTATAAACCTTTTAGTTGTAAATACGAATAGAAATGCTCACAAAAATGTGATGAATGGTAGAGTAAAAATGCTTGAGAAAAAAAAAAATTTCACACCCGACTTCAAACCTTCCTCGAAACTAAATTATATAATGTGTGACATTTCATAGACGAAAATAGAATAAAAATAGTTTAAAACTTACTTGGAAAATCTTTCAAGTAAAAAAAAGCAAAAAATAAAGTACATAAAATCTCTCAAATATAGTTTTATATCTCATCAGTTTTATTGAAAACACTATGTCTTGATAAGAGTTAACAAAATAAAGCAAACAAAAAAAAAAGAATATTTATTTGTCATCTAATGACATTCCAATGGGAACATGTATATTTCTGAAACATAGTGTAAGATCTCAAATATTAAATACCCCAAAAATAATACTATGAAACAAGAGTTAAAAAAAAGGACAAGGCTTTTGGTTTTGGGCTTTTGACCGTTAGATAGTTAAAAGAGTTGGACTCAAACTAACATAACATAGAGTAAGATCTTGCCACGTGTCGAAATATGAACTCGTTTGAGAGGTCCCATTATTTGTTTTACCCATAATGTAATAAAAATAGTAATTTATTATTACTGTTGTCTGATTAAACGTTTTAAATGGTTGGGACCCACTACCATAACGATCACCTGAGTGGCAACGTTATCGTGACCGCGACTCTACCGGCGACAATCGGTCAAACCGCAGTTTATTTAATTTATAAATTATTTAGTTAAAGTTTTAGAGTTAGTACATAAGTTCATTTTTTTTTTTTTTTTGTCAATATTAGACCATAACAGGTCGACCCATTAGCCAAGTTCCTACATAATGTAGACGGTAGGACTCGATCCTTAGTTGTGCAAATATGCATGTCTTATGTGGACTTATCGTCTGCCACTAGACTAAAGGTGACTTGCAGGTTCATTTTTATATAAGATATAATTATATATTTTTACGGTCAAAAAGAAAAAGCAAACTAGGAGAAATTTAACAAAAGAATATAAACTATAAAAATAAAAGAAAAATGATGCAATAAAGTGAAAAAGAAAAAAAGGGTAAAGATGTAAATAGAATGATTCGGCGGAAGGCCGTTGATTGCGGTTGGGAATAAAGCCATCTGACATGGAGGCTTGTCCGTTTTGACCCCATTTCCTCCTTGTCTTTTCTCTTCTTCTATATACATTTTCACCAATTAATTACTATTTTATATTGTTAAAGAGTAATATTATTACATTTGAGTTTTTTTTTAAACTAAGTCAGATTATCTAATTTAACGAAACTCCATAAATACCAAAAACATTATGAACTCCAGTTTAGACACAAACTTAGTCCACAAATCAATAAACCATAAAATCTAACTAATATGGAGATTAAGAAGTTGATGCCACACACAAGTCCAATTTTGTTTATAGAAACACTCGAATCTAGAATAACACATTAATACATATCTACTTTCATAAATATTAGCGCTACCACTAAATCATATTTGCATGAGCTACAATTGAATTTTAATCTACAAGAAAGGTTAAAAAGTTGGAAATTTTTGGTTGTTGTAAAAGAGGTTTTAAATAGAAGTGATGAATTAGTGAACCGGTGATTGATAGAGAAAAAGTGATGATGGAACCGGGAAAAAAAGATGAGAATGGAAGGAAGGAAGAGTGAGAAGTTGTCGGTTTGTCGGGTTAAGCACTCAGGTGGTTTGCAGATAACCAGATGTCAAAGCCTCTCGTCAACGTGTTTTCTCTTGTGATTTTTACTTTTATACGCATATATTCGTACTCTGTCTTAAGTGTTCAATGCTTTTGCCATTGTCATCTTGCGTGACTCTTTCCATATTTTACTAAATATATTCCTCCCAATTATATATTCGTTACAAAAGAGCAGATCTTTGAATCTTTACCGTAGTTCGATTCTAAAAAATTATATAATTCCATGTTATAAATTAAATTTTATCTTAGTGTAATAGAACTACACTGAGATGATATGGGGTAATTAGGAGAAACTGACACAAAGGAGAATAAAATGGTTTTGGCATATTGCTACAAGGATATTATCACCTTTTTCATTTTAAAAGTTAGTTTGCCTCATCGTCTTCACACTCACTACTATATAACGCCTTGATAATAGTAGTATTAAATTGAGTTAAACTACTAATTTGATAATTTTTACTAAAAACAAAACTAATTTTAGTATTACTTTATGTGAATGTAAACACATTCATTTACCCACTTCGCCGCCCCCTTATGTGAAAAGACCTAAAGATTCATGGGAACACTCACATGCCTTTGTTCTTTTTTCATTTTTTCTTATTTTTAGTATTATTTTATTCTTTTCCATAATATTTTTGTAATTACTCAAAAAAGCAATTGATATCACTTTAAAAGAAAAGAATAATTGTTTGTAAAATTAATTTAATGGTTAATGCGGAGTACACAATTTTCCACCTGATTAATTTACATAATTTTATTAAGAAAAATCATTGTCTTAAACGTATACACATAGGTGATGTACATTTCAATATTTCCAGACCAATTCACATGAACATGAATCGAAACAAATAATTTATACTACTACTCAATAAATTAAGCATTGTAATAAAACACAATAATGAAAAGAAAAAAAGAATATTAATAAACATTAAATGAATGCTAACTGTCAAAAGTTTCTGTCTCTTGGTACCTTCCTGCTTTCTCCTTCCTCCTTCCATATATATCACACTTTACTCGTCTCTTCGTCTTCACCATTCCTCTTCTTCTTCTTTTCTCCGGTCACTTTTCTCAGCCTTCTTCAGCTCTTTTTAGCTGATTATCTCTCCTACATTTCTCTCTCTTTTTAGGTATGGAGAAATTTGCGTCTGTAGCTGCTTTGTTACTTCTTCTCTGTTTTCCGGTAGCTTTTTCCGGTCATGATTACGGTCAAGCTCTTTCCAAGAGTCTTCTCTTCTTCGAAGCTCAGAGATCTGGAATCCTCCCTCATAACCAAAGAGTCACTTGGCGTTCTCACTCTGGTCTCACCGACGGCAAATCAAGTGGAGTATGTCTCTGAGTCTCTCATCTCTTGATTTTATTTCTTATAATCGAACACTAACGACAATGTCGCCGTTAATGTCACCGTTAATGTTGCTGTTAATCACCTGAAACCAGATATTCGAGAATCAGACTCTGATTTTGCGATTAGACATTTCAGACAAGTTGCTATAGATCTATTTACTGTTGTTCAGACATTGTTACTGTTTTATTCAGTACTAACTATACTATTTGTGTTTTGTTTTTTTTCGATATTCAGGTGAATCTTGTTGGAGGTTACTACGACGCCGGAGACAATGTGAAATTCGGACTTCCGATGGCATTCACGGTGACGATGATGGCATGGAGTGTGATTGAATATGGTAATCAATTAGAAGCCAACGGTGAGCTTGGCCACTCCATTGACGCCATTAAATGGGGAACTGATTACTTCATTAAAGCCCATCCTGAGCCCAACGTCCTTTACGGCGAGGTATTTTTATTTAATTATTAACACTTTCTTTAGTCTAATTAAAATTTGAAATTAATTATTTGATTTTTTTTGGATTTTGGTAGGTTGGAGATGGAAACACCGACCATTACTGTTGGCAGAGACCGGAAGAAATGACGACAGACCGGAAAGCTTACCGGATAGATCCGAGTAATCCCGGGTCGGATCTAGCTGGAGAAACAGCAGCTGCTATGGCCGCAGCTTCAATTGTATTCCGCCGGTCTAATCCGGTTTACTCTAGGCTACTACTCACTCACGCCTATCAGGTTAACTCTCACTCTTTTGCTCTTTTTATCCGGCGTATTTTATCACTTTTTAAGGTGCATATTAGCAAAAAGTGGCGGTGTAATTTAATTTACCGGCCGTTACGTTTTGGGAAGTTGCCGACACATTATTATTACACAACAGTGCATAAAGTTACTTAAATGTCATTTTCCACGCACGTTAAGCGTTACATCGAGGCCTCATTTACTATTTGAAAACGACAAATCTATTTTTCTTTTTTGAAAAATAAATTCTAAAAACTTTTTAAAATGAATTATTCTCTGAGATTTGCTATAACTATTATAGTCAACCAGGAGTTTAGTAAATTTAATATTCCTACTATTTTTGAATGTAATATTTAATTTAAACACATTAGTTTACTATTTTAACTATATAAAACGGTGTCGATTTCGTCGATCCCGTAAATGGACCCCTCAAACGACGTCGTTCTCCGTCCATCACGGGCTTTTTGTGTTTGTTACCGTACAGATCTTGAAATGATCTCAGCCGTTCATCTTATAATTTCTTTGTTTTCTCTTTTTTCTTTTAATATAAATAAAACTACGCACGTGCCTTAGGCTGTCGGTGACCCATACTTTGTAATCAATTTCCCTAGTTTAACCTCTCTACTTGAATAATATTGCGAATTTGCCACTACCCGCTAAATACTTGTAAACTAATTCCGTTTTGTTTTGTTTGGCAGTTGTTTAATTTCGCGGACAAATACAGAGGAAAATACGATAGCAGTATCACTGTTGCTCAGAAATACTACAAATCCATCAGTGGTTACAATGTAAGATCCGGAAAATTTTGAAATCTGAGATTAATTTAGTTGAAATTGTTCTGATCTTTGAATATGTTCGTAATCTCGATTATCAGGATGAGTTACTATGGGCAGCTGCGTGGCTATACCAAGCCTCAAACAATCCGTTCTACTTGGACTATTTGGGTCGCAATGGTGAATCCATGGGTGGAACTGGTTGGTCCATGACTGAGTTTGGTTGGGACGTTAAGTATGCTGGTGTTCAGACTCTTGTAGCCAAGGTCAGACTTAGTTCAATCAAAATTTCGAAACCGGTTAAAACACATTTTAGTTTGATTCTAAACCGGTTTGTTTTGTTTCAGTTTTTGATGCAAGGCAAAGCAGGACGTCACGCACCTGTATTCAGGAAGTTTCAAGAGAAAGCTGATTTCTTTATGTGTTCTTTATTGGGTAAAGGCTCAAGGAACATTCAAAAGACACCAGGTGGTTTGATATTCAGACAACGTTGGAACAATATGCAGTTTGTCACCAGTGCTTCGTTCCTGACCACTGTTTACTCTGATTACCTTACTTCTTCACGAAGTTACTTGAGATGTTCTTCTGGAAATGTTGCTCCTTCGCAGCTTCTTTCCTTTGCTAAATCTCAAGTTGATTATATTCTTGGAGATAACCCAAGAGCTACGAGCTATATGGTTGGATATGGTAACAATTTCCCTCAGAGAGTTCACCACAGAGGCTCCTCTATCGTCTCTTACAAGGTTGACCGTACCTTTGTCACTTGCCGTGGTGGATATGCCACGTGGTTTAGCCGTAAAGGCAGTGATCCAAACCTCCTCGTTGGTGCAATTGTTGGTGGTCCTGATGCTTATGACAATTTCGCTGATAGGAGAGATAACTATGAGCAGACTGAGCCTGCTACTTACAACAATGCACCACTCCTTGGTGTTCTTGCTCGACTCAGCAGTGGTCATTCTGGTTATAGACAGTTTCTTCCAGGTTTGTGTCTAAAATTCAAAACATTCTAATGTAAAGAAGCTTGGAACTTAAAGTAGTTTGCTTATTGTTTTTTGTTCTGTTTCTGTAGCTGTTCCTGCTCCTGTCGCTCGAAAACCAATGCCTACTACTCCTGTAGTCCGAAGACCAATGCCTATTCGTAAACCGAAAGTGACTACTCCAGTCAGAGGTATGCTTCAATTTGTCTACTTGTGTTAATCTATGTGTGTCTATTGAACAGAGATTTGACTCTGTTTATTACTTGTGATGCAGCTTCTGGTCCAGTGGCGGTAGTTCAAAAGATAACTAGTTCATGGGTCTCAAAGGGAAGGACTTACTACAGATACTCAACTACTGTGATTAACAAATCACCAAGAGCTTTGAAAACTCTTAATCTTTCAATCAAAAATCTCTATGGACCAGTCTGGGGACTCTCGAGATCAGGCAATTCATATGGTTTCCCTTCATGGATTCACTCATTACCATCCGGAAAATCCTTAGAGTTTGTCTACATTCACTCAACATCACCAGCAAATATCCAGGTATCAAGCTACACATTGGCTTGACCAGAGAACAACAACAAACATCAAAGGACACAAAGGAAATCACAGTGTGAATAGGTCGTGAGAAGAAGAAGAAAGTCTTTGGTATTTCGTCTTTAATCTTCATTTTTACTTTTGGGTTTCTCTGGTGAATATAAAAGGGTTGAAGAAAGGTTGAAGAAAGGAGTGAAGAGACAAAAGTGAAGACTCTTCAACAAAATAAAAGAAGAGTTTTAGAAGTGCTCATCCTCTTTCTCTTCCAAGTTCAATGCTTTTACATTTATATATAAATATATAGTGAGAGAGAGAAAGATAGTGTTTGTGAGATCTTACTTGTCTAAAAGTTGTGAGAAATTGCAAGGATTGTTTTTTCATTCCTTGTAGCTCAAAAAACATGTGTATGTCTTTGTCCTTTTGTGTTTTTCATCTTTTGTCTTGGTGGGTGGGTCAATGGCAGTTGTAAAACTCAACAACAGTCCTTAATGAAAATGTGATTTGGTGCTCATCTTTGGTTTTTGTCTTTTTATTACATACAACTTTCAAATTTAGTGATCATTATCATTTTCATTATGGTTAACACTTAACACTTCTATTATCATTACCTTAATTAACATAGGTTTCCATAGATATTCATATATTGGAATGAGCTTTTGCTTTTGACATCTGATTCTTTTCTAACCACTTTAAGACTTTACCATACCTTTTTTTTTCTTTTTTTAGAGTTAATGTGAAATGAGCAAAAAGTCAACTTGCTTTGAGAAAAGAATTTCACTTTCCCAAAATTGTATATCTTCTAAAAGGTGTTAATCCATTGAAATTTTCATATTTCTACAAGTTAGTTACTTTGAATCTTTTCCTCAATTAAAATACATATTATTTTTCTAATTTTATGACGTGATTTATTAGTCTTCTACAGATTGAGAGACTTTGACATTTGTCGGGAAAAAAAAACAGAACTTTGGTTTGAAAAATTGACCAATAAATAGACCATCAATTACTTACTCTCAATCTATCTACCAGATGAATAAATAACACACACACTCGGTATATTCAGTGAATTTTATTACAATACAATAATACAAATAATACAAATGATACAAAAAAAACATGTGAAAAAACGAGAAGCAAATATCATTTTTTACAAGTAAAAAAATAAACTAATGTATTTGGCACAAGCAAACTTCAATAATAACACACAACACAAAGACATAAAACTGAGGTTTATCCAACAAATTCTTTCTAAAGCTTCACTTCTTTGCCTTGTTATACATTTCATCAATCTCTTTCTGATAGTACTTGAGAAGCTGAAGCCTTTTCTTCTCAAAAGAAGGTGTAATGAGATCTCTTTCCATGTCAAATGGAACTGTGTCCAAATAAACACCTTTGATCATCTCAAATCCTTTCAACTGTCAGAACAAAAACCAAAATCTTATTAGTTAAAAGATTGTTCAACAAGGAATTAAGAAGAGTAGCTAACAAATTAAACCTTTTTGTCTTTGGCTACTCTGTTGAATTCTCCAATGATAAACTCTTTAATCTTTGGATTTTGACAAAGTGACTCAAAGTCTCCTGATACATTATGTTCTTTAGCCCAATGTTCGATTTGTATCTTGCTTGGACATACAACTGCCACCAAGCATGACTCAAAGCTGTTTCCATATACCCATATCTGCAAGAAAATGCTTCAAAAGATCAGAATATCCCAATTTCCGATGTTGGATATGCATCACATTCTAACATGTCTTCTCGAGATGTACAAGTTAAAATCGTTTACAAAACTATAGCATGATAAGAAGCGGCAATGAATAGAATGACCCTTATATCATATATATTAGATTAGATTGATTTCAACTTTCGCTATCATATGCTAACAGATTCAATGGCGGATATGAATTACCGCTTCAATGGCTGCAACGTGACTGAAAATGTTCTCCAAGTTTTCAACAGCAACGTATTCTCCTTGTGAGAGTTTAAAGATATTCTTCTTACGGTCAATGATTTTCATGGCTCCATCTGGTTGCCATTCACCAACATCACCAGTGTGAAGCCATCCATCAATGAAGACTTCTTTAGTGAGATCTTCACGTTTGTAATAACCTGAAAACAAAGTCTTTCCTCTGATACAAATCTCTCCTCGTGGCTTACTTTCAAGAGCGTCATAACCCATCTCTGGTACTGACTCAAGCCTTATGTCAACATTTGGAACTGGTGGACCAACAGTTCCAAGCATTGCAAGCTCGTTAGGAATCGACACAAATGTCCCACCACAACTCTCTGTTAGACCATAACCCTGCAAAACATGAGCACATGCTACAACTCGAAGGAATGATTCAATGTGAGCTGCAAGAGGAGCTGCTCCTGAGAGTATCAGACGCACATTTCCTCCTAATCGTTCTTTTACCTGAACACATTGTTGTTTTAATCCTTCAGACTTTGGTTTTGTACTAACAATCAAAAGGTTCAGGATCTATAAAGAGAGACTATAGATTCAACCTTTTTAAATACAACTTTGTCACATATTGGAGATGCTTTCTCATGAGTCTTTCCATTCACCATGTTTTTATGTTTGCTGAAAATGGTTTCATAAACACAGAGATTAGAAACTTACTACACAACTATGGTGGTGGACCTGAAATAAAATGGTATACTTACAGGTTGAATGCAAAGTTGAACATTGTCTTCTTTAAGAAACCACCATCAGAGAGTTTCTGCTGAAGACCTTAAAGTTGACATAAACAGAGAACAACAGTTATTTGATTTTTATTAAAGAAGAGTGTTTCAAAGTAGTAATTTACCTGAGTATATTCTCTCTAACACACGAGGAACAGCACAGAAGATAGTTGGTTTCAATGCACCAATGTCTCCTATCAATAACTTAACATCCTGATGAAGTAACAAAGATTATTAATGAACAGATTCTGTAGAGAAAAAAAACAGATTATAGAACTTACCCCTCTCCAGAATCCAATAGAGGCTGCTTCAGAAATAAGGACCTCCTCGGTCACGCGATCGAAGATGTGAGCCAGAGGTAGATATGACATATATACATCTTTACTGGTTAAACAAAGAACCATTCATTATAATGACATCTACACATTTGAAGTGATTATGATATAAACAACAATTAAGTTACCTCTTCATTGATAGTTTTAAGCAGTTTTTTAACACCTTCAAGAAGATGAATAATGCTTTCATTTGTAAGTAAGACTCCTTTAGGATCACCAGTTGTGCCACTTGTATACATTATTGTGCAGATATCACTTCTTTTCTTCTCTGGTAATTCATAATTATTGCCTTCACCCTGCAAGTTAAACATTCGGGGTTTAGAAGATATTATTTTGTCTAGATCGACAAGACCAATTCTTAACCCAAACTTTAAACTTTATCATGCAGGACTACACAATTCCCTAAAGTTGAATTCAATAGAAAATGTTGCAGAGATAGACATTTAACCGCTTTTCAAAATTCACTTCTCCGATTCAGAATTTAGCTGATAATTTTAGATGTAAAAACATCAAAAAATACAAGTATGGTTCTCTTACTAGCTTCAAGAATTGGTCGAATGAGTATATTGTTATATTGTGCTTCTCAGCTTATGCTCTTTGCTCATTTGTAACCTCACCAAAACTCACAATAGCTGTTCCAAAAAAACCAACGTAAGAATTGTTTCATTCACTGGCCTTTTATTGAACAAACAAACACAAGAATTGCTACACTTACTTTTCATATATTTAGTTGAATTTGGAGCTGTCTTCAATAACTCAGAGATCTTTTTCTCCTCAGAAAAAGCAAGTGAGACCTCAGCATGACAAATGATGAAACTCTATAGCTCCAGCACCTAACCAAAATTGCATGCTTATGATCCATTCAGGACTGTTGGGTCCATAAATACCACATTTGTCACCATGTGGACCACAACTAATTCTAGTTAACATGTTGTTGATAATGCTCGTTGAGTTTTAAGAAGTTTAAAAATGGCATGGGAAAAAAGATTTAGAAGGAGACAACTCAAAGTCAACTATATTTGATGGTCTTCTCTTCTTTGTGAAATTTATATATTTTAGCTTGGATTTTTTTTGCCACAACTTTATATAATACAACTTATTGATATTTTTGTTCTTTTTTATAATAATAATAAAGTTTTTTGATTTTATTTTCTTTGATGCAACAAAACATTTCGAGATACATGTTATTCATACATGTAATGTTTGAGTAACAATTGCATGCTTATGATCCGGATATGCTCTGTATCACATATTCACTGCGTCTCAACCACAAAGCTGATAAGGAGGGTCCTCCAAATCTCAAATTTATATACACCAAATGTTGATTCTTTAATTTATATGTTGATTAATGAGTTAAGTTGACAGAAAAAAAAGTTAATATTTTATAGAAAAACATACAATTGCAAACAATACTGCGGAGTTCTCAGATATAATAACCACAATATAAACCCAAACATATGGATTCCTTGGTATACTTGATCCCAATTAAAACTGAAAATTATGATGAATCAATTCAAACCAAGCTTAAACAGAACAATACGAAAATAAGAATACTATAATTTCATTGATAATGAATGAATTTGTTATAGTATTATTAATGAAGTAATAGTTGAGACGTATGACGTCAGGCTTCTCATTTAATAAGTCGATAATGTCATTAAAGTCATACCTAAAATCTGGCCATTGTCCCCCAACACTTCATTAACTTCCAACTATTCTTTTTTGTACTGCGGTTAAACTTATACCTACTCAAATTTAGTATATTTATTTCCTAGTATATAGTACTCTATACAATAATATATTTAATCAATCCGTTCAATACTTGTTAGCAAAATTTTCGTAAATTTCATTTTTGTTTCCCTCTTAAAACTCATGTTCTTTTGTCATATAAAATGTTTGAGAATAATACTTTAAAAGATATGATAACAAATCACAATTTCGAAGAAAATTTCCGAATTATACCAAAAAATATTCTTAGGGATGTGTACATAATGGAATAATCAATTCAGATTTATTTGCTTATATAATTTGATCACTTATTATTTGCTTATGCATGTAAATTTCGTAGGGTATATTAGTGTTCACATTTGGTCCAACCACGTGACCCGAAGCCAAAACATAAACACACAAAAAGTCTTTAAGTTTGATTTATTTTATCCATGCATAGTGTGTTTTAAACAATCTCTTGGGTTTAATTGCATAAAATTAAAAGATGAATCTATAGTATAATTTTAATGTCACATTAATAGCCGCTTGCTTATGATCAAAAGTCTTTGCGTTGTGTCCGCGACACTGTCGGACAACAGGGTCCGAACGGTTGATGTCGACATTAACCTAACGGTTGTCTTCTTATGAGAATTATTGATCACTTTATTATATATTTACTCTAAATTTATTTTATATTTCTATCAACCATTTGATTGATCGACGTATATCTATAATAGATTAATAATAGTATACTTTATATATTGTGTAATTATTAAAAGAAAAAAAACATATGGACTCCATGCAAAATACTTTTAAGGGACGTATACTAATATTCTTTTTTTTTTTTTTGAGTTTAAAATTCAGAAACTATGTCATTGTCAGTCAGAATAATGAGAGTCGTTGGGAAATTTCAAAGGCTTTTGAAAGATGAATCAGTAAAAGAGATTTGATTGATATTTAATAATTTGGACTTCTATATATATATACATCTGTATTCACACTCATTTCAACCACTTATTTCCAAAGAAAAAAAGAGAAGCAAATCTGTGATTTTCTTTTCGTTTATTGAGTTTTTTCATATTTATGGGAAATTGCATTGAGAGATGGAGACAAAGTGAAGGAGAAGAGGTAAGAGAGAAAGCAAAAGAGTCCTTCAAACTTGATGAGGATGATAATGAAGATCATGGTCTTGGTGGAATGAAGGTGAAGATAGTTCTTACAAGACATGAATTAGATATGTTTTTGCTTCAGATGAATCATGGTGGAAACTTGATGATGAGTAAAGATGTGATGGTAGAGATAGAGAAGAAGATCAAAAGAGCATCATCATTGTCATCATCGCCATCATCAATGGCTTGGGAACCATCTTTAGAGAGTATTGTGGAGTGTCCAGAAGTTCAGGAAATGGATAAGATGTGATCTATGATGATAATGAGATTGATCATAATGATTATCATATATTGGTCATAGTAGAGCATTGTTTTAGATTTACGGTGATTGGAAACTAGATAACATTTTTGCTCTATCACTAATATCTTTTTAGATCTCTTATGTAAACTATCTTGCTTTTACATGTGTTATCTTTATAGTTTTTTTTTTTTAACAATTAGATCGCTAAACTCTGATTCATAGCTTAAAACCTTTTAAATTATTTAGTATGTGTGATAAATGCAGTTATCTGAAATCCAACTCTAGTAAAAGTAAAAACAACATTTAACCACTTGTATAATTCTATTCTATAAATAATTTTTATTCATCTAATTAAAAAATACGAAAAAGTATCTTGGTTAAATTTTTAATATTTACATTTTATAACTCTAAAAAGATTTGAAGTTTGGACATTGAATTAAACTTATCCATCCAAACTCATATAGAAATGGATTTTGTATCCAAGAGGCAGGGTTCGATCTCATAATTTCCGCTTTTGTTTATGAATTAGTATCTGTTATCCTCAGCCGTTGGATAATTATATTTTCTTTTGGGCTTTCTTTGGATAAATCAACGGCTCAGGATCAATTTAAGCAATAGACCCAAAAAAAAACTCAATGGAAACCGTTGGTGTGTTTCCCTCTTTCTCAGCCTCTCATTTCTCATCTCCGTCAAAACTTAGCAGATAACCGCCGATGCTCCTCCTTCTTCTTCTCCGGTGACTTTCTCGTCTTTTATTATTCCGATTCATTTCAATGAGTCTTCGTGTTCTTTCTTCCGTTTTCTTCGGAATCAATCGCATTCCTAACCTCCACGACACTCATCCTCTTCTTCGCTCTGATGTCTTCTCTATCTTCTTCATCCATGGTAATAAACCAGCGAATATCAGTCGTACACGCCGACCGATTCTATCCTCATCTTATTCCGACCGTAATACAGACAGCGTCAGCGCCGCCGCTGATGTTGCGTCTTCTCTTCTGGATGATGAGCTTCTTAGCAGTTTATCCGCCGTTAGAGATGCGGATGAAGCACTCGAGATGATTTCTGATCGATTCGGATCCAACCGCAGTGGAATCGTTGAAATTGAAGATTGCCGTTCGATTATCTCCGCAGCTCTTAGTCGAGGCAATGTGGAGCTTGCATTGTCGATTTTCTACGCCATGCGATCGAGTTTCGATTTAGGTTCTCTCTTTCACTTATCCAATTCACTCAGAGTAGAAATTTCTGTAGTTGATTAAGCAGATTGATGAGTGATTGTGTGTGCTGTGTGTTCGCAGGTGGAAGTGAGATTGATCGATGGAGATGGTCAAGGCCTGATGTTGAAGTCTACACGGTATTGGTTAACGGTCTTGCTGCTTCCTTAAGGGTTTCTGATTCTTTAAGGATCATCAGAGATATTTGCCGTGTTGGAATCTCCCTTGCTGAGGAGGTAACTAAGCAACATTCAATACCCATCTCTCCTTTTTGTGATCGAACCAACTCTCTCATCTTCCATTACTTTTGGCAATACATTACTATCCTTGCATGTAAATGGTTTCCTATGAATGTGATCAACTTACTTAAGGTTCATTCAAATAGTCTGGCTATTTATTTAGGTTCCTTTTGGTAAAATCGTGAGGTGTCCTAGCTGTGTGATTGCTATTGCTGTTGCACAACCCCAGAATGGAGTTCAGGTAATAGTGATTCAACTGAACTGTCACTGCTTAACATATCTTCTTATGAATAACTGGATGATTTGCTTTCTCTGTTTCTAGATTGTCTCTTGCGCTAATTGCCGTTACCAATACGAGCTTTTCTCTGGTGATATAATCAGAATAGAATCAGAAGAGCTCGGGTGAGTTCTCTCCAGTATCTCTCTTCTTTGTTGCCTAGTTCTAGGAAAAAATGATACATAGTATGTTGGGTGTAAGAGTGGTCTTTGTTTGACAATTTGACCTTAAAAATCGAGTTGAGACGTGTGTGGTGTTGATGCTGGGATATTCACTTTTTCTAAGGAGCTACATCTGACGAACGCAGCAAGGACATTCCTCTCTGGCAAAAAGGGCTCAGACTTATCCAGATAAAGAAGAACAAAATCACATCTGCGGTGCACTCTATTGTGGTAATATCCATTGTTACCACAGTTTCCATTTTGAAAATAAGAAAATTTGATACAGCTGATACCATAACCATTGCATTCGAATTCAGGTAAAAACTCCTTCCGGTACAGCATGGACACACCGGTTTGCCACTGAGACAGCTGAACTCCCTGCACAGGAAGGAGAAAGAGTGACAATTGCATCTGCTGCTCCTTCTAATGTTTACAGACAAGTGGGACCTTTCAAGTTTACCCCCAAAGCTCCAAACTTTTACCCTGGAGAACCTATGAGCCTCACAAAGCACAAGGACGGACGAGAATCGTTTTTGCTAAGACCTCCTAGTAAAGATGGAGACAAAGTCTTGCAACCCTCGTTTTTAATTCCTCTTCTTGCTGTTTTGGCTACTGGAGATGCTGCTTCTGGTATTATTGATCCCTCTTTGCCTCAGTTACTCTCAGTTGCTGCTGTTACATCACTAGCAATCGGAGCAACCTTAAATTCTTTTGTCCTTCCTCAGCTAAATCAGGTTTATATTCTCTATCATGCAAAACTGCTTCAAGTGAAAATAATTTAGTCTCTTGGGTATGAATTTCATAAAATCTTACACGGTTTCAGCTCCCTGAACGGACAGTGGACTTGGTCAAAATCAAGCAGCAACTTTTATCTCAGTATGATGTGCTCCAGAATCGCATTAGAGATTTAAAAGAAGCACTTGAGAAAGAGGTACTTAGGCCATGAACGGTGATGTAGTTTTTAGTTTTTGGTTTAGATTTTAGGAAACTACTTTTGCAAAAACTTGATTGACTAATTTTTGACTTTTAGATAAAATAAAGCCAAAAACTGGTTTAAAAAATCAACCATTGAAGGCCTTAGTCTCAATTATCCATACCTTGTGAACCAACAATACATAGTAAAAAAATTCACAACTGAAGCTGTCTATTTAGGTGTGGATGTTGGCTCGAATGTGCCAGCTTGAAAACAAAATTTTAGCTGTGGGAGAACCAGCTTACCGGTATGACCCTCTCAAATCATCCCAACCTTGGCAATTGTTAAGACACTTAGATCTATCATAACATGTGTATCTTAATTGTATTTAGAACTCGAAGAACAAGGGTAAAGAAGGTACGAGAAGGTCTAGAGAACTCCATAAAGGGAAGGATTGAGCTGATAGATAGTTATGCCAGAGTAAGAAACTGAAAAGCAACCATTTTGAATCATTCAAAAAATTTGGTCCATCTCTTGGTTTTAACCGCTCAGTTTGATCTTTTTTACTTTTAAGTTATCTTCAATGATTGAGATAGAAGTGGAAATGGACACTGATGTTCTTGCAGCTGAGGCAGTGAACAATACTGTGAGTTACTTTTAAGAGCTTACATATGAACCTGATTGATATATACGAATGTGAGACTAATAAGTAAAAACCCATTGTTTCACAGGAAAACATTGCTCAACAGATAGAGCAGATCATGGAAATCGAAAACCTTGAGGAGGTATGTCGTTTGTTATATCATTTCCTACAATGTTCCAATTTCATTTTGGACAAAACAAGCATACTACTACAACTTTGTGTTGAATGTTGCTTTGGTCTTTTATGTTTGTGATACAGAAATGGAAATTACAAGCTGAAGCAAACGACGAGGCCGAAAGACTACTCAGCTCCTTACCTTAAAACAGCTCTCTGTCAATACACTCGGTTAGTTAATCATCATCATACATCATGATTCATGAACTTCATTGTGTAAAGAAATCATCTTTCGGCGGGATATGTAAGACATCAATAATATCTGCTGTCAAAAACTGCAAATTGTGGACGAATGTGTTCTGTCATTTACACTTTATTAGTGTAATGTCTTGTTTGAAGAATCTTTATCTTTCTCCACAGCTGCATTTGGAATTTTTTCACAGTATCGGCTTTTGGAATATTATGGTATAAAAAATGTTAAATTAATAGAAAAGATGATCATTTTGTACAGGTCAAAATCTCTGGAGCTTCGCTAAAAGTTAAGTTACATTTGTCGGTCGCTCTGTTCATTGAATATAATTTGATGCTTAGGGATTGTTTCTCGTCTCCTTTTTTGTTTTTGTAATTTCAAATGCAAGCCTATTCTTAGTTGCTAAATACGCAAAGTGACTGACCATGTTCAGACAATGTGACATTTAATTAATTTATGGAAAAATTAAGGGAAAAAAATGAAAAATGCCACGTGTCATTTCTTCTCCACTCTCCTCTTTTTATTCCGAAACAAGGTTAGTTATTAATTTCTCAGAGAAGCTTCTCTTTTGATTCTCTTCTCTGTTTTTCAATCTTTCTCTTTCTTCATCGCCTTTTGGAGCTTCAATGGTGAAGACCATATTGGTCACCGGCGGTGCTGGTTATATCGGAAGTCACACTGTTCTTCAGCTTCTTCTCGGCGGCTACAGCACCGTTGTTATTGATAACCTTGACAATTCCTCTCTCGTTTCGATCCAACGCGTCAAAGATCTTGCTGGAGATCATGGACAAAATCTTATTTTCCACCAGGTTTGTTCGTTTCCTCCCCTCTGCTCTGCTCTCATTGATTGGGTTCTTAGAATTTCGTGATCACATTACCTGAACTGAGAGTCTTTGTATCTCGATTTGCTTACGATTCCGTTTCGGGAGTAATGTAGATCATATCTCGATTGCTCTATCGAATTGTGGTTGAGATCATTAGTAATCTGAGATTTTTTGCAAATTCAGATAAGTAATGCATCTCGTATCTGCAGGTGGACCTTCGCGATAAACCCGCGCTTGAGAAGATTTTCTCTGAATCAAAGTGAGTTTGTAGAGTATCCTCTAGTGATTTCTTCTTTCCATATACGCATTATTTCCAGACAATCAGATGTTCAAGTCGTAAATCTCATGAATTCTGACTTTGATATCGATCTGAAAAGCCTAGGAAGAAGGAAATCTTAGTTTAGGTAGTTTGGTTTTGTAAGATCAATGGAGTGCCAAGATCTGATCTTAATGAAATGATTCATGTTTCCATCCTTAATTCTCCAGAGAAATGTGATTCATTGCTCTTTGTGCCTGTAACGTAGGTTTGATGCAGTAATGCATTTTGCTGGATTGAAAGCAGTTGGTGAGAGCGTGGCAAAACCGGTTCTGTATTATAACAATAACTTGATTGGGACTATTACACTTTTGGAAGTAATGGCTGCACACGGATGTAAAAAAGTAATCCCTTTTCTTCTGTATTGCAGATTTTTGTTATTCCTGAAACATGATTTAACTTTCGATTTCATTCAGCTTGTATTTTCTTCATCCGCTACTGTGTATGGCTGGCCAAAGGAGGTTCCTTGTACAGAAGAGTCCCCCCTGTCGGGAATGAGTCCTTATGGAAGGACAAAGGTACTCAGTTAGTTTCCTTTACTGAAGTGAAAGCATTTATTCTTTTTGTAGATTTGATTGGTATTTGTCCTGAAATGTTTCTTGATTTTTCAGCTGTTCATTGAGGACATTTGCCGTGATGTACAACGTGGTGATCCTGAATGGAGAATCATAATGCTGAGATACTTTAACCCTGTGGGAGCTCACCCTAGTGGTCGCATTGGGGAGGACCCGTGTGGAACTCCAAATAATCTCATGCCTTATGTCCAGCAAGTCGTTGTTGGGAGGCTGCCTAACCTAAAAATTTATGGAACTGACTATACCACTAAAGATGGCACTGGTGTAAGACTTTCGCATCTTCATACAGAGATTCTGCATTTTAACCGTCATTTGAAATCCCTGCATTGTTCTCACATAGACCGGCTTCTTATCACTCTTTCACATGGATCATGGACATCTTGAATTATGGTCCATGGGTTGGAAACAAAGGAATTGTATGCTCCAAACCCTAAATATAAGGCACTAGATAGATTTGAGTCATCACTAGATCTCTTTAGTTTCATGATCATTTGATAGGTTCATTTATCTTGCTTCAATAGTAAGTAATAATACGAGATTTAATTAGCTATCTCAACTGTCGACTTCCTTGACCCAATACTTTGTGGTGTAATAATATTTTGCTTTGATCCTCGGTGTGATGAGTTTATATTAATCTTTCTGGCTTTTCTACTTCAGGTACGAGACTATATTCATGTTGTTGATCTAGCAGATGGCCATATATGTGCTCTTAAAAAGCTAGATGATTCTGAAATTGGTAGGTTTATCCTCTCTACCTAATTGTCTCGACAAAACATGTCTGCTTTTATATAGATGCTCAGGTGTTTGACTTGGCTCTTGTGCTAGGGTGTGAGGTATTTAACCTAGGAACCGGAAAGGGAACAACAGTGTTGGAGATGGTTGATGCATTCGAAAAAGCTTCTGGAATGGTAAGATTACTTCTCTCTGGCATGCGTTTGCTCGTTACATGAGACCGACTTAATAGTTTGAAATCATGTGTACAGAAAATCCCAGTGGTGAAGGTTGGAAGGAGACCAGGTGATGCAGAGATCGTCTTCGCATCAACTGAAAAAGCTGAACGTGAGCTAAACTGGAAGTAAGTAAAGACCCAACCAATGATTTTTATTTAAGTGTCAAAGAAACTCAAAGAATATTTGGACAGGGCTAAATTTGGAATCGAAGAGATGTGTAGGGACCAATGGAATTGGGCAAGCAACAATCCTTTTGGTTATGGTTCTTAGACAGACACAGCTCATAACAAAACTAAATCCAACACTTGATTCTTTTTTTACTTGTTTGGGTCTTCTCAGCTCTTCATCATCTTCATTTGTTACATTCTCAGCTCTAAGCTTTTGAAGCCACAACCCAAATGAGGGAGAGAATTTACTTCTCCATTCATATATCTCTGCTTTCTTCCTTTTGTAATTTATTTATCTTTCTCTCTATATATATATACATGCGTAGGCTTAACTTAAGTGGATTCTTTTGTTTTGAGGATTTGTATCATCTTGCTTAGGAAATTATTTGTTATGTTATGATTCATCGGATTATATTTTGTATTACATAGAAATTGAATTCAATTTTTTCTTATGGTTTTGTTCGCTACTTCAAGGATTCATTTGTATTATTATAATAGAAATTTCTGAGTTGGGCATTGGTCTTTCTTTTTTCACTTGAAAAGGCCGTTTTCTTAAGATGAATACAATAGTGGTGTCAAAATACAGTGACCAAAGAAGCCCACAGATAGTTTTGTTTTTTTTGCATAAAACCCAATTCATGATATTATTACTAGTTACTCTTGAGATGAAGAAATAGCAAAGCAAAAAAAGGACAAATGATATTTGAAGAAGATACACAAATCTCAAGGATAGTGGGAGCTCCCCAGTGAATATGATGTGACTTCACTTTTTCTTTTTATTATTTTCTTCTTTTTCCTTTCTTTGACTTCTTGAAATTACAAAAATACACATATATACGAATTCGAGATATATTTAAAGAACATTGTTAATTCAAAAGCTAGTTACTTTTTTTCTTTTCCTTTTGGTATATTCACTTGTTTTTTGAACATTTTACTGCTCTTAGATCCGAATATATGCAACGAATATCACTTCCATTAATGAAATATTGTCAACATTTTACAAATCTTCTTCCTAATTAAAAAAGTGTTTTTCTTTTTCCTTTAGAAGAAGATTCAGCCTTAATTTCAGCTTTTTTGGGGCTCATTTCAAGGAGAAACTGTCACCATTAAAAGAATAATAATAATATACAACTTGCCAAGATAAAATCAGCAAAAGTAGAATTTCAACTTACTCATCTTTTTGGGTGAAAAATAAATTTTTACAATTCCTAATTAGTTTCCTGAAACTTGCAGCAAAAAAAAAACACAAAAAAATGTGAGAAAATAATAAGAAAACTAAAAAAGGTAACTAATTAGCAATGGAAGCCCAAGACAGAACCGTCGGCAATAGAGACGGTGACCCGACAATCCGATTTAGCAACCACGTGATGCGTAAACACGTGCAGTACTTTGACCCGACCCACTAACTCCATCTTCGACTCTATTTCCATTGTTGGCCCGCCCCGATTCGCATACCCGAAACCCGGATTCGCATATCCATCCCCTAGATTTGGCCCTGTCCCTCCTCCGAATCCCACCGGCGTACCCGGTATTCCCGGTGGACCTATGTTCCCTGGAAATCCCGGCGGAGCTCCATTCCCTGCAAATCCCGGCGGAGCTCCATTCCCTTGAAATCCCGGCGGAGCTACAATCCCTGGAACTCCCGGCGGAGCTCCATTCCCTTGAAATCCCGGCGGAGCTATGGTCCCTGGAAACCCCGGAGGAGCTATGGTCCCTGGAAACCCCGGAGGAGCTATGGTCCCTGGAAACCCCGGAGGACCCATACTTCTCGGATTACCCGACCCGGGATCTCCTGGGCTAACTGGAGGTTGATTCGGATTTCTCCGAATCGCCGGTGAACCTGGTATTTTCGGAGGATTTCCTGGAAATTCCGGCGAACCTGGTATTATCGGAGAATCTCCTGAAAATTCCGGTGGGCCTGGATTTCTCGGCAATAATGGAGAATCTGGGTTCCCTGGAAAATCAGGTGTGTCTGGATCCCCGGGAAAATTCGGAGGACTGGGAGAATCTGGAACAACAGCTGCAGAGACGGTGGAAATGCCATTGCCAGAGGAGGAGGAAGGAGGAGAGATAGGGAAAGATTGAACGGTGAAAGTAGCAGCCATGTATTGAGTACGACCAGAATCAATTTTACCGGCGGGGATAAACATAAAACCAACTTGATTACCGGAATAAAGAAGCTGAATGGAACTGTCGTAATGAGAGAAAACGGCACGGTTAGGGTTCCTAACGGCGACATACTGAGAGAAGGTGAAGTTAGCAGTGTTGTTGGAGACGGCGAATGACGGAAGTTGGACGGCGTTAACGGAGATCTTGGGGTCTTTTGGTTTGAAGACAGTAAAGTAAACAACAAGGAGGATTACGAGTAAGAAGAGTAAGAAGACGGTGGCGACGGCACATGAAGCTAAGTTAGTTCGGCTGGAAGAAGAGCGTCGACCGTGATGCTTGGCCATTGTTGAGATTGGAGTGTGTTTGGAGATGAAGATAAGCCTTGAATGAAGCAAAGAGACAATAGTGTGAAAGTAGAAGGAGAGTGTAATAATGTAATGTACTTCAAACCAAAACCATTTATTTCAAATTGAAACCATTTATTTTGGCCAATGAGACTTTAGTATAGTTGATTAATTTCAAAGACGATTATACAACAAATTCAAGCCTGATTTGTCTTTTGGTGTTTTAAAGAGAAAGATTCCAAAGTCGCATGATTTTTTTTGTGTGTATTTTTCCACATGTAGTGGGTGAAACTGTGTCAAGTCTATTTTCAGTGAGATTTGCTCTTTTTATTAGAAGCATTGTTCAATTAAAATTATATAAAAAATTGCAACAAAATTACACAAGTTAATAAGTTATGACTTCTGAGTCATAAAAACAGACTGCCAAATGATGTTAACTTTGAATGGGTTGGATCCAACTTGCAACAAAAAGAAATATCAGTAAAAGTAGCTCACAAGTAGGTCCCTACTTTCATTTAAGCCCATACAAAATACAACAGAGAAAGCCCACTCTACGCCACTACTTAGACCATCTTCAATCATTCCTCAATTTGAAGTAAAACGTTAAAAAGCATCACTGTTATATCTAAGGTTAAGAGGAAATCAAATAAACAAAAGAAAAGCTTCAAGGCTTCTTTCATGGAAGAAAAAATTTATCCAAGAAGAGCCCCATCAACATATTTCTCAACATAGACATATAGATACATTACATTACAATACAAATACGGTGATACCAACTTTATTATATGTACTTGAAGGTTTACTTAGTTAGCTCGTCTAGACGACGATCCATTGCCACAGACACTGCTTCCAGAAACGTAGCCTCGCTCGATGCAGGCAACACTGAGTTATGAGCTTCTCTTACTATTTCTTCAATAGCCGACTCTTTGTTCACAGTTTCTCTGCACATTATGCTTCCTATTTGATATGGTCTTAGGTTTCTCTCAACACCTTTCTTCAGCAGCATCGTTGAGATACGTAGCGTGCGTTTGACAGCTTCAGGAACAATCCAGCCATGGCGCTGCAGAAGCGCGATGTCTTGTTCAGAGTCTAGCGAGTTGATGTAGTCAATAGTGTCTGGAGAAAACGGGAGTTTTGTTTGTGGCCAGTAAAGCCACTCAAATGTGCAATCTTCAAACTGCAGATCCATTTCAATAACTCAGTTTCACTTCTAGATAGATATTGGAAGGGTTAATGTTAAGAGAACTGTGAAGAGTAACTTACATTCTCCGGCAAACAATAGCCATGATCGATGGGAATTAGAACAGTTTTTCCTTCTTCACTTTTCCCGGTCAATATGTTTCCGGCGTGTCGATCTGCGTTTGCCATTCTTATGTCAAAGACACTGATTTTGTGCACTTCTTCAACAGGAAAAGCTCCAGGGCCAATGTCTTCGCAGCTCCCATTGTTTTTCATGAACATTTGCAATGAACCAACTTTGGCGTCTTTTGTAGTACAACTGCTGAATCCCTTTGGGTAATTATACACTTTGTGTGAGCTTCTGACCATAGCAGTCGGTGGCACACCGGCAAAACCCATAACTTCTTTAGACAAGGATCTCAGTCCACTTTTTGGATGGTCTAATATATAAGCAGCAACTTCCCTTATTGCCCCTTCTCCTACTCTAGTTCCTCTCTTCAATCCCTGACCGTCTGATGACACAGGAAGCTCCTGAGGATTGTTCACAGCCATTGGTTCCTCATCCATGGGCTTGAAGACAGAAACGTAACTGAGACCTGAAGAGTCTTGCATCAGATATGTTCCCCCCGTTCCTTCAGCTGATCTCACCGGTGGATTACCTTTGTTCAACCCATCAACCGTGCGGTCAATCATATCCTCGAGAACCTTAAGTAATTTCACAGTAGAATTAAGAACAACGGGTTCTAACAGGAAGTCTTTAACAGAAGCACATTCTTCTTCTCTTTTAACCGTATCTTCAACAAGAGCAGGGAGATGGCAAGCTTCTTTCACCAATTTCTTAACCAGCAACTGGATTACAGAGTTTCCATCTTTGCAGATCCCATCTATGATTCTGCTGTCATCAAGCTTCTCCCCTTTAAACACGATCTCCTGATCATCAACCTCAGGAAATCCTTTTGCCTCTTTAGATATCCTTTTCTTCAGATACCCAACATTTCTACGGCGATCAACATGAAACCGGAAGACCTTGCCGCAAGTAGTTATCACAGTAACAAGGAGAGGATCATAGAGCTTAAGTACCAAATGCAACACACTACCACCAGTCACGCCATAGTCCTTCACACGTGAGGCGTTCCTAGCAAGCTCTCGACCACTGAAAACAAGTTTCTGTGAGCTTACCCTAAACCCATTACAAGTCTGGATCCTAAGTTTAACCTCAGCTATTGAATCAGACTCCAAGATGATCATAGGCATCGTAGAACCAGAAACACTCAGGAACACCAAAACCGATTTGACGGAGTAATGCGTCTTAGTCTTCGATCGTCCGTGAGCAAAAGAAAACCCCGATCCACTATTGATCGGGCTCAAAGCAACATCAGCAACAGACATGTCCCAAAAATATAATCCTAGCTCTAACCCCAAATTCTAAACAAAAAACCACCAACATAGATCTTCTCTTCTGGGCATCAATAAGAGACACCCTTCCATGAAATGAAATATCTATTTCGGAAGAAAAAAACCTACAAATTCATCAAACCTCCTCTAAAGCACCAACATATCAGACCTAGAAATTCGCAAATATGATCAGTCTGCTATACAACTTGAACGAAGATCAGGAAATGGTGATGAAATTGAGAATCGATAAACCTCAAAAACCACAATCTCTGTAGAAATGGATCTTCGAATTCGATGGAATTTAGTAAAGATCTAACAAATAAACAAATAAAAATTCAAAGATTGCTAAAGAAGGGGAAGATTTTTTTGTTAGAAGCAGCTCTTTCTTTAAATAGAGGCGCTCCTTAGCTTTTTCCGGATTTTGTATATTTAACGCCGTTAGTTTTTAACATTAACGACCGTTTATCAATTATAAACGACGGTGTATTTAAACAATAATAATAGAAATTAAATAACCTTCGAATATTCCCTTTTATTTAATTTTAAAATTAATTTTACGCGCTCAATGGCTTCAAAAATGAAAATCAATTTAATAATATAAGCTACGTGGAGTTGATAGGTACCTTTTTACATCTTCTCCACGAACCAAAATGAAAATAAATTAATATTTAAATGAACTTATTCTTATCTGGTAAACGGAGTAACGTAACGTGGTGGCATGCCGTGATTAAATTAACGGAAACATTGACGTGGTTTTTGACTTGCCGACAAAACACGGGATTATGAGTCATTCGGGCAATGATATCTTGCCACGTGTAATTCTTTGTAAGGAAACAAAAAAGTAAATATAAATTAAAAAGAGATGAGATTCAAGTATTAAAAGAAGCTATTAATTAGAGGAAACAATTACTAACATTTATGAAACTTGAATCGAGATTACATATGGATGGGGTCCTCTTTCCATTTAACAAAAAACATCATCATTTCTTTTCGTCATATTACAATTTTAAAATGTAGGTTCTTAGTACCCTCCTGTGTGCCTCTATTATATTATATTATAGAATAGACATTCCCATCAAACAAGGACCGACGCTGCTGCGGTGAGCTCCTCTAGCCGTTGCTTTCCAGTTACCGTTACGACTGGGCCATTTCGCCACGTGTCTTTAATCAAATTCATCATGCCAAAACTTACTTAAGCTTTGGGAATTTGTGCCCCAATTGTTTCAACAAAAATATAAGTTATGAATATCATATAAATATACGATTAACTCCCATTACTTTGTTTATATTCTTCTTTTGAAAAGAGAAAAATCACTTCCTTAAAAAACTTACTACAATATTTAATAATCACTAAAAGGAAATGTATGAATATATTAAATACTAGGTGACATTCCATATGCAATCTCTACTTTTAGTTTGTTAAAATCATAACATAATGCTGAGTTACTCTCAGTCTGATGATTAGGATGATCCAACTAATGATTTAGCACCAGAGTCTAATTCATACCCGCTATATTATGATAGCTTAAAAAAAGAATGATAAGGATGAATTTTAGACTATAGATCGGATCATGTCGATCTAATTGTTGACAAAAAAAAATCATAACAGAATAACATTCCTTCTCGGCATAAACCTCCAGCAATATTAACATAAATAGTTTCAGATGGTTCTAAGAAAACAAAAATAAGTCACTCCAAAAACTGAAAAAAAAAAAAAAGTAAATCAATATATATTTATATGATAAAGCCAATATAACATTTTGGAAGAAAAATTTATATCTAAAATCCATTAACTTTTATATTGATATCTCCTGATTTATAACAAATGATGGTTGATGATTAACTGATACTTTTCTTTCTTTTGCATATGAAAACTTTAATTCAAAACTATTTTTATTACTTTTTCAAAGTTTCTTTGAGATCACTAGGTATTGGAAACCTTGGAAAAATTCTAACCTACTAAAATTCCAACAATAAGAAATTTGAAAAAATCAGACAAGAAAATTGATATTGAAAAACAGAAATCAACTTACACATCTGATTCCTTAAATTGATTTATGCACATAAGAAAGCAAAAGAGAACTGGATTCATATTTGGGAAGCCAAGTACAAGTAATAGGAGATGATCCGGTGTGCATTTTTTGTTTCTCCAACCAAATAATTTTCTACAAGTGAGAAGCGATTATTAAAAATGCAGAATAAACAAGTATTACTAAAGTTAGATTACTAATTTTATTAATGTTAGGAAGAAATTATCTTGGATTTCTCTGTTTGTTAGATGACTAAAGTTAAACTCGACTCTACGGAAAAAAACAAAAAAAACGAAGAAAAACTGCCAGACATAACACAATCAACAAAATGCAGAATCAACAACTATAAACTCTGTTTGAATTGTTCCACAATGGCTTGAATTGTTTCTTCTGAGAGTTCTAACTCTGTTTCACCAAGTAATGCACCCACCATTTTCTTCAACTATTTTCAGACCAAATGTTTTTCTAAATCATTTATATATATAGTAACAGTTGATGAGATCTATATGGCATTTTATTTGTACCTCATGGGGCAGAATGAAGCCGGTTCCATGGAGGTCATAAAGCTCCAAACTTAATCACACCATTTCGTTTTCTATCAAACATGTGAAACACCTGCAACACTATCTTCTAATTATTTCATTATCCATCTAATTAAACATGTTTATTGATGCAAGATTTCGTATGTGTATGAAATAGATGTACGAACCCTATCCGCAAATAGATTTTGCATACTGCTGTTTCTGAACAAAGCCAAAAGAAACTCTTCCTGTTCATATTTATTATAGATGCATAATAAATATTATAATACGAATTGATGCAAGTTTTAAATTAAATGTTACCTTATGAATAAGACCATCGTTAAAAATGGATGTACTTAACTTCTTGAATGAATTGTGTAAAGCTTCTATTTCCTTCACCGTAACTGCATAGATTGATTATATATAATCTCTATGTATATATAGCTTCACAAAATGAATCTAGATGGATCTATTACAGATCAAATTCGTTAATTATTGAATATGTCTCATCTATTTCACAGAATGATCATTTCTTTTATGTTATTTATGATCATCATGATAATTAGTCTTGCTTGGATCATTGAATAGAAAGTTAATAAGATTGGAACCTGAAACTGTGTTTTTTTGTTATGTTTAGCAGCAAAATAAATTAGTAAATAGAAAAAGAAAGTAATCAATCTCAAAAATGTTGGCATTCGTAAAATGCTACTCGTTGAAGCGAACAAAGTATCCTCGTGGTTGTGAGGATCCTCAGGTTCTTGCATCCGAAACTCCCTGTAAGTCAACCCAATCAAACAACAAAAACCTGCTCATTGCATAAGAAATATTCAAAGAGATAATAAGATCGATGAACCTGGTTTTGAGCTTTACGATCACGACAATGAATCAAGAACATGAAAACAGACTTGAATCTAAGATGATCAAAGCTTCCATATATTACTTAAAATCACATTTGTTTTTCATATAAATCATCATATAAAACCCCGAGATTCAAGCCAAAAAGATAAAAGATGAAAAAGGCTTACAAAATCACATATTTTTGCCCAGACAATAAACACAAAAGTTGAAACATATGTAGCAATCTCTGTTTATGTAATAAAGAGAGAAAGAAAGAAAAGAGATTCGGATCTTTGTTAATAGAGAAATTATGAAAAGTGTTTGTTACCTGTTGGATCTTTTGTTCTAATTGGTTGGATTTTAGAGTTGTTCTTCCATTTTCTGTGATTGAGAAGACTTTTTCTAAAACGTTGAATATTAAAATGACGATGGACTGCTTTTGTGAAGCTGTGGGCAGTTTCATCGAAAAGGCAATCATCACATTAGAGATTGAAATGGGTAAGCTTCATACTCAGATTGTGGAAGACGTCGAAGGAGGAAGCAAGAAAACGACAATGCAGAAAAAGAAGAATAGAAAAGTGAAGAAGAAAGACGACTCATCAGCTACTTTAGCAATCTGATAACTCAACTCTGTAATATTCATTCATCAATAGCTAGCTTTACTTATTGATCCTCTATATGATTGACTTTTCGATTCCAAAAATCATTCTTTTCGTGTTGTATGAAAAAAGGTGTAATTTTTCTAGCAACCCCTTCAAACGATAATGACATTTATTGCCAAGGATCCAACGAAGTCACCACGTAGCTGAGACTGAGACCACAAGAACAGTTTGTGGTCATCAATCTAATTCTAATGATAATCGTTTTCACATTTATTAATGGACTCAATTGTATATTAATCATAATAGGAAGAATACAAATGGAGGCAAGAATAGTTGGATAAGAGAAGGGCTTTAGACCACACAAAATGTTATCCATCATTTTCAAAGTTTTGTTCATATAATAAACACAAAACACATTCAAAGAAAATGAAGCACAAGTGAAAAAATGGGTTGTTCATCGTCGAAGCAAGTGAAAGCCAACGTCGTCGCCGATGTTTATAAACCACCACCATCGAGTTTTGCAGTGTTTGATATCAATGCTATTGAAGAGCCATGGCTAAAGTTCGAACAAGATGATGATGAGAAACCATCACAAGCCATCGTGCCAGTCACCGTCCGCGACACTCTCAAGGAAGTTGATGAAGATGATGATGATGCTCCTAAGACATGGGATGAGGTCAGCAAAACTTTAGAAACTAAACTTAAACCTGTTGCTGTTAAAGAGCCAGAAGTGGTTTCTGTTAAACCTCCGGAGACTCCTCCTCGACGGCTTCCAAGAAAGAGTGCATCGTTCCATACACTCGATGAGCTTGAAATAAGGGCTAAAAGAAACATCGCTGCGCAAAACCCGACGAAGATGGTTAAGCTTAAGAAAACAGAGTCGATGTCTGAGCTAAGGCCGGAGTCAGATAGGACTGAAACGACTCAGTCTTCCTACTCAGGGACTCGGTCTGTAAAGGAGAACATATTCGTGTTGAGAGACAGAGAACGGAGGGAGAAAGAAGGGAACAAGAAACCGGAGATGAATTGGGACCCACTTAGGGAGTTTCCAGAGAAGTGTCCACCGGGAGGAGGAGATGGTTTGGTGGTTTACACGACGTCGTTGCAAGGAGTGCGTCGCACGTATGAGGATTGTATGAATGTGAGAGCAATCATGGAGCAGCAAGGAGTGGTGGTGGACGAGAGGGACGTGGCTTTAGACGCTGGAGTGTTGAGTGAGCTTAAGGAGTTGCTTCAAGATGAAGCTATGGTGGCGCCACCGAGAGTGTTTGTGAAAGGGAGGTACTTAGGAGGAGCAACGGAAGTGACGGCGATGAATGAGAACGGGAAGCTAGGAAGGGTGTTGAGGTGGGCACGAGTGGAGAGAGTAGGAGAGGAAGGGAGGCTCATGTGTGAAGGGTGTGGAGGAGCTAGGTGGTTGCCTTGTTTGGATTGCGGTGGAAGCTGTAAAGTGGCGGCGGCGACGAAGGGTGAAGGATGGGAGAGGTGTCTCAAGTGTAATGAGAATGGATTAGTTCGTTGTCCTGTTTGTTTTGTTAATTAAGGTTGTTGATTGAGAAGATGAACACACAGACACAGTAAAACACATTTTATATTGTAATCGTAATTGTATTTGTATGCGATAATTATAGAAAGCTAAGAACGATTTGGAACTAGAGTCTACGATCTTAAACGAAATCAGAATCACTCTAGTTCTAGCTTTTGAGCTTGACAAGAACAAAAACTGGCAACTTGAGTCATTTCTGCAAGAACACTCACCAAATCTACAAACTTTCTGTCATCAATTTGTTTTTGAAGAAGACACTGCTGTTTTCTTTGTTGCCCATCAGTCATGTCTAAATGTCTGATTTTGTTATGCTTTTGATGAGGGTCTTGTGCTAAGAAACATAGTTAATATGATGGATTTTATCCGTATGGCGATTGCCGATTGGGGTTGATTCTATTCTGTTTCCGATAAAGGCATGTGTTTCTCAAACATAGCTCTAGAGGTTTCTCAAACTCTGTTACATAAGAAAACAGAGCAATGCACAAATTAGATTACATAGAAGCAATAACTAAATAAAGATAGATTTACTTTGGTTCTTCCAAAAAAAAAAAAAACAAGAATAAAAAAGAATCCGACTTTTTTTTTTCTCACACATACACAATGTTCATGGGTATCTTCAGTTGTACTTTCTCTTCTTTATCTTGAAGGAAGATGATCGGATAACGTCATCGTCCGCAGTGAGAACGGCCTCGAGCGGAACTATTGATTCGGGTTTGGTGAAGTAAGTGAAGAGAAGATAAATTCCATCAAGGTAAGTGTTAGTTTCTCCAGCTTTGTTTTTCTTTCTAATGCTGTAAGCCAATGGAATCACTCCTCTGTTGAACACTTCCACATACATTCCACCTCCTGCCACAAGCAACTGCCACACACACCAGAAAGAATAGCAATACATCAATATTTCAGTGTCTGCATTGAGTAAGATAAGCAATTATAGACATCCAACTATCACATTTCTGAATTCTGATTTGATTAAGCATGTGACATAGCTTTAAGAACCCACACATATACCACGAATAAGAACTGTGTGTAGGTTCGTTTCCAGCATCTGACCATCTGGATAGAGGTTTTAAGCTAAAACCTGACTAAGAAATGGACAAAAGGCTCCTACTTTCTGCAGATAATCTACTCTGTAGTGAGTGATTTCCACAGAAGGATGAGACGGCTCTTAGAAGCTAAACCGGTAGCTTAAATTTTAACTACAAAGACATTTCGATTGAGAAGAAATCATTAACTACGAATACTCAACTCTACCTTGAAACTGTCTTCTAAAAGACTTTGCTTTGTAATCAACGTAGAGCAAGAACAGTCATAAGATGCAAGTTTTGGTGGTCTCTAAGCTATACTATTACTGAAAGTTTCCTGTTTTGATTCTGAAAGTTCTAAGTTTCTACTGATAGGACAGCCTTTGAATCCCATAACTTACTGTTCTCTTTCAAAATTTAGAGAATTTTTACCTCTTCGTATTTCTGAGTAAGACCAAGCCTTTCATCTTCAGACATGTCCGGTCTCAGAACCGCCATTGTTTCGTACTGCCTGAGCCCAGGCGGGCACTGAGGTTCAGGTTTGTCCTCAAGGGCAGTTGAGACGCCTGACCCAGGAGGAGAGGTCGGGTCATCGTCAGACCCGAATCCACCTTCGAAGAAAGTGCCGGAGAAATCAAGAGTCTGAGATTTCACAATAAATTTAGAGCTATCTCTCTTGTGCTGTTGTATCGAGGTAATAGGTTTCGACTTGGAAATGAATGGCCTGAGGGAATGAGAGAAAGAGAGGAGTGGCTGTGACGAGATATTAGGTAGATTCTGAGGGCATATTGGAGAATTTGATAGACATAGCGAAGACGCCACCATTGCTGTGAGATTGAGAGCTTCAACAGCTGCTTGGAGAAAGCTTAGAGACGATGTGGTAATTTGGATAAGAGATGATGATGATGATGATGATGGTGATGCTGTGCTTTTCACCACAGTGCACACGTTAGTCAGAATGCTAATGTACACCGTAGGCTTAATAGATTAATTCGGCCCATTAAAGGCCCATTTTGTAAAGGACATGTTACTACTGCTCTCTCAATCTGCGTCTTTCTGTCTTCGCGATCAAGCCAGTTGCGAGCAATCTATAAGCAAAGTATCGTCGCCGGAGAAGAGAGAAAGAAAGCTCAAGCAATGGATCCACAGCTAACGGAAGTCTCACAGCAGTTCGAGAGATTCAAGGCGGCGTTTGTGAGGAAAGATTATAATAGCTGTGGTGATTTGTTGTCTCAGCTTAAGGTATATCTCTTCTTTGAACCCTAATCCGATTCGATTTCGCATTTCTGTTTAATCAACCAAATTTTGGAAACTTTATGGGTTATGTCGAGAGAGTTCGAATCTATGAGAGCTTCGATCTATTGAATTGACTAAGTTTTTAGTTTATCAATGTCTTGGCGATCTTTTACCAGAGCTAAGTGCTGTGAAATATTAAAATCTTCTTTATGGATTGTTACTGTGAGTAGAACATGTCGCGATTGGTATTGATTGTAATTGACTGGCGGGACGTTCTGATAACTGTAGGTTGTTTATGGTTATGTTTTATAGGTTCTTCTTACTAAATTCAAAAGCCTTCCTCCATTGCTCGAAAATTCACCAAATGCAGCTCAGGAGTTGACTATTGCAAGTAAGTTTCTGTTTTCATTAGTGGGTTTATTGCTAGGAAGTTTATAGTTTTGCTTTGCAATCAATTGCATGGAATATTAAGATTTTGTCTGTTCTCATGACTTATTTAGCTGGCATTAGTTAACTATCCAAGGGATTGTGTAAGGTTTTAATGTTCTTTAGATTGTCTGTCTATCTTTGTATGTCTCTCGTTTACTTAAACTGGTAGATCGCTGTTTCCTGTGGGTCGATTTGAATCGTTTAAATGCTGCATTTTATTGTTTCAGTGACTTGCATTGAGTAATTGGTAAATTAGTCTTATGGATTGTATATTAGCTTCTACAAAATTAACAATTGGGAAATTCTAGGGGACATCTATGAGCATGCTGTTGTTCTAAGTGTCAAAACCGAGGATCAAGATGCTTTTGAGAGAGATTTCTTCCAGTTGAAACCGTACTATGTGGATGCCAGGTGAAGAAAGAACCAACCGTCTGAACACTATCCTTTTCATTGGATGCAATGTTTTTTTCTTTGTTCTAACATATTTTATTTTCATTTGCATCAGGAACCGTCTTCCCCCATCCCCACAGGAAAATCTTATCCTGGGTCTGAACCTTCTTAGGCTGCTTGTACAAAACAGAATTGCTGAATTCCACACTGAACTCGAATTACTTTCATCAGCTACACTAGAGAATCCTTGCATTAAGCATGCAGTAGAGCTTGAGCAGTCCTTCATGGAGGGTGCCTATAACCGTGTGTTGAGTGCTAGACAGACTGCGCCTGATGCAACCTACGTCTATTTCATGGATCTATTGGCAAAGACCATAAGGTAACATCAATAACTTTGTCCTCTGAATTAGTACAGTCTCATGCCTTCTTGCATGTTATCTCACTCTTTTTTTTTGTTTTGTTATTATCACTGAATTATCAGAGATGAAATAGCTGGATGCAGCGAGAAAGCTTATGATTATGTCTCTATCAGCGATGCTCGACAGATGTTGTTGTTCTCTTCTGATCAAGAACTCTTATCCTATGTCAAAGAGGTAAAAGAAAGCATTTTTTTCAAAGTTTTAATCATGAACCATTGATTCAATTTATGTTTGATCAAATGTTATAGGAGCACACCGAGTGGGAAGTGAAGGACGGGTTTGTTGTTTTCCAGAAAGCCAAAGAAACTGCACCTTGCAAAGAGATCCCTTCTCTGCAACTCATCAACCAGACTCTAAGCTACGCCAGAGAGCTCGAGCGTATCGTGTAAGATCTGACCTTTCCCATTACTTGTATCTTCCATTTTAGGCCGGAAAATCTCCTGGTCGTTAAACTTTGTTATCATGTAATGACTGATTTTGAGCGACTCAGTATTTCTCAAAGAAGTAATTTGGTTTATTGGATTGGCAAATGAGACTTTTTACGATATCAATCTGTCCCTCCATATTGTCTTTGTAACCTCTTATGCTATATTCTATTGTTCAGTATTCACTCATTTTTCGTTTTGGTTCTCCGTTCTCCTCTCTTTGATGCTTTGTTTGAACACAATGTTTGTTATTTAGGGGGTGTTTAGAGCTAGGCTTAGTCTGGAATTCGGGTTATTGGGTGAGATGAACAGTTGCAGTCTGTTTTGGTGTGGTGTTTTTGGCTTCTGTTTGGTTTAGTTTTGGTTAAAACTAGGATAGATTTGGAACCTCTAACATAAGATTAAGAATAGCCGGGGCTTTGAAGAAAGATAAAAGTTATTACAGGACAAGGACACAGAATTGTCCGTTGCCAAACACTCATCAAGTTGGCAACAAGTGGGAGAATTTCAATTGCAAGCATTTCTTCTGTTTGGGGATTAACAATTAAATACTAAGGAATAGATATCCCCACTAGGGAAAAACACATTACTG
Organism: Lepidium didymum; assembly: GCA_963920545.1. Lineage (NCBI taxonomy): Eukaryota > Viridiplantae > Streptophyta > Magnoliopsida > Brassicales > Brassicaceae > Lepidium > Lepidium didymum. The sequence goes on along the minus strand of OY986987.1, from coordinate 99,439 downwards.
TCAATAATATAATAATTTGTTTTGACTAATTGTGTATTAGCCAAAGGGCTTAAGTAATGATCCACTTTGGGTAAGTAGTTGAAAGTAGCTGAGTGGTTTCTATTTTAATTTAACCATTATCATTACTTTGTTTATTGAGTGGTCAATTATTGCTTCGTAAATCATACTATTGTACTAATTCATTTGCTAAGAACATCATTATTATAACATTAATTATAGGAGTAGCTGTTATTCTACTCACCCTCAACAAGCACTTAGTGCCTAATCACGTCTTATTTTAATATTTCTTAGGCTTTTAGGTGCTTAAAAATAATGCTACTTCTTATTGGTGCTGGACATGTAAGAAACGTCTAGCCATAAAGTGTGTATTCACATAACATTTTCCAAATATATCGTCACATAATGATTTAGTTTCCGACATGTGTACAAATCTTTGTTATTTAATTCCCTCCTTAGACAACATTTGATAATATTATCTAAACATTAACTTATATTATGTGACTATTCGAAACCGAATTCTAATAAAAAAGTGTGCAAATGAACATTATATTTCTCTAATCTATTGAATGTATTGATTTTGACCTTATTTATATCGAATTTGTCAAGCCAATTTACAGAAATGGTCAAGTCAATAGAAATTTTAGAAACTTCCACAATAAATACTAAAAATGGTTGGTGTTACTTGTACTATTAAGAGATAATATGATTTTGACCAAATTTTCCATTTTAATTATTGTAGTAAAAAGAAATACGATGCTTTTTGTCTCAAAAAATATAGAGAAATAAATAGAAATTGCATGAATGGAAGATATTCTAGTGGTTGGGGTAAAATGGTACAGCGTGGAATCAAATGTCTTTTATATAAATATTTTAAAAATATAAAACAAATACAAGTTGCGCCTCCTCTCCATTTATTTGCTTCCTTCCTCTTTCTGTGTACCAGAAAAAGGCTTTGAAGCTGACGATTTGTTTTCTTCTTCTTTCCCTCGCTTCGGAGATTTCAAGGAAACGAAGTAACTCCGGCCAAACTTCCGGTGATATATTCACACTACGCTGACGAGATTTTGTTGTCTCGTCTTCCGTCTCTGCTCCTGTTGATGGAACTTGACGATTTGGATCTCGCTGGTTCCTGGCCGTTAGATCAGATTACTGTTGCTTCTAATTTTAGGTCTCCTGTCATTTTCTCTTCCTCTGAACAGCCTTTCTCTCCTCTTTGGTCCTTCTCCGAATCTCTCGGAGATTTTGGCGGCGAAGCAGCTGGTCTCACTCGCTTCACCGATTATTCCGTTTTACTTGCTAGTAAGTCTCCATGCTCTCTCTATGCAACTTTTGATTCTAAAATCCAATTCGCATAATGTAGTAATTATGCTTCCATATCTGGTAAATATTCTCCTTGGAATCAAAACGGATCGAATATCTTCCTTTTTCTAAATCTCCATAGATTGGGATTGCATTGATCTAGATAGTAGACTTTCTTTCGATCTGGAATTTATGAAATCAACGAAATGTAGGTTCAGAATCTGAAACCACAAAGGAGAAAACTCCGGTTCCTTCTCCTTCATGGGGTATAATACCAGTAGAGAATCCAGATAATTACTGTGCAATCAAAGCGAAGATGACTCAAGCTCTTAGATATTTCAAGGAATCAACAGGGCAACAACATGTTCTCGCACAGGTTTGGGCGCCTGTAAAAAACCGTGGACGATATGTTCTTACAACTTCAGGACAACCATTTGTTCTTGGTCCCAATAGTAACGGACTTAATCAATACAGGATGGTTTCCCTCACGTATATGTTTTCCGTTGATGGTGAGCGGGACGGAGAGCTCGGGCTTCCCGGTCGTGTTTTCAGGAAAAAGTTACCTGAATGGACTCCAAATGTGCAGTATTACTCGAGCAAAGAGTTCTCGCGCCTTGGTCACGCCTTGCACTATAATGTTCAGGGAACCTTGGCTTTGCCTGTATTTGAACCAACCAGGCAGCTCTGTGTTGGGGTTGTCGAGCTTATTTTGACTTCTCCAAAGATAAACTATGCACCTGAGGTTGAAAAAGTTTGTAAAGCGCTTGAGGTGTGGTCTTGTTTCTCTGTTCTTTTTTTTCTTTAGCTGTCATCGGTTTTTTATTGTTCTTCCTGTGACATTAATGTTTTTCTCTTGTGTTGCAGGCCGTAAATCTAACAACTTCGGAAATATTGAACCCCGAAACCACTCAGGTTATCTGCGAGCCCAATATCAAAATCTCGAGTATTCTTTCAGAAACTTTCAAGAACTTTCTTGAGTTCATATAGTGCTGTTCCTTGTTGTTTTGATCTCCATTTCCTTTTGACTTCTCCTATACCAGATCTGCAACGAGGGTCGCCAAAACGCATTGGCTGAGATTTTGGAGATACTGACTGTGGTGTGCGAGACCTACAAACTGCCTTTAGCTCAGACATGGGTCCCTTGCAGGCATCGCAGTGTTCTTGCCTTCGGAGGTGGTTTTAAGAAAAGCTGTTCAAGCTTTGATGGAAGTTGTATGGGAAAAGTTTGTATGTCTACTAGTGATTTGGCGGTTTATGTTGTGGACGCTCATGTCTGGGGTTTCAGAGACGCTTGTGCTGAACACCATCTGCAGAAGGGACAAGGTGTTGCCGGGAGGGCGTTTCTGTCTGGAAATGGCTGCTTCTGTAGAGATGTCACTCGGTTTTGCAAGACTGACTACCCACTAGTACACTATGCACGTATGTTTAAGTTGACCAGCTGTTTTGCGGTCTGCTTAAAGAGCACATATACAGGGGACGATGAATACGTTCTTGAATTCTTTCTTCCTCCGGCCATCACAGGTAAGAGTGAGCAAGATTCCCTGTTGGGTTCTCTGTTGCAGACAATGGAGCAGCACTATTCGAGTCTCAAGGTTGTCTCTGAAACTGAACTCTGTGAAAACAAAATGTCTCTTGAAGTTGTGGAAGCTTCCGAGGATGGAATGGTTTACTCGAAACTTGAACATATCCAAATGCATCATCCAGTACCAGTTTCTAAGGATTATCTTGAGCTCAACGCACCCGAACAAAAGGTGACCTTAAACTCTGACCTTTTGGAGAATAAAGAAGTTGCTGATAGGCTTGAGAGGTTCCAAACGGTTGATCCCTTACCAGAGGTCCAAGCAGTAAAAAAATCAGAAAGGAAGCGTGGGAAAACCGAGAAAACGATCAGTCTAGAAGTGCTTCAACAATATTTTGCTGGTAGTCTAAAAGATGCAGCCAAGAGCCTCGGTGGTATGCTCTTAACTTTTGTCTTTGGATTTTAATTGTTGATGACAGACTCAAAAACTTCAATGCTTTCTTTTGCCAGTTTGCCCAACAACAATGAAACGAATTTGCCGACAACACGGGATATCACGGTGGCCATCTCGTAAAATCAACAAGGTGAACCGATCTCTCACAAGACTTAAACATGTTATAGACTCGGTTCAAGGCGCTGATGGATCAATCAATTTGACGTCTCTCTCCTCACGCCCTTGGCCTCACCAAATCTCTCCAATTGAAAACCAACCACCAAATAACTGCCCTGTAGCTTCTACATCTCCCCCAAGTTATCTCCAAGATGTCAAACTCGAAAACCGAGAAGCAGAAGACAGTGCAGGTTCATCAACATCGCGAGCTTCTTGCAAAGGTAAAACCAAAGCCTTTCATACTGCAAAATCTTAGGATCTATCATCGTAATACTCATCTGCATCTTGTTTCACAGTGAGTCCTATTTGCGAGACGCGTTTTCGGCTTCCAACACACAACCAAGAAGCCTTAAGACCAACGGCCTTGGACGATTCAGATAGTAGCTCTAAAAACATATCTAGTTTTTGGAGACAGTTAAGCTGCCAGGATACAGCTTCTCCAACAACACTTCAGAATAAGCTCGTGAGTATAAAGGCAACATACAAAGAAGACATCATCAGGTTCAAGATCTCACCAGAGTCAGTAAGCCTTACAGAACTCAAACAGCAAGTGGCTAAGAGGCTGAAGCTGGAAACAGCTGCGTTTGAGCTCAAGTATCTAGACGACGATAGAGAATGGGTCTCGGTCTCGTGCGATGCAGACCTCAGCGAATGCCTCGAGACGTCGGCAGCGAAAGCAAAGACAGTGAGGCTGTCAGTAAAAGACGTGACTCTTAACTTTGGGAGCTCATGCGAAAGCTCAGAGGAAACTATGATGTACTTGTGACAAATGCTTCGCTTGTATACCAACTTTTCTTGTATGTTTCTAAGAGTTTTGTTTTTTCTTTTTTGGTAACATTTCTTCTTTTTTCTTAGAAGAGGAGTTTGTGTCAAATTTTATTAAGATGTATAAAAACGCACATCTCCATATCCATATTATGTTGATATGAAATAATAATATTAATTAATTATTATTATTCCTAAGATAACAGCCTAAATTGATTAATTTTGTAAAGATAAGTATTACTCAAAGAAGAAAACCAACAATGAAATTACAAATACTTTAAGACACATGATGCTAATTAAATTACATAAATCAATAATATCTCACATAATTAAAGTTTAATTCATGCATGCATACATATGTCTTTTTTTCTTTTAGATAACTTTGATCTTGGTCAATATTAGCTTGGCCCATTGCATCATATATGATATCTTACACGTTGAAAAGCTTATTGGATTAAGGTCTTCCTCTGCCTGGTTCATGATCTTGATTAGCTCCGGTTCTTGCATAGTCAAGATGAAACTCCACAACCTCTCTCTCTTTTATATCAACAACACTACCCTTTTTATCCAAAAAGTTCATATGAAAAATCTCATAAAGTGTTGTAAATTGTTAAGCAAAGTACTATAAAGACTCATCTTTAGTTTTATCTTATACAACGTTGAAACACCATTAAAATAACCTTTAATACAGTTTTTAGAACCAATATGTGCATAAAATCAGTCCATTGTTAATATCAAACAAGGTTTATTAGACATATTATCTTGGTACCATATGATACACATAAAATTATATATTTTCAATGCGGAAATGTAAGAAAATTATACCTTCTCCGATTTGAGATTCCAAAAATGACGAGGGGTAGCTTCTGAAACATGAGTGGAGGTGCTAATGAAAACAAGAACAAAGATAATTACTATCATTTTTGTATTAATATAGCTCATATTTGACTTTCTTTATCCCTAAGATTTGCAAGAACATAAGTTGTGGGTTTTTATAGAGACAACTGAGATGAGTTATATAAAAGCAAGAGGTGGAGACATTATGAGTAAAAGTTGTTATTAATTTTGGAAACACAATCAAAAGCTATGGATAATTTTTAATTGTAAAGTTATCAAACAAATGAATGAAAAACACATTATCAAAAGTCAACTACATGCACTATGGATCCTCTTTTGTCACCTACTTTTCATGTCTTAATTTGCTTTAGTTTGTTCGTATTTAAACAAATCTATACCAAAGTACAATATATATCATATCTAAACATGTAAATATCTTTACTTGATTCGTATTATTTCCAATATTCTTTTAGTTTTTGTATAATGTAAAACCAAACTCTAAATTTGAATTAGATGATATTACACAACCATCTAAAATCAAAATGAAAATATTGTAGAAATAAAAATTTAATCATTTGATCAAAAATACTTCTTAGTTATTTTTATTATTAATTTAAATATATAACAGAATCTTGAAAAAAAACTTAAAATTGCTTTTTTTGTCTTTTCAAGATGAATATGTTATTTCCTACTTGCAGCAATCTTTTTTCTTCACTTATCTCTTTTCTTGTAAAGTCAAGTTCAAAAAAAAATGAAACGAGTGGCCCAAATCTTTTGGTCGAGTTTGTTAACAAACTTAACGACCGATGAAGCTTTATAAGTCTTCATCTTTTTCAATCGGCTTTGTAACCGAGATCCACCAATATTATATCCGTAGCACAAACAAGAAAAGCTTAGTGAATTCCAGATTTATTATCCGAAGAGAAATATATCCAATTACTTGAGGAACTCTATAATTGTGTGTATACTTACTTGTTTATTCCGCAATCTTCTTCTCTTCTTTCTTTCTCACTGTCGATCGATTTTTGCAAAGTACAGAGTCGAGGGATTGAGCTGACAATCGGCAACACTTTCTCTAGTGGATCATACCATTAGTCTTACCCAATGGGTTGACTTTCCATATAAATCATTATGCGTTAGCAGTTTCAAAAATGAAACACCTAGAAATGAGATCCGTAAGCAATTGGAAAACAAATGCAAAGTGTTTTGAAGTGTCCTCGAAATCTTTTTTCCCTTCAAAACAAGAAGTTTGTTATCTTTATATTACTTTGGATCCTAAGTTTACGAAAAAAATGTAAAGGGGAATCAATCAGCTCCAAGTCAACCAATCCCAAATGAAAATGCATGTTATGAAACATGTATCATCTAATTGGGTTAATTTCTTATGAGAGAAAAAGAGATAGAGTATTAATTATGCAGTTTAATGTCATACGAGAGAAAAGAGAAAACGAGATAGTTTAGTGTAATAATTATAATTAGATGATGTCATTATTTAGAAATGTAACAAAACAAAAAATTGTTGAACATCGATGCAATTAGGTGAACTTGTTAATGTTAGTTTACTTACTATTGCAATATGTGAAAATGGAAAGTTTCCATTTCCTTGGAGATTTCGCTAATAACTTTACAAATTCAACATAGTAGGAATGTATCAGTCACTTACGAAAGGTTTATTGTTTGCTTGTTTGATGAATTTGTGTGAGTTGTCATATGTTAATATGTTATGTTTCAGTTCTCAAATTTAAACTACAATACATATAATAAATATATGATCGTTAAAGTTACAAGTTTTGACTTTTAAGTTTCAATAATTTTAATTTAAATTCAACATATCATTTGTTATATATCAAGAGTTAGTAAGATTACAATTTTTTTTTTGAAAAAATAATCATATATTCTAAAAATAACTTAATCTTTTAAATTACTATAGTTTTATTATATAGGAGATAAATATATTTTTGTGTATTTTATGTATAAATTTATTTAAGGCAGGGATATATGCATCTTAATAATAAAAGAAGAGTAGCATATAATGGATGATATATTTCATAAATAAAGTTGAGTGATTCATTTCTCTTTCAAAACCTTTACCAAACCCACAAAGCTTAAATATTCGTCTCTTTCTTTTGTACCGGCAAAACACTCATCGCAAAAACAAAATACTAATGCGCTTTCTTTTCGAAGATATGATTCCATCTTATCAAATAAAATGTGGCTTAACACAGAATTAAGCTTCAATGGGTGTAATGGGCCATACATTTCATTCTGTTGGGCTTATAGAAGAAGAACGTGTAAAAGAAAGAGGCCCATTAAGTTAAAAGCGAACAAACGGTCAAGATTAATCCAACGCAAGACCAGAGATCTAATTGGGCGGTAATGTGCATGTCGCGATGTGATTGGTTCACGTAATCGAAGATGACATGGCTTTCTCGTTCTTCGCATTCGAAATGGTATTTATCATGAAATGTCATTATTTGATTGGTCCACGTCATCCAAGATGACACGGGCTTCGGGTACTGAACCTTTTATAGGCTTCGATGCGAGTTATTAGTTCGAATCAACATTTATACAATAAATAAAATAAATAAATAAATAAAACTCATCAGCTCATAGGAAGCCGGAGGATTTTTGAGATGGCTCGCGATACGGTGGTTCTTGCGATCGTTTTATTAGGTACAGTTTGATTTATGAATTGTTAGATCAAGCTTCGATTTGTATGTGTGTCTCTGTATGTTACTGTTTTTAAATCTGTTTGTTTGTTCTGCTCAGATCAGTGAAACTTTACTTTTCGTTTTCTCATTTTACGGATTGATGAATGTTGCTAGATCGATGTTTGATGTGAGTGTGCATTCATTTTGACGAATCATTGTTCCGTGATTTTGTCTTTTGCATTATGTTGTTTTGGTTTGTTTCAGATTAGATCTCCTTTTAACTCTGAATGAAATTTGTAGTGCATTGAGATATAGTTATATTATAATGTAATTGATTTATCTACATGGATTTAGCTGCATTTTTAGCAGTGGCTGAATGTTTTGGATAGTGATCTGCTAGTGTGCAGCGTACATTTCTCTGGATTGTTGATTTTGTCTTTGCTTTTGGTAATTTACTGACTATTGGAATTATTATTATGCTTCAGGATGTCTTTTTGCAATTTCGATTGCGAAAGAAGAGGCAACGAAGTTGGGATCTGTTATTGGAATAGATCTTGGTACAACTTACTCTTGTGTTGGTGTTTACAAGAATGGCCATGTTGAAATCATTGCCAATGACCAAGGAAACCGTATTACACCTTCCTGGGTGGGTTTCACCGACTCCGAGAGACTCATTGGTGAAGCTGCTAAGAACCAGGCTGCTGTAAATCCAGAGAGGACTATCTTCGATGTCAAGCGATTGATCGGGAGAAAGTAATCACATTTTCTCTGCTTCTGAGTTTCTGTCTTTTTGCATAGACTGTTGCATCCCTTGAAGTTTATATCTTTCTTTTCTAATTATACATTTCTTTTGCAGATTCCAGGACAAAGAGGTGCAGAAGGACATGAAACTTGTACCTTACAAGATTGTGGACAAGGAAGGCAAGCCTTACATTCAAGTCAAGATCAAGGATGGTGAAACCAAGGTTTTCTCTCCTGAGGAGATCAGTGCTATGATTTTGACTAAAATGAAGGAGACAGCTGAAGCATACCTAGGCAAGAAAATCAAGGACGCTGTTGTCACCGTTCCAGGTGAGCTTGAATTGACTTAATACTGTGTGATTACCACTTCGTCTTTATGTATGTTTGGTTGACTTAACCTCTTAATGTTTCCTCTTTGCAGCTTACTTCAACGATGCACAGAGGCAGGCCACAAAGGATGCTGGTGTTATCGCTGGGCTCAATGTTGCTAGAATCATTAACGAACCCACTGCTGCTGCTATTGCCTATGGTCTCGATAAGAAGGGTGGTGAGAAGAACATCCTTGTCTTTGACCTTGGTGGTGGTACCTTTGATGTTAGTGTCTTGACCATTGATAACGGAGTGTTCGAGGTTCTATCCACAAATGGTGACACCCACTTGGGAGGTAACTTAATCTATAACCTAAGATGCATTTTCTGGATATCATCACCTATTATAGCAACAATACATTTTCAACCGACATCGTGAATGTGTATACGGTCCTTGTGTTAACCTGTTTTGTCTCTGGTCACAGGTGAGGACTTTGACCACAGGATCATGGATTACTTCATCAAGCTGATCAAGAAGAAGCACCAGAAGGACATCAGCAAGGACAACAAGGCTTTGGGTAAGCTCCGAAGGGAATGTGAGAGAGCCAAGAGAGCTCTTAGTAGCCAGCACCAAGTTCGTGTTGAGATTGAGTCTCTCTTTGATGGCACTGATTTCTCTGAGCCTCTCACCAGAGCCCGTTTCGAGGAGCTGAACAACGACTTGTTCAGAAAGACAATGGGACCCGTGAAGAAGGCCATGGATGATGCTGGTCTACAGAAGAGCCAGATTGACGAGATTGTACTAGTTGGTGGAAGTACTAGAATCCCAAAGGTACAACAGCTTTTGAAGGACTTCTTTGAAGGGAAAGAGCCAAACAAGGGTGTGAACCCCGATGAGGCTGTTGCTTACGGTGCTGCTGTTCAGGGAGGTATATTGAGTGGAGAAGGTGGTGATGAAACCAAAGGTAAGAAACTCTCTCTCAGTTATGGTAGCTGATTCTTCTCGCAAGTGGAAATGTTGCGTCCTAATGTGGTGTAATATTGAATTTGTCAGATATCCTTCTTCTGGATGTTGCGCCTCTCACTTTGGGTATTGAGACCGTCGGGGGAGTGATGACGAAGCTGATCCCAAGAAACACTGTGATTCCGACCAAGAAGTCTCAAGTGTTCACGACTTACCAAGACCAGCAGACGACTGTCTCCATCCAGGTCTTTGAAGGTGAAAGGAGTCTAACCAAGGACTGTAGGCTGTTGGGGAAATTCGACCTTAACGGAATCCCACCAGCTCCAAGAGGAACTCCTCAAATCGAGGTCACTTTCGAAGTGGACGCCAACGGTATTCTCAACGTGAAAGCAGAGGACAAGGCAAGTGGTAAATCAGAGAAGATCACAATCACAAACGAGAAGGGACGTTTGAGCCAAGAAGAGATTGAGCGTATGGTTAAGGAGGCAGAGGAGTTTGCAGAGGAAGACAAGAAGGTGAAGGAGAGAATCGATGCCAGGAATGCCTTGGAGACGTACGTGTACAACATGAAGAACCAAGTGAGCGATAAGGACAAGCTTGCTGACAAATTGGAGGCAGATGACAAGGAGAAGATTGAAACCGCCACCAAAGAGGCTCTTGAATGGTTAGATGAAAACCAGAATGCAGAGAAAGAAGATTACGATGAGAAGCTTAAGGAGGTTGAGGCTGTTTGTAATCCAATCATCACTGCCGTTTACCAAAAGTCTGGTGGAGCACCGGGCGGTGAATCAACTTCAACAGATGACGACGATGAGTCTCACGACGAACTCTAGCTCAAAAAGTTCAGATATCGTTTATTTGTGATACTAAAAATGGTGAGAAGGATTAGAGAGACATGTTAGATTTATTAAAGTTTTGAACTTTCATTCGTAACTAAAAGTTATTTTGTTTTGTTTTGTATGTTATATCATCGGATGTTTTTCTAAAGATTTTGCAAATAGGAAACGATAATCTTATCCAACTCACTTTTACACGCACACAATAAAGCAATAAAACCATCTCTTCACAAAGAAACTGTTTCATTGTTTGAGTTGGGAATCATTTTACTAGTACTTCACCATTGATTGGAAGTTGGAATCAATGGCTCAAAGAGCATCACCGAACACCAACAAACCAATCATATCTCCTCAGTCCAGTAGAAAACTGAAACGTGAACAAAATTGAGATTTTGATTTGTGAATTATAAGAAACAACTTGAGGCGGATTAAATCATATGTTCGGTTTATCTTTAATTTGTCGATTTCCCGTGACTCTCTGTTTCGTTCAGAAGGTTCCGAATAGCCCTAATTGATTCGTCGTTTCTCCATTTCCATTCAATTTGGGTATGTAGAGAGATTTCTCAAATATATTTTGTGGAATTTGAATCTCGCCTCTCTGTTTCGCCATGACAGAAGTTGCGAGCTCGGTAGTCTATGAAGTGCTCGGACGCAGAGCACAGGATGTGGACGAACCTATCATGGACTACATCATCAATGTCCTCGCTGACGAGGATTTCGATTTTGGCGAGGAAGGTGAGGGTGCCTTTGATGCCGTCGGTGAGCTCCTCGTTGCTGCTGAATGCGTATCCGATTTCGATGAGAGCCGTTTGGTAGGCATTGAGCTGCTTTGCCTTCTCCAGTTCAATTATCTGTTATTATTGGACTCTAGATTCGTTTTTGCTTGCTTGTGTGTTTTGGGAGTTTCGTTTGGGTCTCAGTTAGTGGGAACTTAAGTCTGTGCTGAGATGATTTCAGAAATACTGACTAGGTCTCGCTTTTCTATGACCCGAAATAATAGATATAAAGATGTTTAATTTGTAATTTAGGTGTGGTGTGGTGTGTAGGTTTGTAGCAAACTGTCGGATAAGTTTGGAAAGCATGGATTGAGGAAACCTACACCAACTGTGAGGAGTCTTGCTTTTCCTGTACGGATGAACGATGGAATGGATGATGGACCGAAAAAGAAGAAGAAGCCAGAGCCAGTGGATGGGCCTTTGCTCACAGAACGTGACTTAGCTAAGATTGAAAGGAGAAAGAAAAAGGATGAACGCCAAAGAGAGGTATAGAGAAGAGCCGGAATTTCCCTTTTCATTGAGATTTTGTTCGTTTTTATTTTTTTTGTGTGATTATTTACTAGAGTTTCTTGTTTATGCAGCTTCAATATCAACAGCATGTTGCTGAGATGGAAGCGGTTAAAGCAGGGATGCCTACTGTGAGTGTCAATCATGACACTGGTGGTGGCTCCGCTGTCAGAGATATTCATATGGATAATTTCAATGTTTCTGTTGGAGGCCGTGATCTAATTGTGGATGGCTCAATCACTCTCTCTTTTGGACGCCATTATGGTGCGTTTTAGCTGTCTGTTCAACCCAAGAAATAGACGAAAACATTCGAGCTTACCAATGGGTACTTGTTTTCTTTGGTTTACTTTGTAGGTCTTGTAGGACGTAATGGTACCGGAAAAACAACTTTTTTGAGGTATATGGCTATGCATGCTATAGAGGGTATTCCTACTAATTGCCAGATATTGCACGTCGAACAAGAAGTCGTCGGTGACAGCACAACAGCCTTACAATGTGTTCTCAACACTGATATTGAAAGAACCAAGCTGCTGGGAGAAGAAATTAATATACTGGCAAAGCAGGTTAGCTACAACTTAGTTTTATTAATAAGGGAGTCATCGCTTCCTGGTATTAGCACTCATCTAGGTGCTTTGTCTTTTTTCGTATCATCTGTCTTTGGTGGTAATGTTGACTATTGTTGGGTTATTTTAAGAGAGAAATGGAGTTGGAAGAACCCACAGCCAAGGATGGAATACCTAGCAAAGACACCGTTGAAGCAGATCTTATGTCTCAAAGGCTTGAGGAAATATACAAAAGGCTTGATGCAATTGATGCTTATACCGCTGAGGCTCGGGCAGCTAGCATCCTTGCTGTAAGTTGCTCTTTACCATTAAAATTTTCTGCTGGCCTTATAGGGTACTTGTTTCTCATGATAACATAGATATAAACAAGACGATATGCATATCTGGTTACAAGTGCGATTGTTGCTTTTAACTCATTACTGCTAACTTGAAAATGTTGTTCTCTATGATATTTTCAGGGGCTCAGTTTCACTCCAGAAATGCAAAAGAAAGCTACAAATACTTTTTCAGGAGGATGGAGGATGCGAATTGCACTTGCTCGTGCACTATTTATAGAGCCTGATTTGTTGTTGCTTGATGAACCTACGGTGTATTTTCTTTATAAGTTTTCCCTAATAAAATCAATCTGTTTCCTTTATATGCTCAAATTTCTGACATTTTTTGCTCTGTTTTGGTAGAACCATCTTGATCTTCATGCTGTCTTATGGCTGGAAACATATCTAACGAAATGGCCAAAAACATTTATAGTCGTTTCACATGCTAGAGAATTCTTGAATACGGTAATTTTTTCTCTCTTGATCTCCATAAAGTTATTATATCCCTAATATCTCTGGACAAGTCTTTTCCTTGTTTTTGGCTGCAGGTGGTCACGGACATCATCCATTTACAAAACCAAAAACTAAGTACCTATAAGGGAAATTATGATATTTTCGAGAGAACACGGGAAGAACAAGTGAAGAATCAGCAAAAAGCTTTTGAATCAAGTGAACGATCACGGTCACATATGCAGGTTTCTTTTCTTTTCTGAATAATGAACTCATGAATTCTGTTCGCAACTTGTCTCTGGTCTGTATAATTGTACTCCGACATTTTTAGTGAGATGCTTAATATCTTGTTTTCTGCTGCAGGCGTTCATTGATAAATTTCGTTACAATGCAAAGAGGGCATCTCTTGTTCAGTCAAGAATCAAGGTGTCGACAGTTTTAACTATATATGTGATTATAGTTTTGGCCATCAGTGGTGCTCAGATATTTTTGTTTCTATGATCCAGGCATTGGACCGACTGGCTCATGTGGATCAAGTTATTAATGATCCTGAGTAAGCGAGTCCCTCCTATATATATGCTTAATCACTTTCAAATGATATTAGAAATTAGAAATCTGCTAAACTATCATTGGATAAATTTGCTACAGAAGCATTCAATGTTTACTCTCAGCTCCAGCTGTTTATACGATAACCTTTTCTCTTTCTTGTCCAGCTATAAATTTGAATTCCCAACTCCTGACGATAGGCCTGGGCCTCCTATAATCAGTTTTAGGTTTGTCATCTTCCAGAAACCAGCTGTCTAAATCTGACACAAAGTTTTCTAATTTTGGTATGATGAGGATCCAAGATCAACAGGATAAATTTTCTTACTCATTTATTATTTGCTACAGTGATGCGTCGTTCGGCTACCCTGGTGGTCCGTTGTTATTTAAGAATCTAAATTTCGGAATAGATCTGGATAGCCGTATTGCAAGTAAGAAACCTCCCCTCGCCTCCTTGATTATGAGTTCTCACAGATGATATATGTTTATAAAGCTTAGGAGTTATTAAACTTTCATCTATGATATGTTGATATCAATACGTACAGCATCAAAGAACATGTAAAACTTAAGTTTTTGAGTCTCGTCCTGGCATTTTAAGCTCTGTATATGGTTTTCTCGTTGATTTCCAGTGGTGGGACCTAATGGTATTGGTAAATCAACTATACTAAAACTTATTTCTGGGGATCTGCAACCAAGCTCTGGAACAGTTTTCCGTTCTGCAAAGGTATGGCAGAAGACTTATCTTTTTCTTACCTGAACTGTCAGTCTGGAATCTATGGGATTACATTTTAGTATACCTCAATCTGTGGAGTCCCCTTGTAGGTATAAGGAGTTGGATTCTGAAACAACATTGATTTTTGAAATCTTCTTTGACAACAATATATGTAATCTTGGTTGTTTTCGTTAGCAAGATTTCTGAGTGCTTGTTTTTCTGCGCTGTTATGGGGTATTGATTTCATTTTCACAGGTTCGAGTTGCAGTCTTTAGTCAGCACCATGTTGATGGACTTGACCTTTCTTCGAATCCTCTTCTATATATGATGCGCTGCTATCCAGTAAGTTCACGCGCCTTTTTTATCATAGTTTTTGTTTGTTTCCGTTAGCATGAGATCATAATCGACTCAAGAATATGTCTGAATGGGTATGTGATTTTTGATGTGGCAGGGAGTTCCGGAACAAAAACTCAGAGGTCACCTGGGTTCACTTGGTGTCACTGGAAATCTTGCACTGCAGCCCATGTACACTTTATCAGGTATATATATATCGGGTGTTTGGAATTCTATAACTACAAAATTCAAGATGCTGGCCATAGAATGAAACTGCATCTACATTTATGTGTTGTGGCTATAGTGAATTGTTGCTTACTAAAGTGTTTATATTTCTTTTGTTGGCGTGAATGGGAAAATAGGTGGTCAGAAAAGTAGAGTGGCATTTGCGAAGATAACATTCAAGAAACCACACTTGCTCTTGCTTGACGAGCCGTCCAATCATCTTGTAAGCTAAATATACATATATGCATCTTGTTTGCTAAAAAGGAAGGATATCAGTTTGCTAAAAAGGAGGAACAATAATCATGACAGGATCTGGATGCTGTGGAGGCTTTGATTCAAGGACTTGTCCTATTCCAAGGCGGTATTTGCATGGTACAATCTCAATCCTTGTCCCCTAAGACAAATCGTTTTATTCAAAGATTTAAGAATGAAAGCAGCAAAAACCTAATAAAATGGTTTGGTATAATATGTGCAGGTGAGTCACGATGAGCATCTAATATCAGGAAGCGTGGATGAGCTGTGGGTTGTATCAGACGGAAGAATTGCACCATTCCATGGAACCTTCCATGACTACAAGAAACTTCTCCAATCTTCATCTTAAGTTGAGCAGAGCTTTGGTGCTTCTTGTATGTTTGTATTCCCCAGATTCCAATGTTGCCTGCCTTTTATACCTGATTTTGCTCTCTCTATATATGTTTTAAGGTTGACAACTAATAAATGTTTAAATCATACCCATAGTTGGACTTGGAACTACACTTGCACTATATAAATATTCACCCTCCAGTCTCCGTAAATCTAGTTGGTCTTTTTACAGTGCCACCTTATTTATATTGCAGATTTACCTGGCAATTTAACAGATTTTGCACATGATGCTTCTATATAACATTAAATTATTAATATAGGCCCAACCAGGATTTGTTTGGTGTTTTGTTTTTTCATTGTTGGGCCACATGTTTAACTCTCAATTGTATTTGGATTTAAGTTATACTATATAGTATATACCAATGCAAAACCTTTTTTGATACTCTTTAAAGTTCAGACTCATTTATAATCATGTTGATCGTTTGGAAGATAATCAGGACTAGTCTAAATACATTACCTGTATATAAAATAAAGATTTTAAGTCAAGTTTTTAAATGATATTTCTGCCAATTTTTGGTTTTTTTATTTGATTAAAAAAAAAAATTTTAAAGTAAAAAAAAAAGGAAAGCGGAAAAAAGAAAGAAAAATGAATTCGACTGGTTTGTTCTTCTTCCAGGCTTTCCATTTCTCTCCATTAAAAACTGTTTTCTTCGATCTTCCTCGTTTGGTTCGCTTGTAACGTAAGTTTTCGTTTTCAAGATTTGTGTCGTTCTCAAAGCCGATTGAATTCAAGTTAAGAAATTGATAAACCCAAGTTCCTACTCCCATTCTATTGTATTCTGAATTCTCCTGTAATGTTTAGATAGCGGAACCCTAATCGAGTCATGAAACCGTTGGATCGCGCCGAAACCCTAATTTCAGGACCTCACTGCACTATCTCCGAGCCGTCATCCCTCAATAATGACTTAGGTGAAGAAGAAGAGTGTGGGTCTGACGAGGAAGAAGATGTTGATTTCAATCCGTTTCTAAAAGATACTCCTTCTCGTGAAGCTTCTTCGAGTTTAAGCTCTGAAGTTGAAACTCTTGATGGTGACATCGTTAATAGCCCCCAAAGCTTAGACGGCAAAGAAGGTAAGGAGGAAATTGCGATGCAGAGTAATGTCTCGTGCGAAGAACCAATCCCTGAGGACTCTCAAAACAATGCACAGAGGGAGAATTCTGATCCCCCTTCTCAAAAAGCTAATGACTTTGTTATAGCAAAAGAGGCACATTCGGCTGATCAAATGACAGTAGAGGCAAATGGAAACGAAAAACAATTATGTGACATTGTCCAAACTCATGAGCAAGTTTTGATGACCGATGAGGAAGATGATGCAATCTGCAAGCGAACTAGAGCTCGGTATTCACTTGCGAGTTTCACTCTTGATGATCTTGAGGCTTTTCTTCAGGAGACTGATGATGAGGATGACATTCCAAATGTTGATGATCAGGAAGAATACCGAAAGTTTCTGGCAGCTGTTTTACAGAGTGGTGATGGTGACGTTCAATTGGTACCAAGTGGAAATATTGATGATGATGATGACGATGTAGACTTCGAGATAGAACTTGAAGAAGCACTGGAGACTGATGACGAGGAAATTATACCGGAAAAGGTCACAACAGGTGACAGCAAAAGCTCTAAGCGACGGCCCGTGACTAGGCAGAAGAGACGGCAAAACATCTCCATTCAGCACCAAAACAATTCTCCGGACCAGGCTGGCAGATTATTAC
The DNA here is from genome assembly GCA_963920545.1 of Lepidium didymum. Taxonomy (NCBI): domain Eukaryota; kingdom Viridiplantae; phylum Streptophyta; class Magnoliopsida; order Brassicales; family Brassicaceae; genus Lepidium; species Lepidium didymum. Next base: position 82,134 of record OY986987.1, on the reverse strand, counting down.
GCCCTCTTGTACCTATACTACCCATTGCACAACCTGCTCGGAGGTTTTCCGCTACTGAATCAATTTCTTCATCAGAAGACAACCCGATAAATGGCTTCACTCAAGCTCAAATGGGAGAATTGCAATGTTTGATTCATGAGCACCTGCAGCTTCTTATCCAAGTGTACTCTCTTTGTGCGCTTGATCATTCACGGCAGCAGATTGGAACCCAAGTCCAAGTACTTATTTCTGAGATGCTCCAACAACAAAGACTTCTGGTCACTGGTTCGAAATCATCGCTTGAAGATATTCTGGATCTAGCTGGAGGATATCTAGTTGATGTTTCTGGCGGTATGTTATTGGTTCAAAGCTAGTGCGCTATATCTCTATATTTGCTTATCTGGTTATGCAATATAATGTTTTTGATTATTAAACCATTGTAGCTGTTCAAGATTATCGACGGTGTCAAGTGGAATCTGGTTCTGATGCTTCATCTCAAAGAGTGCCATTGTTTACACTTCCTCACCAAGAAGTTGGCTGTGAGATTTTAAACAATCCTCTTTCAGCCACTAGTTCAACTAAGTCATCATCAGGTCAGCAGCAATCTAAGAAGACTTTAGCTGCTACACTTGTTGAATCAGCCCGGAAGCAATCTATTGCCTTGGTTCCTAAGGATATCGCCAAGTTAGCTAAAAGATTTTTGCCGTTGTTCAAAGCATCGCTGTTTCCCCACAAGCCACCTGTTGCAGCTGTTGCCAATCGGGTCCTTTTCACTGAAGCTGAGGATGAGTAAGTTCCTTTTCTTTATAATTTTTGTGTACTTGTCTACCAATTAGTGGAAGATTTATTCCTTGTTCTGTTTGAATGCAGATTATTGGCTCTTGGAATAATGGAATTTAATTCAGACTGGAAGGCAATAAAACAGAGATTTCTTCCATGTAAAGGCGAGCATCAGGTAACGAAGTAATGGTTTTTGGGTGACGAAGTAATCAGTTGTTACCTGTCTGTTCTAATACTCCAAACTTGTATTTGTTTCAGATATTTGTTAGGCAAAAAAACCGGAGATCATCTAAAGCCCCAGAAAATCCAATTAAGGTCTGTCATATGCTTAGTTTGGTTTATTTCCATTTGTTTGTATGCTTATCTGTTCCCTAAATTCAGTGTCTGAACTTGTTTGTTGACAAATAGGCATTGTGAAAGAATTTCTTGTATAAGAGCTATATATGCACTTAAAAGAAATCAGTTTACGGACTCGTTGTCATAAAAAATAAAGATGGATGTTGTGGCTAAATTTGGATGATTAATTATAATATGACCATCTTGTATGCTTTTAAATACTTCACTAAAAATTTGGTCGTTCTTGGGTAATATCTACATGATATAGTTAATAGTTTCAAGTGTGCCATGGTTTAACAAAATATGCATTATGCAAAGGAACATTACTTGTTTGGGATGGAGACTGACTAATGGCAACAAAAGAATGTATCTAATTCTGTCCCCGATAAGATGTTTCAACCACAATCTAAGGTTATGCATGGTTTCTCCCATACTGATGTGTATGTGTTTTTTTGCTACCCACAGGCAGTTATGAGGAGGAAAACCTCTCCCCTGACTCCACGAGAGATAGTAAATATACAAGAGGTAGTTTGACAGAGCAGCCTTTTGCAATTTTGATTGGAAATTGTACTTATAAATTTGAATCATCAGGGACTTAAGTACTTCAAATGTGATTGGACGTCTGTGTGGAAATATATCGTGCCGTATCGAGACCCATTATCACTGCCTCGGCAATGGCGCACTGCCCTTGGAATTCAGAAGTCATATAAACTAGATGCTGTGAAAAAGGAGAAACGACGATTATACGATACAAAAAGAAAGTCCAGAGAACAGCTGGCATCTGCAAAAGAGGTCTCTTTCATATCTATGGCCACCACTCAAATAATACAACTATTCCATACTGATTGTGTTAATTTTTGCTTTTTTATAAAAATTGTAGTGTAGCTTTAATTATCTATCATCTTATGTTTCAGGACCGTCATGGTGCCAATGAAAATCAGGTTGGAGATGAAAGTTCAGGTGAAGCATACCTACATGAAGGATTTTTAGCAGAATGTAGGCCTGGCGTGCCAACTCTCTTTTATTCTACTTCTATGAACTCCTTTGACAAGGCAAAGGGTGTCCTGGGTGATAGTCATGAGTCAGTACAAACATGTGCCAGTGAAGGTTCTAAAAATCCTGGATCTTGTGGTGTTGGAATTCTGACTTCTACGCAGAAACTATCATCTTCGTTCATTCCTCTGTACCACCACACATCTGGTACAGCACCCGCTGCCTCAAGAGCATCGATAATTATGCGCCCATATCGTGCTCGTAAACGAAACAGCAGAAGCGTTGTGAGACTAGCCCCTGATTTGCCTCCAGTTAATCTTCCATCTTCCGTCCGTGTTATCTCGCAGTCAGTATTTGCAAAGAATCAGTCTGACACATCCTCCAAAACTCGCATCATTAAGGGTGGCATGTCTGATGTTTCTGGGAGGGGAAATTTGGGTACTGAAACTCCTTGCTTTTCAGCTGATGAAGATGACAATTGTCCCCCACGTGAGAAAGTGGAAGATGTGCCTAGAGAGAGCTCCTCTGGGATGGGCATTAGGAACAATGACTCAGATCTTCAAGTGCATCCTTTATTCTTTACCTCTGGGCATGGACAGATTACATGTTACCCTTCTGACAATCGACCACAGCTGCTAAGTCTATTTAACAGTCCAAGTCAAATCAATCACTCAGTTGATCAATTCCAGAAAAATTCATCATCAAATGAACATGAGACAGCACTTTGCGACAGCGGTTTTCATCCTCTCCTTCAAAGAACGGAATATGAAACGAGATATCTTATTGATAGACGTGTGAACTTAGATCCAGACGTTGGCAAGAAAGGTGAATTATGCCAACTTCAGGATACCTCTGGTGCTGTTGAGGAGAGTTCTATCCCTGGTGATGGTCGTAATGATTTTAGCTTGAAATCTTCTAGTTCTAGCAAACATGGTAAAAATGTTGACTTAGATATCTATCTAAGTTATGTCTCTTCTAAAGTGAACGATTGTGGTAGTGTCTCAGCAGCAAATAGTTCAGACACTTCCGACATCCGCATGCTTCGACGTAATGATGGCTCTATATTGCGTGGATCAACCACACCAAGTGATGACATTAGTAGATGCATTGACGAGATGGCTGATCAATCTAATTTAGGTATAGTGATGGAGCAGGAGGAATTAAGTGATTCTGATGATGAGACGTTGGAAGAACATGTTGAGTTTGAGTGTGAAGAAATGGCTGATTCTGATGGTGAAGATGATTCAGAATGCAAAGAAATCATGGAAATGAAAAATAAGGTAAGTTGTAATTTTTGGTCAGTTATGTACAGTGTTCCCCAGGGACCATATCTGTCTTTGTTAATGCATTAACTTTGCCATCTGCAGGATAACATAAGCTCTGCTGTAGAAGTAGCTTCAACAGATTTTGATTCTGGCAAAGAACTAGGCAAGGATTCTCCAAACAGTCCTTGGTTGAGTCTGGATCTGAGTAACAATAAAGTCAAGGACTTGGAGAAAACAGAGCTAGCAAATGAAACGATCATGGCACAATCTGGGCCTAGTAGATCATGCAAAAAGAGGACACCAGTGAAGAACAGAGATGCAAAATCAAAGGAAGAAGCAGTAGTTTCTCGGTTGAGATTGGGTTCTCTCAACCTCCCTCCAACGAAGAAATCAAGGAAGTGTGCTGGGCAAGTGGAAACAAGTCCAAGTATTGAGACAACTTGAGAAACATCTAGAGCAGCAACAAATGATTAGCTTTTCTCCACTCCAAATTGCTTCCAGGTACAAAGACATCATCATGGCCAATCTGGAGAACTGTGTTCTTTGGGTATACCCTCCTGGAGGTTGCGGCACACATGGAGTTTGCCACTCACAAGGTTAGTTTTGGACATTTCCTTTAGAACCACAAGTACATGGAATTATAAATAATCTATTAAAATTTCTGGGTATAGCTTCGTCGCAGGGTGCAAAGAAGAGTTGTGCATGAGGCAGAAGGAAGAGAATTGGCCTTGAGCAGATCAATGGGATTGTTACTATTACGAATATTTGTATAGAAAAATAAAGAACAGTAGTTTTGATTTTGATATAAATAATAAAAGATTCATGAATGTTTTCAATTTCAGCAATATTAATGAAATACCAGAAATGAAGATCCTTTTGTCTTTTTTGATCAAGGATCAATGGATTCTCATGAAAATCATAACATTGAGTAATCGAACAAACCAAAACATCAACAATTTCCAACCTGACCTCCAAATGATTCCGCAGTACTTTATTTATATTTCTTAGATTGTAATCAGTAGTTTGTATATTGAAGCTTGATTTCACAGTAGAGTATTAGGTTTCTTGTTACCTACTTCTAGGGAAATGCTTTTTTTTATGTGTTTAAACATGTAAAAAAAAACTGAAAAGTACATAAATGTTAACAAAATCTAGAAGCAGTAATATGTATTTTTATTATTATTTTATAAGAGATAACAAATTAAAGATCCAAATAATGTTAGGGTTTCTTGTTAGCTAAAATAATGTTGATTGATCACACAAAATATATATTTAAAAAAATAATATATATATATTGTGTGTGAAAACATGCATATATAATATTTATATTAGTTTATAGCATAAATTATTGACAAAGATGTTGGCACATAAGATGATATTGTTGGTGAAGCAACATAAAATCTTCAATTAACATCTTTTTAGAACTTTTGGTTTGGTCAATATAATTAGCCTCTTAAATGGATTTAGAAGACGAGCATCAGGCAACTCATACCGACTCTTGGAATAATGAAATTTAACTCAAAATAATAAAAGAACAGTTTCTTCCATGTAAAACCGATCACCAGGTATTCCATCAATAAATATCTACAGAATTAGGAATGATTTTTGGTGACAAAGTAAACATGAAGTATTAATTGGATTGCTCTTGCAAATGAAGTATTTCTATCATTAAATTTGTTTTCATGCCAGAAACTTATAAATTTGAGCTTTTTGTCCGAGCATAAATCTGTTGTTAACTCTTGATTTGAATGTCTTTGCGGTTTGATGAGGTTTTATCTATCTGGTTGATGATAAAGATTTGAAATACATGTCTGATATAATACTTTTGACTTATATTTTTTCAGATATTTGTTTGACACAAAAACTGCATATCATCAAAAGCCATAGAAAATTCAATTACAATTCATAGATTCTAATGAAAAATAAGTTTTTAAACAAAAATATCTCTTTAAATCAGCAAATTAAATACATATTTTAGTTGAAAATGATTATTAGAAGGCTATAGTCCAATGATTTTGATGAAAAACAACTTTTTAAATCAAAAATAACTTTTAGAATCTTTAAATCACAAAAGTAAAAAAATTTAAGTTGAAAATAAGTTATAGAAAACTATAAAAATTGACAATCTATAAATTACCAATGTAAACACATATTTGAGAGAAAATGATGTTTAGAAGGCTAAACGTCACAGATTTTGATGAAAAATAAGTTTGTAAATCAAAATTTTTTGAAATATATAAATTACCAAAATAAACACATCTTTGAGTGAAAAATAATTTTTAGAATGCTATGTCCATAGATTCCGATGAAAAATAAGTATAAGTTTTTAAGCCAAAAAAATATGGAATCTATAAATCACCAAAATAAACACATATATTTGTTAAAAATAAATTTAGAAGCCTATTTTGAGCCAAAAATAAAGATTCTAAAAGTTATTTTTGATTTAAAAAGTTGTTTTTCATCAAAATCTATAAATTACAAAAACACTTTTTGGTGAAAATTTTCTAAATCTATAAATTACAAAAACAAACACATATTTAAGTGAAAAATGAATTTTAGAAGGCTATTGTCCACAAATATTGATGAAAATAAGTTTTTAAGCTAATAAATTTTAAATTATAAATTATCAAAATAAACACATACTTGAGCAAAAAAAGATTTTCACAAGGTTATAGTCCATAGATTTTATTGAAAAATAAATTTTATGCCCAAAAAATTAAAATCTATAAATAACAAAAATAAACACATATGTCAGTGAAAAATGGTTTATAGAAGGCTATAGTCCATTAATTTTGATGAGTAATAAACTTTTAAGCCAACAAATTTAAAATCGATAAATTATCAAAATAAACACATATTTGAGTGAAAGTTAATTTCTAGAAGACTTTAGTCTATAGATTCTGATGAAAAATAATTTTTAAGACAAAAAAATAGAAAATTTAGAATAACCACAATAAAACCATATTTGAGTGAAAGATAATATTTAGAAGGCTATGGACCATAGATTTGTCTGAAAATAAGTTTTTAAACAAAAAAAAAGAATTGAAATTATAAATTACAGAAATAAACACGTGTTTGAGTGAAAATGATATTTAGAAGACTATAACCCATAGATTCTGTTGAAAAGTAAGTTTTTAAGCAGAAAAATTGAAAAGCTATAAATTATTAAAGTAAACTTATATTTGAGTGAAAAATAACTTTTGGAAGGCTATAGTCCATAGAGTGTAAAGACAAATATTTTTTTAAGGAAAAAACATATAAAAATATTTAAATCACCAAAATAAATACATATTTTAGTGAAAATTGATTTTTAGAAGGTTATAGTCCACAAATATTGGTGAAAATTAAGTTTTTAACCTAACAAATTTTAAATCTACAAATTACCAAAATAAACACATATCTGAGTGAAAAATGATTTTTAGAAAGCTATAATCCATAGATACGGTGAATATAAGTTTTTTAAGCCAAAAATATAAAAACTTTAAATCACCAAAATAAACACATATTTGAGTTGAAATTGATTTTTAGAAGGCTATTGTTCATTGATTTTGATGAAAAATAAGTTTTTAAGCTAGAAAGTTTTTTTTTTTTGTCAATCTTACTCTTATAATTGGATCGATAAGCCCCGATCCATAGCCAAACTTCATATCCTAAAATCTTACTTTTTTTTTCTTCTCCTTGCATCGGAGAGAAATCGAACCATGGTACCTGAAGATTTGTAAAGTGACCATTACTACTGGACCACCTGTCCTTGGCAGCCAGAAAGTTTTAAATCTATAAATTACCAATAAATCTATAAATTATTTATGGTCTATAGATTGTTAATAAAAATAAATTTCCCATGTTTATAAATTAACGAAATAAACACATATTTGAGTGAATTCAGCTGATGCCCAAAACACTTTACTCAATAATTGCTTTGATGAATTCAGCTGATAAGCTTTTGTCGTCATCTCTAAGTGTCTCATCGTTTATGCATTCACTTGGCATAAACCCATCTTCTTTCATTCTTCTACACAGCTTGTCTGCTTCATGCCGTAGGCCTTTCCTACACAATCCTGATATCATTGTAATGTATGCTATTGCATCATGCTTCACTCCTTTGAGAGGGAGGCAACGAAATAAACACCAAGCCTCTTTCACCTTATTAAATTTACACATCCCTTGAATGATGATATTATATGTAACGATATCAACATCCAATGCCCTCTTTTGCAGATCCTCTACCATTACCAATGCTTTCTCTATCTTCCCATTACTACATAGACAATCTAACAAGATGTTGAAGGTAACAATGTCAGGAGGCACACCACAATCAACCATCCGATTGAAAACCTTTTGAGCTACATTAAGTTTGCCCACTTGACAATAACCGTGGATAAGAGTGTTGTAAGTGAATGTGTCGCCAACCAATCCTTCATGAGTCATCTCGCAAAAGAGTTTCATCCCATCTTCTACCCTCTTGAACTTACAAAATCCTTTTATGAGAGTATTATAGGTCACTAAATCCGGTAAACAGCCTTTGCTGACCATCAAATCAAACATAAGTTTGGCCTCACCTATTCGACCATGAATGCAATATCCATTGATGAGTGAATTGTAAGTCCAAATGTTAGGATCTACAGATCTTCGGATCATCTCCTTGTAGAAATTCTTAGCCTCTAAAAGGTTCTTCTTTTTCACAAATATATGGATCATTGCACTGAAAAATGTCACATTAAGATCGATCTCCCTCTTGATCATATCTCTTAGAAGCCGAGCTGCATCGCTCCATCTACCTGAGATACACAGGCCACTTATCAGGGTGTTGTAAGTAACAGCATCTGCTCCGATTCCTTTCTTCTCCATTTCGTTGAAAATCTCAAGGGCGTTATCGAAATCTCTGTTTTTGCAAAGACCGTTAATCAGAGTGTTGTATATGACAAGATTAGGTTCAAATCCCATATCTGCCATAGAATGAACGAGAGATACTGCCTCCTGAAACCTATTTCCCTGACAGAATCCGTTGACCAGAGAGCCAAGTGTGATAATGGTCGGCTGATACCCAAGTTTCATCATCTTTCCAAGAACAGCTTGAGCTAGTGAGAGTCGAGAACATTTACAGAAACAATGTATCAAGATAGTGCAGATATAAAGATCATGTGAAATTCCAAATTTTTCCATCTTGTGGCAGAGATAGATGACAATATCAAACTCGTTCATCTTAGCAATGGCAGTCAAAATTCTACCGAATTCAACAATGGTAGGAAGGGGACGAGATTGAAGCATCTCAAAGAACAAACCAAATGCATCATCCAACTTGATAGACTGAAGTTCAGTTCTCTTTCTCACTCGGTATTGAGTCGCACCAGAAAAAGGTCGAGCACAAATCGAAGGACAAGTATCGGGATTGTTACCTCTCTCCAGAAGAAATAAATTCCGGCGTAAAAACCTCTTCGCCGTTGAAGCAAACGCAATAGATCTCGGCATCCAAATTTGGATTGCTTCGTTCTCATAAGATCTTCGCCGTGGAGGACGCAATCGCAGTCAGAATCAATCTCCGCCGCATCCAAAAAGCAGAGATGATTGAACCAAATAAAACGATGTCGTTTTGGTGGAGAAACTCTTACCACTCTCGCAGGTCAACTTTAATTAAATTTGTTAGAAGAAGTCGTAGTAGTCCCTAATTATTGTTATTACAAAAATTATATTAAAAATCGGCCAAAATAAATTTGATAATCAAAGGGAGACCCATAACATCCGTAAAAGGTTCAACCTTTGAAATTTGAAATGCTCAAACTCTCATCTCCAGAATTTGAAGAATTTAATGAAATTGAGTTGATTCATCTTTTGAGTGTAATGACAAGAGAACCAATCATTTATATATATGCTATTTTTAATCATCTGCATTAAGTTAAAGTAAGATTTGTGTTTTGTTGATACTCAACTTGAAGCCTCATTATGCAAAAGTATGCATTTGTATTTGTATTTCAAAATGATTATCCTTGATTTACTCGGATTCATATACACAAACATAGTTGATAGTTCCAAGATGAGGAATGTTGCATTTGATATGTTTCTCACCTTCCATTAATTAACATGATCTCTCTCATCCCTCCAATGTTCATTGTGGCCTCTTCTAGCTTGTGGAACAAGTATGTACTTTCACTATACACTCTGATCACCTTATATAATGCTTCTTCTACTTCTTCTTCTTCTTCTTCTTCGTCTCTTGTAGCAATACATATGCGTACCAATAATGTAGTGTTAATCGCGAGGTTCTCTCCAACAGAGCAGCATGACGAGGCATCGCCTTACAATGTATAATCTCGATCTGGTCTCCTTCAAGGAACGACTTGGTGTCAGCTTGACGCTGTTGTTCTTAGCCTGCTTTGATGACTCCATCAACTTCACTCTCCCCATCCAAAATTAGTAACTTTTATCTCCCCTTTAATATATAGTTAGTTGGTTCAGAGTAAGTAAGTACATGTCTTCTTCTTCTTCTTCTCTAAGTTGTTACTTTAAGATGAATGTGAAACCAAGAGATCCTGAGCCTAAGACTTCAAACTAGGGCTTCATTGGGTTTCTGGTTTCAAGGAATTCTTGTCGTGCTGCATATTACTACTCAGGTCTACTAGGATGATCAGTCTCTGCAACCAACCGTCCAGAGTAAGAACCGTTACTATTAGAGTCTTTTTCTCATAAAAAAGACAAAACAACATAATTCGTCTCTTGTCAGTTTCAACAACACTTGTCTCTTCATTCATTCCATCTTTCTCTGCTTTTTGACTGCTTTGCTTCTGGTCAAAAGTGTTTAGGCCTAACATTCAATACAAACCCCTGATTTTAGGCATGCTTAGCTCTTACTTAGATCCGTTACCCCATTCAGATCTACCTCAAAACAATTTTTGCTATATATATTTTTATCACATTTAGAACTTATAAAAATGTATTTTTTGACTAAAAAATACTCCCAAGAGATTGTGTTAGAGCCATTACTATATATGACTCCATACTTTACAACATGACCCATGCACAAACCTAATTAGGAACACCAAACACAACTCCTCATTTTCATACTTTGTTCCCTTTTCATAGTAAAATAACATAACTGAAATCGATCGATAGTTAATTAATCGTAAAAGATCTTTCTACCTTTACAAAATCTTCAATAATATATGGTTAAACAAATATAGTTTTTCAAATTGGGAGGTTGAATCTGACTAGGATTCTCACAGCTGGGAGACGTTTCATATATAAATCCATAAAGCTCATGCATCTCGTGGTTGAGTTTGATCAATGAAACTCGTGCTTACTTATAATAATGTGATTAATATTATATATATATGAAAAAGCAAGATACGATTGTGTTAGTTTGCATGCATCAGTTAAGGACATTGCTCAGGTTTCATACTCGATGTGCTAATCAGCAATTGAGGTCTTTAAAGCTATTGATAGAGCGGTAAAGGACATTGCTCTGGCGAGACTGCAGAGAAAGTCATGTTTCAACCTTCTATCCTTATGGTTCGAATTTGAATGATCATTATAAAGTCTGTTAACTTATCTGTAAGCAATCAGAGGTGTTAGTTTTTCACCATCTGTTTCCAACTTGCTCTGTTCTTGTAACAAAACTGCCACTTTTATATTATTTTTTTGTCAAATAAAAGCTTCATTAAATTGGATCTTAAATGTTCTCATCTGCCACATTGGCAACAACAAAAGACCTTAGGATTGCCTTAGCCTTAGCATCAGACTCAACATTGAGAGTGCAGAATATAAACTCAAAATCTATAGATTCAAAGAAAGGGAGAAAGTAGGTAACATCCGTAAGGATGTCTGATATCTCCGGAAGATTTATTCCATTTTTAATGGTTGTGATAAGATTGGAAGAGTCAGATCGAAAGACAATCTGATGATACTTGTTGGCCAATGCATCGACACATCACAGCTCTGATAGCCAAAGCTTCTGCTATTAATGGTGACGATACATATTCCTGGACCAACACTTCACATTTAGGTGGGTCCTTTCCTGATTTGATGATCCATGTTGTGCCCGCCACACATTTCCTTTCATTCCACGCGGCGTCCGACCAACAGATTGCCTTTGGGTTAATCAGGTTTGAATCGGTATAACCCCCTTTTGATTTTTTTAGTCTTGTTGTTTCCTGAGCTTCTTCCCATTCCTTAGCCGCTACTATTGCTGAGGAGAGAATTTCTTCTGAGGGTTGCATGATTTTTTTGAAAACCATTTGATTCCATGATTTCCACAGTGAATAAATTAGCCAAGCAGCCAAAGGGGTCTTAGTAATTCCAATCGGGGGTAATACTTTGATTACCTGAAGGTTTCTCCATATCATAGGGAAGTTGTTGAAGTTGATAGGAAGCGTACCAACAGCAAATGGAGCTGCATTCCATACCTAAGCAGCTACCAGACAGGTAAATAGCACATGTTCTAAGGTCTCTTCCTCTCCACACCTTTGACATTTTGGATCCACATTAATCTGTCTTATGAGTAAATTTTCACTTGTCGGTACAGCTCGGTTGAGACACTTCAAGATGAAAAATTGGATTTTTGGTTGTAGCGGAATAGCCCACAAATCCTTAATCCAGTCAATACCCTCTTCAAGGCCAGCATTAAAGGTATTAAGTTTAGTCTCCATTGCCCACTTAAAGCCATCTTTAGCCATATACAAACCATTTGGGTTGCGGATCCATATTATCCTATCTTCGTCTTGTTGAATACTTAGTTGAATGTATTTGATCTCTTCTTCCAACAATGGCAATGTATTCCTTATCTTTTCGCAATTCCATTCTCTTAAATCCCCTTTGATCAAATTTGAGACTTTTAAATTCATATATTGCTCCTTAGGTGGTCCAAAAATTGGCTTCTGAGAAGAAGTGGATAACCAGTTATCCTCCCATACATTGATGCTTGATCCATCACCAACAGTCCAGCCAAGGTGTGACTTAATTAAGCCTCTTCCTTTTAGGATTCCCTTTCAAGCGTGTGAACATGAGGTAGGAATCGCCACATTGAAAAAATTTACCTCCTTGCAATATTTGGCTAGTAGCATTCTTGCTAGCAAGAATTCTGGGTTTGTTAAGATTCTCCAAGAAATTTTTGCAACTAATGCCAAATTGAATGCTTTAATGTCCTTGAAACTCAAACCACCCTTCACTTTTGGCCTAGTTAACTTGCTCCAAGCTATCCAAGATAGACTATTTGATTCCATAGACTTGTCCCACCAAAACCTAGTAAGTTCTGATTGAATTCTCTTGCAAATGGAGGCAAGAAGCAAGAAACATGTCATTGCATAAGTTGGTATTGCACTTAACACAGTTTTTAACATTGTGTTTTTTCCTGCAGGTGATAGGAATTTGGAAGTCTAATTAATGCGCCTTTGGTGAATTTTGTATATGATCGAATTGAAAATGTCCCTCTTCCTTCTCGCAAAGTGTTCAGGTAACCCCAAGTACTTTCCTAAACCTCCTTCTTGGGAAATCTGCAGCTTTTCTTTTATCTTAATCTTCATATGATGTGGCATCTTTCTTGAGAAAGTGATTGCCGACTTCTGTTTATTAATTAGTTGACCATATACTGATTCATACTTCTTGATTATATCTTGTATGGCTGCTAGATTCCTCTCATTACTCTTGAAGAAAAGCATCGTGTCATCTGCAAAGAGTAGATGATTAATTCTTGGTCCTTGCCTAGAGATTCTCAAACCAGGTAAACTCCCCTGACTACACAATATGAACACATAGGGCGAAATATAGTCTCTTTGTCTAATCCCCCTTGATAGGATTATATGCCCTTTAGGTTCCTCATTAATTATGACTGAGTATTGGATTGTATTGATGCATTGCATCAGCCACTGAATAAATTTCTCTTGGAATCTCAGTTCTTCCATCACTGCTTTAATGAATGATCATTCCAATCGGTCATATGCTTTAGTAATATCCGTTTTTACAGCAATAACATCATATTTACTAGCTTGTGATGTATTTAACGAATGCAGGAGTTCATGAGTAATAAGGACATTATCTTTAATGCTTCTACCTTGAACTGCCACTTTCATATATATATATATATATATATATATATATTTACATTTTATCCATCACACTATTAAAAGTTCAATAATTTTATAACATTAACAAATGTTTAAGTAATTTTAAAGGATATATCGCCCTCTTTAAGTTACAAGTGCAATATGTGTTCAACGTTACTTTAATCACAAAGTTGAAAGAATATTCGCTCGTTCCGCTTGGATTTCTTGGTTATCGACTTTTTTAATCTTATTTTTGTCTAAATCCAAAATCTTATCATATAGTTATGTAACTGTCTAAAATCAGAACTGATGAAAACTATAGATATTAATATTTAACCTTTTAACCAAAGTTATATTACAGGACCAAGGATATATGATGTTGTAAAATTAACTATATCAAGATTGTTACGCTTGCTATATACCAAGTAGGTTAGTAAGTAATTAAAATGACAAATATTTATTTTAACCAAACTTCAAAATCACAAAGATAAGTCCTTGAATATTTGCTAATATGAAATCGTTCTTGCGTTTGTGCGTAGCAGCATAATCAAGGATGGATATTCTAATCACACCTACTATCAAAAAACTTTTTGGAATTATATGTTAAGATATTTAAAAACAAAGTTTAGGTCCGTTAACAAATATTCATGAAAGAAAGAAGTGGCAAAGTGTGACAGAATATTCTAGCCATTCAATAAATAATTGGGAAATTTGTATGAAATGCCACTTTTAAATTTTTAATTATCTGAAATGTTATCTGTTTTGAATCTTATACAAAATGTCACATTTCATGTTTCAATTTTTGGAAAATCCTTTTTTAGGGCATTGAATTGCAACATGATGAACCGTATAAATGTTCATTGTAGACAGCACTGTATGTTATGTCCATGGTAAACTATATAGATGTCCACCCATAGACAGTAAATGTATGTCTACCGTAAAATTATTATATATATATGTGGTAGACAGTATTATTGTCTACCATAGACAGTTTGCTATATTATGTCTTTACACAAAATACCACATTTTCTCAAAAATATGTATTTTGCACAATTTAAAATATAAAAAAGGCATTCTATACAATTTTCTCAAAATAAAATAGGTTGCAAGTTGTGTATAGTTTATGAGCAAAGGCTATGAATAAAATGTAGAATGTGATTGGTTTGCAAAACAATATAAAACAAAGTTGTAAATAGAGAGAAGAAGTGAACAACTCTGTTTTGGCAAGTTGGTAATTGAATTACACAAACCTAACACGTTTTATCATAAAGTAAAGATTCCAACCATTAATTGTCAATATCATTCCAATTCCAAAGGTGGAGGAGTCTCTTTTTTTAATTCTCATTAATTATACATTTATATAAACTTTATTGTATATTCAACATCTCACCCAACGATCCATATTTTATAATCATAAAATATGAAATAATGTATGGTATGTTTAGAAAGAGACAACGTCTCCCAAGGTGGAGGAGTTTTTTATATTATTTACTCCATTTCATCTATTTTAGTTTTATCTCTACTAACCTTTCTTCTTTATTTTTTTCCTACTATTATAATATATATCCTTGCAAAGTTTAATTAATCTTTAGAGGTTGTACCACCCTAAAGCAAAACTCAATTTTTCTTCCATAAAGTTTCATAATTGTAACATCAATCATTGATAATATTTACGATAGATTCACAAAAATGTAAATCATTGTTTCTTGACGCAAATCTACTTTCGAATTCGAATATAGTGAAAGAAAACAATCTAACTATATTCATATTTCTAGATTCGTCTTCCGTAACATAACATTGTTTTACTTTTTGCAAGTTTTTCTTTATATAGGTTCAGTTTTCTGCAAATGAATCCGTAAATATAAGGTGAAAATTGTTTATAACTATGAAGGTAATTAATTGTGTAGCACGAATTAGATGGATCGTTCAAGAGCTGCAAATAAGACACATGTACATATAGTTTGGAAGTTGAATCATATTAAAATAAAATAAAAAAGTATTAATTATAAGAATAAAAATGAGTGGAATTGTTAGTGGGTAGTAGTTGGATTTGGGTAAGATTACTTTATGAGGATATTCAAATTCAGCTTTAAAGATCTTCTTCTTCTTCTCATTCCATTTGAAGGATTTGGATTGGATCCTCCAAGAACACGTTGATAAATTAGCTTACTCTATTGTGCGATTCCCAATAATAGAATCCCAACCACATCATTTTTTCTTCAGCCACTAGAAAAAAGAGAAAACTAACTACGAGACTATCTACTTTAAGGTGGTCTCAGCTTAAACACTTAACTATGAGTTTGAGTCCTTTTGATGCATTAAGATCCTATATACACAAGTTCTAACTTAGTAAATTAATGAATAAAGGAAGGAAGGAAGGAAGCTTTTGATCACTAAAAGAACAAAAGAGAAAGAATTACATGAAAATTCTTTTAAAGAAAAATGATTATTAGTCTAATAAACTCAATCTAAATTGATGATTGAAGAATGATAATGGGGATAGAGTAGGGCATCAAAATACCTGAACTTTTCAATAGAGTGTGTGACGAGGTGAGACTTCATATTCTATATATTTCTATATATAATTTGGTTTCACTATAAACTACGGGGAAATATTAAGTAAAAAGAGGGGACCATGGAAATAAAATGTAAGAAGATTCGAAGAATAATAGCGTTAGAAAGTTAGAGATGATTGATAAATAGAGATTAGTGTTACACAAAACATGGCACTATCTATGCAACATTTGTTTCTGCTTCTTTCATTTTTGGAACATTATGCTTTGTAATATGTATCACCCAATATTAATTTTTGCTTAGTGACTCATCTTCCTCTTTAATTATTCTTTTAGTCAATTAGAGTTGGCTAACTAAACCATTCTTTTATGCACATTATTCCTGCTTTCTTTTGTTTTTATATACTCTCTTTAATTCTAATTTAACTGGTTTTGCGTAAATAGTAATAAATAACAATTGAAGAAACATAGAAAAACGTTGTCTCCTTTCTCCGCATCTCTCATCCGTTGTTCCTTAAAGACATAACACTATAAATACACTACGACACATCTCTCTCTTTTATAACAGAAACCTATACAGAAAATAGAAATAATGATAGAGACGGTTAAGCACCTGATCGGCTCCGGTGGTCCCAGTGGATTTGGGTCGAGATCGACTGCTGATCAAGTCACTTCTCACTCTGATCTCCGATCTCTCACTGCCATCATCACTGGCGCTACTTCAGGGATCGGAGCAGAGACGGCTCGTGTTCTAGCTAAGCGTGGAGCGAGGCTTGTGCTTCCTTCTCGAAGCGTCAAAACCGCAGAGGAAACCAAGTCACGTATCCTCTCGGAGTTTCCAGATTCTGAGATCATTGTTATGCATCTTGATCTCAGCTCTCTTTCCTCCGTTCGTCGATTCGTCTCCAACTTCCAATCTCTTCATCTCCCACTCAACATCCTCATGTAATTCATTTATACTTTACTTAATCATCATCATCAGCATATATATTAATCTCCGGTGAATATTTTCATTCTAATGATTATTTTACTATGATTATAATCAGAAACAATGCCGGAAAATATGCTCATAAGCATGCCATCTCAGAGGACGGCGTGGAGATGACCTTTGCCACTAATTATCTCGGTAATTCACTTTTTAATTTAAATTAAAGAATTAGTTAAGACTTAAGCTAACAGAGCAGCGTATTATGATTTTGGCAGGTCATTTTCTACTGACGAAACTGTTGTTGAAGAAGATGATTGAAACGGCGGCTGAAACCGGAGTTCAAGGCCGTATAGTCAACGTCACGTCGGTGATCCATAGCTGGTTTTCTGGCGATATGTTTCAATATCTCGCCGATATTTCTCAAACCAACAGGTACTTTTTTTATTAATTATTTAATTAGTTAACAAGTACAACAACGAATCATCATTAATTCCTAATCAAATAATAGTTATTCTCATCATTACGCTTGTGCAATTTATTATTCAATATTATTATACAACTTAAAGGAGATGCGACGACAAAAATAAACGCCGTCGTCCTCGTCTTTGATTTATTTATTACTTAGTAATTGTAGAGATGAGATTTAAGGAATTACGACGTTTGACCCGTTTTGGCTTGCGTTTTGTTAGGAGTTACGACGCGACCAGAGCTTATGCTCTCTCCAAGCTCGCCAACGTGCTCCACACAGTCGAGCTATCCAGGATTCTCCACAAAATGGATGCAAATGTGACTGCCAACTGTGTACATCCAGGAATAGTGAGAACACGTCTGACCAGAGATAGAGAAGGCTTCATCACAGATTTAGTGTTTTTCTTGACCTCCAAGCTATTGAAGTCTGTTTCTCAGGCAGCAGCAACGACGTGTTACGTGGCAACAAGCACAAGACTGAAGAACGTGAGTGGCAAGTATTTCACAGACTGCAACCAAGCAAGGACCTCTAAATCAGGATCATGCCATCTTAAAGCTCAAAAACTATGGACTGCTTCTGAGTTGCTGCTTTCTTCATCCTCCTCCACTCCCAATTATGCTTCTCTCCCTAAACTTCAACTCCGTTCTCTTTAACCAATATCCATCCTATCTCTACTTTTATCCATCTATACATTATATATATAGCTTTGTACGTAGTTAGGTCTACGAATATATATAAAATATAGAAGAATATGTGTGGGTCATGTGTATAATTAAGCCTGGCTGCTTATATATTTTTTTATTGTTCTGGTTTGTCTACATGTATAATATAGTTGCACGGTTTTGTAAATCCTAACTTGTTATGTTCACTAGAAAGCATTAATATAATTAGATATCCCCGGAAACAAAGCCTAATCAAGAAAAGCTATGATAAAATCTAGATAAAACTAAGAATTAAACAACCAAAGCAAAATTCAAAGAATCGCAAGCCCGCAATGAAAGAACTAGGACACCATATGGCAATCGAAGACCGAAAATGAATGTTGAAACCTCTTATAGCAAATAGAAGCACCTCATATACGAATATCGAAACTTCTGAACCGGCAACGAAAAAAAGAACAAAAATTGTTTGTTTTAGCCCTAATTTGTTTCTGTCTTATGATCAATGGAATGTAGTTTTGTCCACAAGGCAAACACGGTTAGTTTGGTTCGAAATTATAAAGTATTGTTCTTATACCGAATTTTGGTTTGTTAACCATCTCTTCCTTCTTCAGTCCAAATACAATGCTAGTCACTGCTATACAAATGGGCTTTTTTAGGCCCATTAACTACTCAAAAAGGCCCAAGGCGCTTAGCCCTAGACCCTCTCTCCTTCTTTCCCCATTGCTCTGGTTCATTTGACAATCGAGCTCCGGCTGAAATGGCGAATGCTCAGAAAGTCTTCACTGTAGATACCCTAAGAACTGCAGCTAAGCAGTCCCTCCGTTGCCTCGTCGCTCCCGTCCGTCTCCGTCGAGCTATCAAGACATATCTTCGTGAGGAAGATGATCCGCACATTCGGAAGAGGGTGCGTCAGTTATCCGAGTCATTCCAAGATATTAAGGACACGAATTTGCTGCTACCTGAAACCACGGCGAAGAGTCTGGCTGATTCCATCAACTCGGTAGAGACCAAGCGATGGAAAATATAGACTGCTTATGGAGATAGCGGACTGCAATACAGGGACGGTGAGACTGCAGCTTACATTACAGGGACAGAGTTCTCATTGAGGTACCTTCTTAATTTCTACTTACGTGAATGTTATTAGTTCATGCTGATCAGTCCTGGGCTTCTGCAATATGTGAGAGTTGTGTAGATAGTTGAACTTTGAGCTTATTTAAAGACGGTTTCAACTTCTTATATAACAGATTCGACGAAGGTTACCGGATTTCGCTCCCACAAGAGTGCTGGATTTTGGCGCCGGCACTGGTTCAGGTTTCTGGTGAGGAAATTAGTGTTTTCCCATTGACATTTCTTTATACATGTTTTCTTTTTAGGTTCCTGATTCTTTGTAACATCTTATTGGGCAGGCAAAGAGGTTTGGCCTAAGTCTGTGGATAAAGTAAATATAGTGGAACCATCTCAATCGATGCAGCGTGCAGGACGTAACTTAATCCCAGGGTAATTCACTTGATAGTTTCTGACAAGGCTCTTAATACTTTTAGTCCATTGTTTGATTCTGATCTTACTGTTGTTATGAATATGAAAGGCCTCAAAGATTTGCCTCTGATCCATGGGTATACTAGCCTGCTAGCTCTGTATAAAGAGATCAACAAAAAGTCTGAGCGGAAGCATGATCTTGTCATTGCTGTGGGTTATCTCTTTTATCTGTCGCATCAGCTGTGATTCTTGTCTATAAGTTTGGTTTTGACTGATAAAATAAATGTTTTCCTGTGGTGCTCAAGTCCTATGTGCTAGGGGAGATACCATCTCTGAAAGACAGGATTACTGTGGTTCGCCAGCTCTGGGACCTTACAGATGATCTATTGGTATGGTTTTTAGTTTTTCATCTTTCATTCTCCTCAGTGACTTTCAGATAATATCTCTGTGTGCACTTTCATTTAATTTTGTGCTTAACTCTTTCTTTTCGTAAATTGTGTTTGAACAGGTTTTGGTTGAACCAGGAACGCCTCACGGTGCTAATATTATATCTCAGATGCGGTCGCATATATTGTGGATGGAGAAGAGGGTAAATTGATTTGCTAACACAGATATTCATGCTCAGCTGATAAGCTGTCTCTGTTGTCGAAAGTTAGCTATCTTTTCTTCTTATTTTCAATGCATTCATTATGTCTTAGAAACTGCGTAAACTGGAAAAGAAAATGAAGAAAGATGAAGCTAGGAAGGAGGTGCTCGATCTCAAATCTGGTGCGCATATTGTTGCTCCAGTAAGTGTCAATATCCATCCTGAAATACTCTCCTCCAGTTGTCAAAACACTAGTCAATCACTTGATGTTACAGTTTTTATGAACACAATTACATAAATGTATTGTAACACAAAGAAGGGGGTTGCAAATGCAGTGCCCTTATGATGGAAAGTGCCCGCTGGAGAACACTGGAAAGTACTGCCATTTTGTTCAGCGGTTGCAGAGAACTTCGTCTCAACGTTCCATGTTGTTGCTTGGATTTATTTAGGGGAAATATATAGGTTTTCGTCAGCTTAATCTTTGCTGATGACTCCAAACCCAAACCTTAACCTTTGCAGCGTACAAAAGGTGTTCCCCTACGTGGGTTTGAGGATGAGAAGTTTTCTTTTGGGGCTTTCAGGAAGGAGAGGTCAACGCCCACGGTTGGTAGTTTTGTAATTTTGAATGATTATCTTTATTATCTTTTGAGAAACGTTGTTAAGAAGAAATTATTCGGTTATGCCTTGGATTTAGTGAGCCCCTCACATTGATCCAAGAGCATACGACTCTGACAGCATGGATGAGGAAGAGGAACAAGAAGACGTTGAAGGTACTGATGAGGATGAGGAAGAAAATATTGAAGAGGAAGAGGAGGGTGAGAGGGCTAGTGTAGGCGGTGGATGGGGAAGAATCATATTTCCTCCATTTCGGAAAGGGAAACAAGTGACGTTGGATATGTGTGTACCAACAAAAGAGGACGGGTCAGAAGGAGCATTTGAAAGGAGAGTGATAACAAAGAGTAAGAACCCAGATCTTCATTTGCAGGCCAAGAAATCATTTTGGGGAGACTTATGGCCATTAACGAGTCGACAAGAAAGTGGCAAAGAGAAGTAAGTAGATGTTGAGTAGTGTCGGCCAGATCAAGAGCAGAAATGGGATGCTTGACCTTTAGTCAAGTATTAAAAGACAATTTCCCACACAAAGGCAGAAAGTGTAGTTACAATTATGATATATTATTCTCCAATAAACAGCAGTAACATTTTTGACAACATACAGTACACGTTACCAAAAACAGAGCACAAGATACCTTTTAGACATCTGCGTAATGAGTGCGTGTGTGTGTATAGATATTATATACCTAAAAGGCATAAAACCTTCAAACAAATAAAAGAATCCTAACTATTAACTTGTCTATGTCTTTTAGACCCGAACTGGCAAACCGTAGTTGTTGAGTACTCTTATCCTTCCATCCCAAGTCGCTGTCACCATCACAAGCCCCCATAGGTGAGGCTGCCACACACTCCTCAGAAGCTTCAGCTTTCCTCTGTTGTTCTTTGCAGAATCTTCCAGCTTCTCTTCAGGCCACGTTGTTGACCCTTTTCTTGGAGAGAAACAATCCACTTTCGGTGTCTTCATGTCCAAATCTGTTATACAGTCTGACAAGCTGTCCCTGATTCCTTTTCTTAGCCAAGGTAAGGCCACCGATGTATTGTGCGCAAGAAAGCCCTCGTAAGACCGGATGCTTTTCAGTGTTCCCGAAGAAGGCTTTTTGCTGGGTAATTCGGAATAGTTCCAGACATGAATGCATGAATCCTCTGCTATAGACACGATGTGCTTCCCATCTACCATGACTGAAGCAGAAGTTGTACGAAGGCTAGAAGCTGAAACCATGAAAGAATGTTACAATCTTCAATCTTAAAATAGAACAAATACAATCATCGTTTGCAGTTATGAACAGATCCTGACCTTTAAGCTTGCATTTTACTTCCTCTTCAGATATGATGCGAATCTGTGAATCAGCAGAAGTAACCATTACTTTTCCCGAATCGCTTGGAAGAAATTGAAGAGAAGTTATCCTTCTGCTTGCCACCACCTTTTTCTTTCCATGTAAGTTTATCTCGCTGTCAATTTGTAGTTCATAATCTGAGACATGCACAATGTGTACACAACAATAAGCTCACTCTGCAATCAAATATTGAATAATGTGATAACAGTATGTTACTAGATGGAAGAAGATAAACGTACCGAATATATTGTAGAAGCGACAGTTGCCAGACATGGTACCAATTACTGCACCCTGCAAAAATCTATGGTAAGCAACTGATGATATGGCAATAAGGAAAACTAAAGTCTTTCAAAATACCTTTGCATCTGGACGATAGCAAACAGCTGTTACAATGTCTCTTATATCAGTATAGTCAACAACCCGACAACGAGACACATCCCATATTCGAACTTTCCCATCAATCGATCCACTTATAAAGTAATTATCGTCCACAGTGTTGAATGAAACACAAGTCACTGAGTAAGAGAGAGTGGGGGACAGAGAAGGTGAGAGTGAGTACACAGCAAAACAGAAAAAGAAGAATGAAGGTACCGAAAGCAGCATTGAAGAAGAAGCTCACCGAAATTGTTATGAGTGAAAGTGCTAAGACATTCATCAGAACCCACTTTCCATAAACGAACAGTCTCATCGACAGAAGATGATAGGAGATGCTGCAGCAAAGTGAAAAAATGTAAGAGGATGTGCATAATCTAAGAGTATGTAAAGAGATTGAAAAGATGTTTACCCCTTTCTCTGACCAGGAAAGATCCAAGATCTCTCCTGTATGTCCTCTGAACTCATGGAGAGGCTTCTCCGATATACTGAAGATCGTAGGAGGCAACACAACACAGGTTGAATCTGATGACTTCCTCAAAAAACTTGTCTTCTTTTCTGTTTTGTCATTCTTTACCTTCAAGGGCTCAATCTGAGAGTGTTGATTCATCCCAAAGTAAACACCAGAATCAACCTCAGCTACTTCATGGTGGTCTGTTCTCTCTTCCTCCATGATGCTCCAAACTCGGACAATGCAGTCTTCACCAGCGCTCGCAATGTATTTCCCATCAAGAGAAAACTTCATGGCTAAGATGGAGCCATCGTGCGCTGAAAAGTCTTGGTCAATACACAATGATGAAAGCTCCTTGAACTGCTTTTTGTATGTCTGCACTCGTGCAACTTGATGTGATCGCACTGATTCACAGTTTGTAGACTCAAGAACATGTGTCAATACACCAAGCTTCTTCAACCAAGATTTAGCCCCTTTCTTCAACATATAATCTCTTCGGCTCGATGAAGAGTGTTGCAAATCGCCAAAGCTACCCGAACCGGATTCACTCAATCCTTCAGTTATATTACTGCTACTACTGGAACCATTTCTGGACAACAAAGATTGATCATCTGTGTCCTCAGATGATAAAACAGAGGATCGATCAAATCCAGAGGACGTAGTAGATTCATTCCTCAACAACATATCCACATCTTTCACTCTATCACAAGAAGAACTGTTGACAACTTCAGACACAACGTTCGAATCAGAGTGGGGTGGTTCAAGTTCATCTTCAGAGACCGAGGAATCATCTTCTCTTGCAGTCTTTTTGAAACTAAATCCCATAGATTGAAAAAACTTGCGGCGTCGATTGGAAACACTCTCCGGACTATTAATCCAGAGACGTAAACCAAAGTCTTCAGAGACATCAGGAGCATCAAAGAAGCGCTCTTCGTCTTCTTCGTCCCCACGAGTAGTACCCATCACAGTCTCTGCTCCCTAACGCACAAAGAAAACGTAGATAAGAAAGACTTAAACTTTGGCTACCAAAAAGAAAGCATAGATTTCGTGGTAGTCAATGGATACAAACAGTCGAAAGAGACTCAACAAAATTGAAAATTCCAAAAAAGGAGAACAGCGAAATGTAGAGTCAAACAAAGACCAATATCAAAATTATGAAATTTCGCCTTAAAAATGGAGAATTTTATAATACAAGTTAAATTAGATAATATAGACCCACCTAACTAACGTCGAAGAGATTGCTTCCAAGTAAAATATAGACAACGGAACTCGAATTAAATATTTAATCGAAGAAGAATTGCAGAGAGGGCTTTGCTTACCTGTCTCACCAATCACAGTTGTTAAATCGAGGCGTGATCTTTCTTTCCCAAAAACGAACCTTTGGAATCGATGTAGAGGATGAAGAAGGTTTATTAAAAAGAAACAAACGAATGGGTATGAAGAAGAATATGTGTCGGTTCGATTGGATTGAGGCTGTTTGAATTGGAACCCTTTGGAAGACTTAAGCTAGCGCCAAAAAAGTTTCATTTTTCGACGAGACGATTAATACAAGAATGTTTAGTAGAGAAAGTAATTAAAAAAAAACAAAGTCATAGAAGATTTGGTGGTTCAACACTCTTTGAGGCCGTCGTTTTTTGAGGTTTGTAAATTCCAAAAATTCATTCATTCGTGAAAACTCGTAAATGGGCTTTTATAACTCGAAGCTCGGTTGTGCTTTGAGAAACCCAACAAAGAAGTCCAATTAATGGTCGGTCTACATGAATCATTATAATTCTAAAATAAAGTTTGAAATTTGATTTGTATGTCATTAATTATGTAATTAAGGCTGGGTCAAGTCCTACCAATATATCTTCCATAGAGGCAGGGACCCTACGGAACAATATATATATATATATATATATATATATATATATATTTTTTGTATACCAAAGAGTTCTGAACCCGTGGGTCCGTACGTCTCTCCAAGGCGGAGTCCAAACCAATGTTAAACCAATATATTACTATGGGACGAACTGTTTAGTAACTAAGAACTATATAGTATTGATCATGAAAGAGAGAATTGTGGAGACAGCTACCTAAGAACTATATAGTATGTAGTATATAGTTTGCGTGAGGAATTGATATTGCGACACTGAAATAGCATATTGTGAAAAATCGTGAGGTTAAGAAAAATGTGATGACTTGAAATACAATAGGTATATAGACTTGATTCATGAGGGACCCATAGGGTGACTAATCTGCACCGTCCAAAGTCACAACATCACGAATATTCTCCATCTCCTCCTGGCGTCAATGTCACAATCACACACCACATCAATCTATCTTCTACAGAGTCTGACTTTTTGGCGCACACAGTGAGTGTATATCTGATGACACGTGTCGATATCTCATGAGATAATAAAACTACATACAAGTGTAGTCATGATGATGGTATAAACCTCTCGTTCTATCGGCCTCAATTACAAACATTCATTCTAAAATTTAATTATATTATCCCATTACACTTTGGATATTGATAATATGTATTCCATAAAAGGAGAAGGCGAGTCATGACGTGACTTTTACACTTCTTTTTTTTATATATTCTACTTATTTACCATTCATTATTCTCTCATTTCACATTTACAACTTTTAAACCATAACCAAATTAAACACTTTTCGATTATTGTATTCTATCTTGGTTTCCCTTCACTTTTTCATTTTATCAAGTATAGTTTCCATGGTAAAAGCTTATTATAAAAGAAATGTGATTTACGGCAGAATTATCAAAAAATTATTTAAATAGAATAAATGTTTCAAAATTACTAGAATAGTTTATTAAATTTATAATATAACGTTTTGTTTTTTTATGAGTAAACAAAAACGTAATTACAAAACTGTCATTAATGAAATTTGTCACATCAGCCGTCCGTCTCTTACGAAGTCTACTAAACTAATTGAATGCAACATGAAAAAGTTGATCATACTTTGGTAGTGTTAATACTTTAGACGCAGAGAAAAAACTCTTACCAAACTCTACCATTCAAACCTAAATTACGAGACTAACTCTACAACACTTAAAACAAAATCTACCACACTTAAAATAAACTCTACTACATTAACAAAAACTCGTGACGAACTCTATCAATCAAACCCTCACCAACCTTGCTTGAACTATACCAAAGTAAATTGAGATTCGAGACAATTTCTACCATACTATGACATAACACACAAACCCACAAACACACAAGAAATTCGCCAAAGACATAAATCCATTTCAAAATCACTTACAGTTTCAGAAATGGTAAACACAACAATTTCCCAAACACAGAAACCCATTACGAAGACCATAAATGTGACATAAAACCCTAATGAAAATGTGTCATAAAACCATAATGCATTTAGTGAGAAGATTGAGAAAAGAAGAACGAAATCAAGAGAAATTTAGAGAAGAAGAACGAAATCTATCCTTATAATGTTATTTGAACCCAAAAAACGATTTAGCGAGAAGATTAAAAAGAGAAGAAAATATAAAATAAGTGAGAGAGAAGAAAAACTTACTCATACCTTTGACAATCAATGAATCTGGGTTCGAACGGTTCATAATGAGACAGAAAACGAAATGGTGAGAGGAAGACGAAACGAGAGGAAGAAAAAACGAGAAAGAATAAGACAGAAGAAAAAATGAAAAATTGAGAAAAAGTGGAACTGTCATCACGAGGAAGAAGAAAGAAGAAATTTTTTATTTATTTCTAAAACTTCTAAAGGATGCAAATGGTACTTGGACCCTTCATTTTTATCTAAAACTAAAACTATTCTAATAATTTTGGGTAAAATCTGCCATATTTCAATTATTAATTTTCTTTACAAAGATTATCGTGAATAGCAATCAAAACCTGAGAGAGGAGCATAGTGGTTTGTGTGTGTGTGTCAGAGAGTAGTCAGAGCAATCAAAACCTGAATTTCTCTTTCATACCAGCAAACAATCCATCCAACCCAAAACACTATTTACGTTTCTTTTTCTTTATTCCTTTATTAGTTACATTTTTTATATATAATTTATGTTCTTCAAATTCTCTTTTTTCGTCTTCTTCTTCTTCATCTTCTTGCTTTTTCAATCTCCACCTTTACCTTTCCACACACACTTCTCTTTCCCTCTCCTAGCTTCTTCTTCTTTCTTCGTCACTGATTTTTCATCAGCTTGAAATTTCAACTAAGTCATGGACACAGCTAAATGGCCTCAGGTATATCTGTTGTCAGTATCATCCTTTTTCAATAACAAACTAATCAAAAAGCTCTATTATATAAAGAGATTCTAATTTGGATTTAAAGTTTCTATCTTTTGAATAAGTAGAAAACGAGAATAATGGTATGCTTTGTTTGTTCCTGAAATAAAACAGGAGTTTGTTGTGAAGCCGATGAACGAGATCGTGGTCACAAACACATGCCTCCAACTGCCCAATCCTCCCTCAGCTCCATCCATGGAGAGGAAGGCAAGACCTGAGAAGGACCAAGCTTTGAACTGTCCAAGATGCAACTCCTTAAACACCAAGTTCTGCTACTACAACAACTACAGTCTCACTCAGCCCAGGTACTTCTGTAAGGACTGCAGAAGGTATTGGACTGAAGGTGGGTCTCTCAGGAACATCCCCGTCGGTGGTGGCGTCCGTAAGAACAAGAGATCTTCCTCTTCCTCATCTTCCATTTCCAATTCCTCTTCACCTTCCTCCTCTTCAAAGAAACCTCTTTTTACCAACAACACTAACACGCCTGCACCGCTTCCTCAGCTAAACCCTAAGATCAGTGACTCGGCCAAACCTCAGGACTTGGCGTTTTCTCAGGGGTTTGGGAACGCCCACGAGGCTAAAGATCTTAACTTGGCGTTTCCTCAAGGGTTTGGGATTGGTCAGCATCATCATCAAAGTATTCCTGAGTTTCTGCAAGTCCTGCCCAGCCACATGAAGAACAATTCGATTGTCTCAACTTCGTCGGCTTTGGAGCTTTTAGGGATCTCAAATTCCTCCGGTCCCTCTACCTCATGCCCTGCTTTCATGTCTTATCCAAATGTTCACGACTCATCTGTCTACGCAGCATCAGGGTTTGGTCTGAGTTACCCACAGTTTCAAGAGTTCATGAGACCAGCTTTGGGGTTCTCTCTTGATGGTGGGGATCCTCTAAATCATAAGGAAGAGGGGTCCAGTGGCACTACAACTACTACCACTAACAATGGAAGGGCTTTGCTGCCATTTGAGAGTCTGAAGCTTCCAGTTTCATCATCAAGCACCAACAGTGGTGGCAATGCCAATGGGAATGATAATCAGAGTGATCATGAGAAAGATGAAAGAGAAGCTGAGCAATCTGCTGGGTATTGGAATGGCATGTTAAGTGCTGGTGCTTCTGCTGCATCATCTGGTGGTCAGGTGGTGGATCATGACCATAATTATAGTCAGACAGATTTTTAGAAGAAAATACTAAAAAATTTCATCATAATTTTAAAAGATGAGAGGGTTAATCAACTAAAATCTTGGTGTTTACTTTTGTTTTTTTTTTTCTTTTCTTTCTTAAGTTAGAAGAGTTTATTAACTTGGTTTGGGTTGGGGATATAGCTCGGCTACGGGTTGATTCGCCCTGTCCCGCAACAAACCTGTGAGTTTTCTATAAAATTTAAGAAATCCAAACTCATCATGCTAAGAGATGGGTTAACAAAATAAACTATGCAACCGTCCCGTATAAAACCGTAGGCCCCGCAGTTAACTTGCTGAAAAAAGTACAAATAATCTGCCTAAAATTAGCATAAGATCCGCATTTGTGTTGTTTTCTAACTACGTGTTGTTTTTTCGACCCAAAATGTCAAGATGTCTAAGCATTTTTATCCAAAACATGTTGTTTCACAATCTGCGGGTACCCGCACAACCCGTGGGCTTCGACCGTTAAACTCATCATAAAATAGATCCCATCCCACTAAACTCGCAAAAATAGACTTTGAAACATAAACCTATATTCGCCCTGCGCGGGTTTATGTCTCAATTCTCAGCTCTAGTTGGGATGAATACTGTATGTATGTTAAAGACTCCTTTATTCAATATTACTTATTGGTACCTAAATTTATGACATTTTCCCATAAAATCTTAAGAACGATTAAGACTAATATTTGTGGTTTAATAATTGTTATTAACAACAGTGGTTTAATATATGGGTCTAAACACCCAAACTGTGCCTTAGAAAAAAGGCTTACTGTTAACTCGATCTCTGTTAAAGCCTTATATGGAAACCACAGCGTTAAATCATAAGGGAATATGAATGAATAAAGGACAAAATTAATTGAAGAAGGAAGAAGAGACATTCTTGACAAAACGGTGCTGTTATGTTATGTTATGTCCCAAACAAATAAAATGATTGTATGTGTACAGTTACACTATATATTATTATATGATTAATTCTTTAATCTAACCTTTCCTATTAATACCATTATTCTTTAATCCAATTTTAAGCATGCCTTAATATAGATCTCCTTCTCTATTTTGAGATATCATATGTATCATCCTATTTTAATTACAAGGTCTTCACTGTATTTTCATAAACAAATCAAAATCATTATACTTCAATGCATCATATACTCTCCATTACATTTATATAAGAAGAAAAAAATAGTAAAGGAAATTAAGTGAAAGCAATAACTGTGTGATAAATCGTATGAGAAATTGACTTTTTGGATGAGTCAAAATCATTACCAAGAAATAATTGCGTGACACATATATATGCTTCTGAATAATCGAAGATAAAAAGAAGAATGATACATCTTCAAGAGAATCCCATGCATTATTTCAAATATCTATTATATTTGTTCACCAATTGAACACATAAAAAATATAGAGAAGGATATAATAAATTGTTGGGTCTAAATTATTATAAGCATTGGGCTTATAAATATTTGAGAATGTGAATAAGAAATAACTTATGAAATGGATTGGATTTTGGGCTAAGTATCAAAATAGATCCATTTGAGTGTAAATGAGTAAGTGGAATTTATTAAATGTCTCACATTGTTTAGCCGAACTTTTTCGCTCTAGTATAAATACTAGAAGGTGATACAAGTGTTCAAATTGGCTAAGACTTATGGTACATGTGAGAGAGGATGAATCAGACCACACGCGCGCACCACCACCGCCGCCAGGCCAGGCGCGGGTGCGGGCTTCGGGCTTTGGGCTTCGGGATGGTCGTTTCTTTTTGGACAATTTTATTGTCTAAAAATATCCTCTTAAACATTTTCGGTTAATACGAGATTTGGTTTTTAATAACAAAATAAAAACCGAAAAGCGTTTTGATTGCATGTTAATGACGAAAATCGTAACTGTCTACGTATTAATGTCATGCAATCATAACTGCAGAATCTTGCCGTTAATGCACGCGTTTAAACTTACTCCGAGCTCGCCTATATAAGGGACTCGTCTCATTTGGAGAATGAACTGATTCTCACTAAAGATCCTTCAATCTCTCTAAGCGTTTCTCCCTTCTTTCGGAAAACGGTAAGTCTAGAGTATATCGTAGTTGTCTACGTTCGTAGATTCCACAACGAGTGTAGCGTTGTGGTCTCATTTCGGTTGTATCCTGGGACTCCAAAAGCTTAGTGGATCCGTCTCACTAACGGGAGCTTTATTGAGTTAAGGACAGAGATCAAATCTCGCCTCCGATTCTAAACGGTTTTAAACGCCTTTTTTCTAAATTGTTTTATTGCTTATATCGTTCTTAATTATTTTATTTATACGATTTCTCTTCGCATTTCTAAACTCCGATTCTTGGGTCCTACATAAATCATTGTATACAGATAACATATATAAATATATTTTATTAATTCGTTTTAAATTGGCTGAAGATAGGTGGTCCAGTGGTGTTGTCACTTTATAAATTCTCAAAGCATTAAGGTTCGAACCCCTTACCTACAGTGTAAAGGAGGGGATTAAAGGCCAGTTGACAAAAAAAAAAATCGTTTTAAATTGTATATTAGGTGAAATGCATTACTGATTTTCGAATGAGATTATTTACTTTAACATGATTAACTTAGTCATAATCATTATCTCGAAAATGTATCATTTTTTTCCATTTAAATTAGGATTAAGAAGTAATACTATTGACCTTCACGATTATCTAGTTTTCACCGCTCATACAGTAACTCTGCGTTTTGGTGGGAAGACTCTTGGGATGAATTCATTACCTTGAGCTTAAACAGTTGTACATTGCAACTATCATAACCATAAGATATACTATCAAATCAAACAATAGATTCATTTGTAAGTTTTTTATATAAAAAAAAGAAGCACAGAACATAAAATCCAACTTAAGGATTTAGTTCACAACTTTGGGACACAGTAAGGAATGTTTGATGGCGTTGACTTTAGTGAGAGTTATAAACGGACATGATTGAGCGTGTGGTGAGTATGAGAGACCAAATTATGGCCTATTCCCTAATCAAACCTTCCACAAAGAATGAGAATTTCATGTATATATATGTCTTTTTCAAAATGTTTACTATATTTGTATATTCTGATACTGTCCAACATTTAGGTTATGTATAAAGTCAAGATTATCATACCAATTAGAATTCGAGATTTAGGTGACATATATTTGGGGGACCTCATTGGCCCATACACTACAAACCCTACATTTTTATAAATAAAACATCTAAAACGTTGTGAATAAACTTTTTTCTTCATGAAACATTCACCAGCTTGTACAATAAGTACAGCTATGGTTTCAAACAAGTCTTACGAGTTTTGTGGTCTTCATCTCTTTTTATCTCTTTGTTGTTGATCACACTTTAGTTCTCTGCAGGTTTTCATAAAATACTCTAATCTAAAGGTACATAAACACACATATATATATATATATATATATATGTCTCACTTTAAATGAAATGAGTATATTCATTGCTCAAAGATATAAATGAAAACAAAAACCGTCTTATTATAAAAATGATGTTCAAGAAACAAATGTATGAGAAGAAGAAGATCAAGAGTAGAAACCCCACAACTCCATTATCTCTGTTAATCATTCTAATAATAGCATTGAATATTACTACTAAAGTACATCATAAATTCGTATCAAAATAAAATCTCACTTTATGTGGAAATTATAACTCGAAGATCCTCTCTCTCTCGAATTAAATTTCAAAAGACAACAAATAAATACTAATAAAACCAAGAGCCACTTTTGATCAACCAACAAATAAAAAGCTTCAATACCTTCCTATATTTATATGTCTGCCTTTTATTTATATAGAAAGACAAAACTCTTTACTCCTTTTTTATTGCTTCAACATAAAGCATTACAACAAGCGTTTCGAGATCCTGCAGAAATCAAGGAGTCTTCCGTCTCGAGTTTCGTTAAGCTTGACCCGGTTTGGATTATCTTAATTATGGCTTCAGAGATTAAGCAGATATTGAAGACTCTCTGTTTTAGCCATGGATGGTCTTATGCTGTGTTTTGGCGCTATGATCCCATCAATCCTATGTACTTTCTCTTTCTTTTCCTTCCACAGTTTTATGCATGCTTCTGTCTTGATTTTGGTTTCCATTAAACTACTTCTTTTTGTTTTCTGAATTGCATTTCTTGGATTGAATATTATGATATCAGGTTATTGAGATTTGAAGAAGCATACGATGATGAACAATCAGTCGCACTTGTTGATGATATGATTCTCCAGGCTCATATCTTAGGTCAAGGGTAAGCTTTCTTTACACTTCAATTAAATGTATATATGTTTGTGTTTGTGTACATATGTATCATTTTCATTAGTTATACTTTTTGTTTTGATGACTCCAGAATCCTGGGAGAAGTCGCTTTAACCGGAAACCATCGATGGCTGTTCTCAGACACATTGTTTCAGGTCTGTTCTGCTTTTTCACTTGTTTTCCTTGACTCTCTTCTGTGAGCTTGGTGTTCAAATAATTGTTTTGCAGTGTTATGAACATGAGTTTCAAAATCAGTTTCTCTCTGGCTTTAAGGTGATAATCTTGTGCTACAAGTTTGAGAGGATTCATATCCATTTGAAAAATCAGATCCTTATATGCAGTTTCGATGTTGATTTACAGACTCTCGCAATCATTCCAGTAGGATCCAGCGACGTTGTTCAGTTAGGATCTACTCAAAAGGTTTGAATACAAATAACAACATTTTCAATTATGATGGAAATGAATCTCCTACTTTCTTTAAAAATCTAATTATCTATCCATCTTTAGATTCTTGAGAGGCCAGAGATGTTGGAAGAAACAACAAGAGCTCTGCAGGAGACGTGTTTGAAACCAGATGAATCAGTGGTGGATCTGTTTGAGTCTTTGGTACCATTGGAAGATTGTGAGATTGTCCCAGCTGAATCTTTTCAAGGACTCAGCTTCGATGACATATTCACCGTTGATAACCCTCCTTCTTTGCTCAGCCCTGAGATGATCTCTGGTGAAACCTCTGAAGCAGCAGCTTCATTGCATCAAGATCTTACCAATGGAGATGATTTTGGGTTCGACATCCTCAAGTCTTACTCTCTGGACGATCTTTACCAGCTGCTCGCTGATTCACCAGAAAAGAAACATTGCAATTCTAAAGGTGATCACCAGGAGAATTCAATGGTGATCCAAGGAAATGATAAGGATCTTTTGGGGATGTGTTCTCAAGATTTTCTGCCGCCTAAAGGACTCTTCTCTGAGCTCATAAGCAGCAGTCTTAGCAACAACAGTTGTACTAGTTCTCTCACAAACGTACAAGAGTATTCTGGTAGCAAAAGAAGGAAACTTGAAACATCATCAACGCATAGCCAAACAAGCTTGTTTGGGCAGGAGGAGACCACCATGGCAGCTCATAGTTTGTGGATTGATGAAGAGAGATCAAGCGTTGGAGGGAATTGGAAGAAGCCTCATGAAGAAGGTGTGAAGAAGAAAAAGAGAGCAAAGGCAGGAGAAAGAAAGAGGCCTCGGCCTAAGGACCTTCAGATGATACAAGACCGTATCAAGGAGCTGCGAGGGATGATTCCAAATGGAGCTAAGGTAATAATTATTCAACTTATCTTCCAAATTAGCAAATGCATTTCTCGTTCTAACAAGTACGATATGGTTATGTATGCATCCAACAGTGTAGCATAGATAAGTTGCTTGATCTGACAATCAAACACATGGTGTTTATGCAAAGCCTCGCCAAGTACGCAGACAGACTCAAACAACCATACGAGCCTAAGGTAATGAATCAGATCGATGAGAAAACCTTTTATATTGTATTGTATGGATTGATGAGTTAATGATGGGCAAATGATGAGCAGCTGGGGAAGGAGAAAGAGAGAACATGGGCATTGGAAGTAGGAGAAGAAGGAGAAGTGGTATGTCCGATCATAGTGGAGGATTTGAATGAGCGAGGAGAAATGCAGATAGAGATGGTATGTGAAGAGAGTGGTGAGTTCCTAGAGATAGCACAAGTGATGAGAGGACTTGGATTGAAGATATTGAAAGGAGTCATGGAAACAAGAAGAGCACAAACATGGTCACACTTCATCGTCCATGTAAACCCACAAATC
Source organism: Lepidium didymum (assembly GCA_963920545.1). Classification (NCBI taxonomy): domain Eukaryota; kingdom Viridiplantae; phylum Streptophyta; class Magnoliopsida; order Brassicales; family Brassicaceae; genus Lepidium; species Lepidium didymum. Next base: position 47,814 of record OY986987.1, on the reverse strand, counting down.
ACTAGGCTTCAAGTCTTTTGCTCACTTGTTCATCTCTTTCAACAAAACAATAACACCAAACATGATTCTTTCTTATAGATTTACTACTCTTACTTTTTTTTTCTTTTTCATTTGATGATAGTAATTAAAATAGTAATTAAACGTACTTGCTTAAGAGTGGTTAGTTTTTCCATTTGTACAAGGAGAAACAAAATTTGGGCTATAAGCAAATGAGTGTTCATGTAAGATAAGTAGGGTCCAAGAAAATGGCCCATTTAAAATTTACAAAAAACATTTGGGCTAAGAAAATAGTAAGATAAGTAAGGCCCAAGAAAAATGGCCCATTAAGTGAATGAGAGTATAACTTCCCGCCATATTCAACAATTGTCGTCTTTTATTAGGGCTTTTTCTTTTTTCCTTTCTATTTTTTTTCGTTGATATTCGATTTTTGAATTTGGTGGCGAAATTGAAGCTTCATCTGTCAATTCTATGAAAATTATGATGGTTGTTTAATGGAGGAGATGATGATTTATCCGATAATAAGAGACACGACTGTCATCGTCTCGGAGATGGGGGTTCCTTTCGCCGCCGCACTCCGTTGTCGATCTGGATCCCGATCGGCGATCGACTCCTTCTGCTTCGTCCGTGAGGCCTTCTCCGATCCAATCTCCCTCCAATTCCATATGCTGTAACCCCCTACCGACTTCCATCCATCCCTTACTTTATTCTTCTCTTCTTATTCTTCTGCTTACTACAAATCGGCGATGGACGAGGCTGACTTCGTACAGAGAGATCCCAGTGGTCGGTACATTAGAGTAAGCTTCCCGTTTCTCTTTATTTTTATTATAGCTGCTATGTGAATCGGTTGGAAGGAATTTCAAGAATCATTCAGTTGTGAATCAGCTCTGTACTTATGGAATCAATTTTAATTAGATATATCATTGATTGAGTGTTTGGTTGCTTTCTATTCATTGTTTTCTTCCTTTTCCTTCAGTATGATAACATTCTGGGGAGAGGAGCCTTCAAAACTGTGTATGATTTTATACTTTTCATTTGCAATTCTATGGATTTCTGACATCTTAAAGGTTTCTCAATTTTTGTTACCTTCTTTCCATTCTTAAATCAGATATAAGGCATTTGATGAAGTCGAAGGGATCGAAGTTGCTTGGAACATTGTGAGAATCGACGATGTATTACAGATGCCTGGCCAACTTGAAAGGCTATATTCTGAAGTTCACCTTCTCAAAACCCTTAAACATGAAAACATCATCAAACTCTTCTACTCTTGGGTTGATGATAATGACAAGACTATCAACATGATCACTGAGCTTTTCACCTCTGGTAGTCTCAGGGTGTAAGTCTCCTAACTCCTCTTTTCTCTCTCACTCTCACTCTTTCTCATCAATTGTTGTTTTTCATGATCCGAAGATATCGTAAGAAGCACCGCAAAGTTGATCTCAAAGCCATCAAGAACTGGGCTAGGCAGATCCTTAGAGGGTTGCAATTTTTGCATTCTCAGAGCCCTCCTGTTATTCACCGGGACCTTAAGTGCGACAATATATTTCTTAATGGAAACACCGGAGAGGTCAAAATCGGAGATCTTGGGTTCGCAGCTGTTATGCAGCAACCCGTTGCTCGAAGTGTGATAGGTAATACTATTTAACTTCTTCACTTTTGTTGGACTTAGGCAAATCTATTAGAACTGAATATATTGAGTATATTCAGGTACTCCTGAATTCATGGCACCTGAGCTTTATGAAGAAGAATACAATGAACTGGTGGACATCTATTCTTTTGGCATGTGCATGTTGGAGATGATAACATGTGAATATCCATATAACGAATGCAAAAACCCGGCTCAAATATTCAAGAAGGTTACCTCGGTAAGTCTGTCGTAAATCGTAATATTCAAGTCATACATTTCTTTTTGATGTCCGGCTCTTCTTTGAAACGTTGCATTTGCAGGGTATAAAACCTCAATCTCTTAGCAAAATTGATGATCCTCAAGTTAAGCAATTCATAGACAAGTGTCTTCTCCCAGCCCTTTCTAGACCATCTGCCCTAGAACTCCTGAAGGACCACTTCCTTGCAGTAGATAGCAGCAAGGACTATGCTCATGCTGCTTCATCAAACATGAAAAGCCTCTACAGTCCGAACAGCGTCCTATGGATGTGGATCATAAGAAGAATACAAGTGCTTTGATCTACTCCTCTGGTAAAAGCAACCAAGAACATGTTTGCATCCAGGGGGTTGCTGAAAATACAGAATTCTGGTTGAGTGGAGATAGGAGAGACGATATGCCAGCGTCAATGGCTCTGTGTGTCGTTGACTCATCTGGTCTGGCTAAACTTTTTCTTTTGTCTCTTGCACATTTTCAATGGTTTAATTACAGTACAGCAAGTAACTCATTTTCGTTACAGGTCAAGCAAGAACAGTTGATTTTGACTTCTATATGAAGACAGACACAGCAGCAGCAGTTACAGAGGAGATGGTTGAAGAGCTTGATCTGTCAAGCCAAGAGGTTATTGTGATAGCTGAGATGATAGATGAACTGATAATGAAGCTGAAGGCTAACCGAAGCTTGCCTCATCCAAACAGTTTATATCAGTTGAAGCATGAAGAAATTGGAGAATCAATAAAGTCAGACATATCGGCAGACTATTACTATCCAGTCTCCTCAAACGAAAGTTCAGAGATTGGATGCTGCTGCGAGGCAGAAGAGTCTTTGTTGGCTTCGTATCTGGATTCATGCTCAATGATGTTAAACGAAGAGTCAAAGGAGGATCTGAAGAGAGCTGAATGAGATAGAGTCGCAATATAACCAATCGTGTCAAAGACTCCTGAGGTTGAGAGAGGAAGCTATAGAGAAGGCGAAACAGAAGTGGATAAAGACTTTACAAAGTGCACATAAGCAGAGTTGATTCCTTCATTTAAACGTAGCCATAGTTTTGATTTTGCTGCCTTAACCTCTCTCATTTTAATCTGTTTCACTGATTTCATTTTTCTTCCGTTCAAACGGTTTTGGTTTCTCTGTCGTTTTCGTCGTATAAATGCATTGCATCAGGTATTGAACGAATGAAATGTCTTTTTTTTATTGGTCGCGCGAACGAAATGTCTTTGATGTTATATAAATTGTGATCATTCAAAACTTATAAATATACTGTTATCAACCGACGAAAGTGTATAAATAAATGATTAAGGAATCATAACAAAATTGAAAAAGATAAAGAAAACAAACCAATCATTTTTGCTTTTTGGACAAAATAAAATAAAATATATAATTATTCCATCTCACATGATGACACCGACAACAGCGCAAGCCAGCGAAGCAACTAGGATGGAGAAAGTCGAAAAGAGAGAGGGAGACGAAGATTTCTGTGATAGCGGAATCGAGCCAAAGGCGTTTTGGTAAGAGGGTGCGTCGGCATCGGCAGAGGATGGAGACAAGGCCTCTGCTTCGGCGGAGTAGGTGCCTACGGAGACGAGGAGCTTCTGGTACTTGAGACAGTGACCGGGATGTGCACTTGTGAAGTAAAAGGTTCCATTTTGGGTGAGATTGAAGAGAGAGTTGCCATCATTCATGTACAAGATTGGGTCTTTGGTGTTGCAGCTCTTGAAACTTGAGGGAGTCACTTGAATGAGTGAGTCTTCGCTTGGTGGGTACAAGAACACTGTTTTCACATATGGTTGCGTCAACCACAGATTAGTTTTTATAGATATAACATTGTAAAAAAAGAGTTGAATCTAGAATTGATTGGAATACTTACAGAGGGAGTCACCGATTTTGAAAGAGTGAGATTTGGGCCATTTGGAGTAGACTTTAGAATCAATTGGGATTCCCCAAGCGTCCAAGTCTCCAACTTTGTAGAGAGTCGAAGACACTTTACCAATCTCTTGTCCTAACAATATCAATACGACCACCATCAAGCTGCTCAAACTCATGACTCCCATCTTTGTCTTTCTCTTGATTGGTGTGCTTACTCTTCTCTCAGATCTCCTGATAAGCTTACATATAATAAACTTGTGAAGTAAATGACAGCTGTACCCTTGAGGATTGGTCACATGCCCGAAGTGGGAAATGTCGCATCGTTTTGATACATGGAGCCATGGAGGGTCTAATCCAAATTCATTTACAGTAATATAATGGTCTATTTGTCAATTATATTGTTTCACATGGCCACTAGCTCTTTAATAATGTGTTGGTTCCATAGATTCTCATTCATGTTGTTTTACTGAATTGGTATTATTAGTTTATGACCGATCCAATGGAGACAATCGATCATTGGCTAAGAGATTGGGCATCTTTTTTAACACCAAAACGTTTCTGCATTTCTATATTTTAGGGCCAATACGGACTAAAGTTACAAAGATTGTTTTTTTTTTCTTGAGGCACAAAAAATTGGAAGATTCAAGAATAATAATGGCCAAAGCCTAAATCAGCTCAAGTGCAGGTACGTATTAGAGTGTTTTTCTTTTAGCTACATATCTGGTGAAGGCACAAAAAATTCAAACAAGTGGAAAAAGACTTTATGACTTAAGAACCAACCAACGATATTTAATTAAGAGAATAAGAAAAATCATCAAAGAGGAGAAGACCATCTGAACAACAAGAGGTCTTTCTTCCTTTCTTTTTTTTAATGTCATGGGAGATTGGATATTCAGTTATTTATGGGTTTAGAGGGTCAGCTTCTGAGGTCATCTCCTTTTCTGCTGACCAATCTTGTGATCCTGCAATGGTAATAAGATACATTCGAATCACGGGTCCATAAGCAATGATCCCATCACAAGCAAATGCGCTGTTATAAGAGTATTCACAAGCCCACTAACTACGACCCTTTAAAACCATTTTGTGGGTAATGTCAGAAGACTTACTTGACTTGTGGATCTCGGCTACATTCATCAGCCTCCTCTGCAATATAGAGGCCACAAAAAGGAATACAGAGCACATTCCAAACATCACGGTCATTGGAAATGCATCAACCTTCAGCATACAAAGATCAGATAATCGTGTTAGGTCCATGGCAATACATCTTTCCTATAGAGGTTTACATTCAAACGAAGAACCCATCTGACAGATATTTGAATATATAACCTGTACATCGTACATTAAATATCTAAAGGATATCCTTAGGTAATACTCCGTAGATATGGAATCGAAGAATTTATATGATGGACAATGAATGAAAAACTTTTTGATTGTGCACTAAGTATCTACGAAGCATATACCAAACTCTAGATACGCTCAGTAGGCGAGCCAAAAATTTACACCAAAGCTTGCAAGTATGAGATGCTAAAAATGTATTGTGTTTAAAAATATGTTTCCTTATTAGCAGTAATACCAACACCACCGTCTTGAAGAAGGCTAAATAAAAAGAGAGCATGAAAACTCACATTGTACAATACAAGGCAGACAAAGATGTTGAGTGGGATGCGGAAAAAATTCATGATGGTGCTTCTAGCTTCCTCTGGAATGTATTGCGATCTCATCTTCATTATCGATGGCCAGAAGATTCCTACACACGCTTCAAATGTGCAGAAACCCATTAACTGAATGCATCCAGAGAATGATATGCTTCCACCTTTTACACCTGAGGGCGCTACCAAGAACTGTTCCAATTTGGAAATTGAGAAATTACTAATACTCCTTATATATGGGAAGTAAACAGTGAGAGATGTCAAGATAGAGAGCATACGCTTGTTACAACAGGAAGCATTAGAGCTGCAGAAGATATCATAAACACAATCTGCATATAGCTCTCTACTTTTGGAGACGAATGTGCCAGCAAACGAGAGGCAATGGAGCTACCAAGCATCGAAGCTAGCATGAATGTCGCAAAAATGAAACCATGTGGAATATCCTCCTCATTTGGGCTCAAAGCAGGAGTCCAGAGAAACACAAAGGTGTACATGGAGCCTTCAAACAGAGACTGTATAGCACCAAGCAGTGCGATTTTCTCATCTGATATAATCAAAAAGATGTGGTTAGTGGAATAAAACTTGAAGCAAAACCATACTATGTCTAAAACTAGGCAAGGTAAGAGATTCACCAGAAGCAATGGCAGACGCAGCGTTCCTGAACTGGGTAAGAAGGTCCTTATTGTCTGATGGATCTCCATAATTTTCGGACCATGATGATATAATAACGGCCATACCAATAGCAAGAAAGCAAGCGGCAGCATCAAATGGGGCAACAGGGCCCAGGGCCATAGAATCCACAAGGAAGTTCCCAAACAGTCCGGCTATGATGGCCACTAATCCATTCCCAAGGAATATTGCCTTGGAGAATGTCACTGATAACCACTGCTGCTCGAAACCTCTCTGCACATTGAACATAGCACATGTTTGAATAAACAAACAAAAAAAAGTTTTCAACTGAAGCAAGAACTAAGGAAGTGTAGGGCTGACCTTGTTGTGCTCAGCAACTAGCCAGGACTCGAAGGCAGAAAAGAGCAGAGAAGTAGCGATACCACCCAGAACACGACCCACCATCAAAATTTTGTACTGGGGAGAATGTTTGGTTATACAACTGAGAATATAGGTGATGCAGTAGGTGATAGAAGCTCTCTTACGACCCCTAATTTACAGAGAAAACAGTCAATACTCACACACAATTGAAGATATTAGAGAGAGAACACTAGTATTTATTTAGAACAAAGTGAAAGGATGCTGCTTACTGTTTGTCGGCAAGGGATCCAACAATGGTGCCAAACAACATTGAAGATCCAAAACCAGCGATAAAGAGCTGACCGATCTCTCCTTTTCCGAAGCCATAAGTGCTGTAGAGATAGTACACATACGGACCCTGCAACCAGTCCCCAGCTAAAGGCCGCGGAGAGCAATTTTGGATTTAGTAAAAAACGCAGACTAGCAAAACAAGAGAATCGAAAGAATAAGAGCTACATTCCGGTCAAATCACACCGATCTAATACCACCGACACTAGCGATCAGAGCGAGACAGATAACAAATTGCGTAGAATTGGATCGCGAAAGGGGAAAAAATTAGGGAGTGACAGAGATCTACGAACCCATCATGAGAGAGTAGACAAGGAGATAGTTGTTCTTAAAGGAGTTGAAGGCGGAGGAGGTGTTAATGCGGTCTTTGTTGGATTTGCTGAGCTCCAAGCCGGCGACGATCGCACCGAGGCCACCGAAAACAATGAAGTAGAAGATCTCCATTGATAGATCAGATCTCACAGAGTCGAAAGGAAGACGAAGATGGATGAGATTTGTGATTTGAAGAGAGTGTGGAGTGAGATTTCATTTAAAAGCGCTGCGCCACTCTAATTCATCATTTTCTTTCTCTTCTTTTAATTATTCATTTTCATTGATCTTTTTTTTTGTCAACGATAGAATATAGAGAATTGTAGCAGAGTTTATATAATGTAATTCTAAAATAAAACAAACTAGACAAGAAAATAAAACGTAAAATCTATAAATTACTAAACCTTACCATAAAATGGAGTGCAATGAATTGAAAATTGATTTTTAATTTTTTTTATATAAGTTAAAAATATTTAAAATAAGCTTTAAATGAGAAATTGAGTTAAAACAGAAGGTTATACCACATATTTTGATTAAAAAATAATTCATAAATTTTAAAATATAAAATCCATTAACTACCAAAAAAATGAGAAATTGAGTAAAAAGAGTAGGTTATATAGCCCACATATATATTTTGATCAAAAACAAATTTCTAAATTTATAAATACAAATACAAAAACAAATCGGTATCCTCATGGATATTACCGATTTGTTCCCCTATTTTCTTAAGCTTTCATTTTCGTTTGTCTCTAGGGCCTCTAATGTTTCATCGGACCTGCTAGCCAAACATGCTCTTTGTAATGTGGACCAAAGCCCATTTACGTTTTAATTTAATGCAAAGATGATTTGATGATGTACTGAACTAGTCAATACTAATCTTTTATTCTCAAATAATATTATTTTACTATTATTTTCTTTGATCAGAAAAAAATATTACGAAACTCCCATTAATAAAAAATTTCATGTCAGCAGAGAGGAAACCTACGAGAACTTTTGAAGAGTTGTAGGTTTAGTCATCACGTTTTGTAGGTTTTCATTTTCATCTTTGTCGGCTTACTTATTCTCTTTGATGTAGGTTTATGAATCGTTTCATGTCGATTAAATATTTTTTCGTTGTAGGTTTACGTCTCAAAAATTGTAGGTTTACAAATTTTATTTTCTCGACTTAATTTTGTTGTTATGTAGGTTTCTTTTGCGTGCTTTGTCGGTTTAATATTTCTTTTGCGTGCTTTGTTAGTATGTGTTCGTCTTCGTTATCAATTTAGTTTTCTTCTATGTAGATTTGTTATTCATTTGTTGTAGGTTTAAATTTGCAAGATATCCTTCAGTTTTGTAGGTTTATCTCTTAGGCATTGTAGGTTTATTGTTTCTTCTTTCTTAACGTAATTCTCTTGTTTTGTAGGTTTTTGTTTTATGTGTTGTAGGTTTAAAGAATCTTTGTTATAGGTTTTTGTCGTGTTGAACTTTGAATACAATTGTTTTCTATGTTTGGGTATTTCTTCGTTGTCGACTTAGTTCTCCTTTATTGTAGGTTTGTTTTCTACTTAATTGTAGATTTATCGTTGTAAGATATCCTTCTTTGTTGTAGGTTTACCTTCCAAAATATGTAAGTTTGAGCTTGCATGTGTTGTCACTTACTCTATCCTCTATTGTCAATTTAAAGTTATTGCGTTTTAGGTTTTAAGGTTTCTATTGTAGGTTTTTCATATGCCTTAAAACATTGGTATTGTATGGTGAGTTATGATTAGTTATGTACATAGATATTAGTATTATATGCTTAGTTATGTACTTTTGTAGCTAACCTTAATGTATATATAGTTTTATAGGTTTAATTCTCATGTTTTGTAGGTTTAATTTGTTGAAGAAAATATTTTCTTTTTAAAATAATTTGTATTCAGAAATTTATTTTTAAATAAATAAAATTTTAAAAATTAAAAAAATTTAAAAAAATAATAATGGCAATTTTGTAATTATATGATCACACAAGGAAATTCATGACTTTTCCACAGTCTCTCCTATATGAAAAACCACAAAAGACTATTCTACTAATTAGAGGATAATATAAGACTATTTGATTAATTTTTTTAAAAAATTAATTAGAAAAAAATAAAAATGGAGTAAAAAGAGAAGTTATACCCCACATATTGATCAAAACTGAATTCCTAAATTTAATAATATAAAATTTATAAATTTCCAAAAAATTAGAAATTGAATGAAAATAGAAGAATACAACCTACAAATTTTGACCAAAAACGAATTCCTTAACTTACACATATAAATCTAGGGTGGACGTTCTATTTCCACCACGAAAGTATGAATATAGCACCAATTGCACCCACTGTTGACACTGTAATCTAATTGGACCACAATCCAAAGTTCTCAACCTGATTCCACAATTTGTGCAGTTTGTGTCTTAACCGTCGTCGAGAATAAACCGAAGCCTATTTCACAAACCGACCCAAGCGGATCTGAATACGCAGACCCACACAAATCGACCCGACCCAACTCGTTTGCTCAAATATAATCAAACAAATTGGAGAAAGCGATTAAAGCGGAAATTACAAACCCGAAAAATCAAAAAAATTGGAGAAGAGCAATGAGCAACAAGTTGCAGGTTTTGATTTTAGAAGTTGCAGGTTTGTGGTGAAAGTTGCAGGTTTTGTAGTGAAAGTTGCAAGTTTTGATATTCGAATCATTACAGAATCAAAAGTCGAGTTAATCAATTGCAGAAACAATTAAATTAAGATGCAACATCATTTCAATTGTAGTGAAAGTTGGAGGTTTTGATTTTAGAAGTTGCAGGTTTGTGGTGAAAGTTGCAGGTTTTGTAGTGAAAGTTGCATGTTTTGATTTTAGAAGTTGCAGGTTTTGAAAGTTGCAGGTTTTGATATTCAAATCATTACAGAATCAAAAGCCGAGTGAATCAATTGCAGAAACAATTAAATTTTCATTTCTTTCCTCCTCAGTTTCTCGTTGCTCTTCGCCTTCACCTTGCGCATAGTAGACGGCCACCGCGTAAGTGTTCGGGTCTCCAAACTCGTCGTCCATGTTCGAAATCGGTGGTTTCTTCTCATGGATTCGGGAATTTCTCCTCCACGGTTTGAATTACGGAATCGATTTCCTGGGTTCGGGGTTCGAATTTTTTAATCGATTCCGAAGGTTTGCAAAGGGATTTCAGTATCCAGAGTTTTGTTTCCGGGTCACGACTACTTAAACGGGTCTTCAATTGGACCTAATTTTGGTTTAATATGGGTTTAAACTTGATTTCATGGTTTAAGCTAGTTGCAATCTGCGGGTTTCCTCACTTATTTAGCACGTGTGTAAAATTGGACTCATGAACACATACTTTTGGTGGAATCGGGTTGAGAACTTTGAATTGTGGTCCAATTAGATTACAGTGTCAACAATGAGTGCAATTGGTGCTATATTCATACATTTTTGGGTGGAAATAAAACTTCCACCCTAAAATCTATTAGTTAGGAGAAATTGAGTAAAAAAGTAGGTTATAGCCCACATATTTGATCAAAGGAATTTCTAAACTTAAAAATTTATATTCTATAAATTATATAAACAATAAGAAATTGAGTGAAAAGAGAGGGCTATAGCCGAGATCTTTTGATCAAGAAAATACAAATTCTAGAAATTACCAAAAAATGAGAAACTTAGTGAAATAAGAAGAGTATAACACCCATATTTTGATATAATTAAACAGATTCCGCAAATTAAAAATATATAATCAATAAATAAACAAAAATTAGAAATTGAGTGAAAAGAGAAGACTATAGCCTACATATTCTAATCAAAACCAAATTTCCTAAACTTAAAAATATAAAATTTATTAATTAGAAAAAATGAAAATTTGAGTAAAATGAGAAAGTTATAGCCCACATCTTTTGATCAAAAATGAATTCCCAAACTTAATAATATAGAATTTATAAATTTCCAAAAAAAAAGAAATTGAATGAAAATAAAAGAATATAACCTACGTATTTTGATCAAAAATGAGTTCCTAAACTTACAAATATAAAATATATAAATTACCAAAAAAACGAGAAAGTGAGTGAAAAGAGAAAGTTATAATCCACATATTTTGATCAAAACAAATCTCTAAACCTAAACATATAAATTCTATAAATTACCAAAAAATGATATAAAGTGAAAAAGAAGGCTATAGCCCATCTCTTTTGATCAAAACCAAATTTGTAAACTTAAAAATACAAATTCTATAAACTACCAAAAAAATGAGATAGGACGTACATATTTTGATATAAATAGGTTCCTCAAATTAAAAATATATAATCAAGAAATTTAAAAAATTAGAAAGTGAGTGAAAAGAAAAGATTATAACCTACATATTTTGATCAAATCAAATCCCAAAACCTAATCATATAAATTCTACAAATTACCAAAAAATTATAAATCAAGAGAAAAAGAAGGTTATAGCCCATCTATTTTTGATCAAAACCAAATTTATAAACTTAAAAATACAAATTCTATAAACCACCAAAAATGAGATAATACACGTATTTTGATATAAATAGATTCCTCAAAATAAAAAATATATAATCAATAAATTAAAAAAATAAATAAATTGAGTTAAAAAGAGAAAGCTATAACACACCTAATTTGATGACAAATAAATTTCTAAACTAAAAAAATACAAATGCTATAAATTACCAAAATGAAAAAAACTAAGTGAAATAAGAAGGATATGACATACGTATTTTGATTTAAAATAAGTTCCTAAACTTAAAAATATAAAATCTATTAATTACGAAAAATTGAGAAACTGAGTGTAAAAGTAGAGTATAGCCCACATATTTGACCAAAAACAAATTTTTAAACTTAAAAATTGAAATTTTATAAATTATATAAAAATGTGAAATTGAGTGAAAAGAGAAGGCGATATTCCACATATTTTGATCAAGAAAATAGTAATCTATAAATTACCAAAAAATGAGAAACTGAGTGAAATGAGAACAGTCTAGCACAAGTATTTTGATATAAACAGATTCCTCAAATTAAAAATATATAACCAATAAATCAACAAAAATTAGAAATTGAGTGAAAAGAGAAGACTTTTTTTTTTGTCAATTAAATGCTTCATTAAATAGGACCTTAATTGTTTACAACAACTGCATTTGCTTTAATAAAAGAGCTAAGACATGCTTTTGCCTTTGAATCAGCATCAACATTGAGTTTGCGAGGAACATATTCGAAATCGATTGAATCGAACAAAAGGAGAATGTAGGCAACATCATGGAGGATGCCTGAGATCTCGGAAGAGTTCACTCCACTTTTAATGGCAGTGATGAGGATGGAAGAATCAGATCGAAATAGTACCTGACGGTAGTCGTTAGCCGCCGCATCAACCATGGTTGATCTGAGGGCCATGGCTTCTGGAATAAGGGGCGACGCTACAAATTCATGAATCATCGCTTCAGAATGAGGAGGATCCTTACCTGACTTGAGTACCCATGCTGTGCCCGCGATTCGTTTTTGTTCACTCCAAGCAGCATCAGACCAACAGACGGCTCTTGGGCTTGGAATTTCCGGTTCGAGGTAGGTTGCTTTTGTCTTTGTTAATACTACTTCCTGTGCTTTCTCCCATTCCTTTGCCGCTAGTATGGAATAGCTAAGGATCTCATCTGAGGTTTGGAAGATCTTCTTAAAAATCATTTGATTTCGAGCTTTCCATATTGACCAAATTATCCAGGCGGAGAGAGGAGTCTTGATTATGCCAGTTGGAGGCAGTACCGTTAGTTTCCTAAGATTTCTCCATATCAATGGGAAGGTGGTGTTATTTGAGAAGACAGTGTCAACGTCAAGTGGAGATGCGTTCCACACTTGTGATGCTACATGGCAGAAGAAAAGTACGTGTTCTATGTTTTCGATCTCGCCACACCTTTGACATTTCGGATCTATCTCTATCTGTCTTTTGAGTAGATTCTCACTTGTAGGCACAACTCGATGGATGCATTTCCATAAGAAGAATTGGATTTTAGGTAACAATGGAGCTGCCCATACCTCTTTAATCCAATCTATTCCCGGTTCAACCTCTGTGGTTCGATTCTATAACTTACTGATCAAAAACAAATTCCTTAACTTAAATTATAAGTTTATTAATTTGTAAAAAATGAAAATTGAGTAAAAAGGGAAAGTTATAACCACATATTTCCATCAAAAATGAATTCCCAAACTTAATAATATAGAACTTATAAATTTTCCCAAGTAAAAATAGAATAATATAACCTACATATTTTTTTCTCCCGACGAATAAGCTGGTGTTTGAAGATTTGTCAAGCGCTCTTCTCCTCCTCTTTTTTTGGCTCCGTTAAAGTCTAACACCAGAGAAGAAGAATCACGGATCTTCGAAGACCTAAATCTTTCCAGAGGTTTTTCACCACCTAGATCTACACCGTTACTTACCATACATCGGCATTTTGGCTCTTGCTTTTCTCTCTTATTCCCTCGTTGCCGGCGAGGATAAACTCAGACCAATCACTCCACTTCTCTTGCTCCTTGATTCTGGCGGCCTCCGATCTAAGATTTGCTGAAGATCTAAAGATCTCGTTCTCCGGCGAGGCATCGATGGCCTTGGCGTCAGCAGTCAAAATTCCGGCGACTCTCTTTCTTCTGGTGACACCGCCAAAAATAGATCTAGGGTTTTGCCATCAAGAGTCTCACTCTTTGGATCAACTGATGGATCTAGTTGAACATGCTCTTTAATTAGGTATTTCATTAAACTATCTCTAATATCTATACTGAAGTGGGCTTCTGAAGACAAATCCAATTTTTATATAGGTCTTAAAGAAAGATTAAATGAATATCATTATATTCAAAGCGTGTTAGGTTTAGTCTCTCTTTGGAATTACCTACGCCAATGTTTCTCTTCCTTTCTTAAGGAGAGTTTCGATTTACAAAAAAATTCCAATTTGGAGATTTTGTTTACAAACTCAAGACCAATGGTTCATCGATTTTTTTTTGTGTTCAACCGATGTCAATTGTCGACAGAATTCGGATTAATTCACGATCTGTTTCAAATTTACGAACGCAAATCCACTATATATCCAAAACCTCTAGTATGTTTGAGTTACTCTACCTGAATTTATTGCTTTTATCGTTTGAATTTAGTTGAGTTAAGTATTGATGTATCCTTATTCTCTCATATATCATAATGTTTGAACCATAATCTAATAATCTAATGGAAAAGAATGTTTAGTGACAAAAAAAATAAAATAATAACCCACATATTTTGATCAAAACAAATCTCTAAAACTAAACATATAAATTATATAAATTGCCAAAATAATAAATTAAGTGAAAAAGAAGGCTATAGCCCACATATTCAATCAAAAACAATTTTCTAAACTTAAAAATTAAAATTCTATAAATGATATAAAAATGAGAAATTGAGTGAAAAGAGAAGGCTATGCCTATATCCCACATATTTCCATGAAAACCATATTTCTAACTATAAAATATAAAATCTATAAACTACCAAAAAAAAAAAGTGAGTAAAATGAGTAGGTTATAGAACACGTATTTTGATCAAAAACAAATTTCTAAACCTAAAAATACAAATTCTATAAATTACCAAAAATGAGAAATTGAGTGAAATAAGAAGGCGATTGCACACATATTTTGATATAAACTGATTCCTCAAAATAAAATTATAAAATCGATAAATTAATCAAAATAAGAAATGGAGTGAAAAGAGAAGGCTATATTCTAATCAAAAACAAATTCCTAAACCTAAAAGTATAAAAATGTAATCAGTTATCCCAAACTTCACTTTTCTCACGCTCTAGGGTTTGACATCGATAACTTCAAACTTCACTTTTCAGCCGCTTTGATCTCTTGATCGGTATGTGGCTGCTCCAATTAGAGCCGCCGTCGGTCATGTTTAGTTTATTATGTTGGTTCTTTTCGTGTGTGGGTCTTTTCTTTAAGGTTAGAGTCGTCGAAGTAGTGTTTGTCGGAGTCCGAGTCTGAAGCTTCGATTTGATGGCGAGTTTGATGTAGCGATCTGTTTGGTTCTCGGGGAGCACCGCCACCGAGGTTAGTTGTAGTTGGATCAGCTGCTACGGGGGTTCCGGACTTTGCCGTGAGGTCTTAATCGCATCTCCGTTTCTCCTGTCCAACCTCTCACCTTCCCTTTTCTTGCCAATTATATTCTTGGGTTAGTTTGAATCTTTCCTTTTTACACGAATAGGTCTAGTTATTCCGATTCCATTTTGGTTAGATAGGTTGGTTTGCTCTAGATTCACTTAAGTTCAAAAATCTGAGTGAAAAGAGAGTTATTTTTGTTAAATGATTAATAATGTCAAATGAAATGTAGATTAAGTTGACGTGTCATTTGTTTATCATTGTGAAGATAAGGATAGAAAATGTAATGAAATGCATGCACCCTTAAAGATATGTTACGTGGGATGTCAATCCTAAATCACAAAGGGCAAAAAATATATGTATTGCTTTCATGACTTGGCAAAGGAAAAAACTCATCTGCGATATAAGTTTATTCTTATTTAAAATATTTATATAAAGAAGAAAAAACGCAAAAGCGATACGGTCCACAGAGTTAGACATGCATGTGAGACACGTGACTTGCTCCAGCTTTTGCTTCTGAGTAAATAGTAATTGTACTCTGTCAAATGTGTAACCAATAAAATAAATACAAATGTTTAAGTAACGTCTTGTAATTAATGTAATTGGTAAATAATGAATAAGAAAACTTGGTGATTTTCTCTATATATTGAACTCTGTCCTCCTTACTTTCGTTAACACCTAAATTCTTGTTTCTGAAAATAAAATCTACTATGGCCAATTACATCCTCGAGCCAGCCCTCGTTTTCTCCGGAAAGAAACGAAACGACCGTGATAACGACGACGGAGATCAACACACAGTGGTTGCAAAGAAATCAGCATTGGCTGTGTGTGAGGTTGACCCTGCGGCGGCGCTGGCCACCATTCGACATGAGTTTGGGGAACACGGCGGAGTGAACATGTCCATCGAGGCCTCCGCTACCTTCACGGTCATGGAACCGGAAACCATGAAGCGGATGTTCTCCGGAGAACTGGGACCGGACAATGACTTCTTCGTATACAGCCGACACTTCAACCCCACAGTGCTCAACCTCAGCCGCCAGATGGCTGCTCTAGAGTCCACCGAAGCAGCTTACTGTACCTCTAGTGGTAATTTTTAATAATATAAAATAAAGAATATCAAGACCACATGGAATCGTAGTTGAGTTTGATACGGAACCTTTAGTTGAAAAGAAAACAATATTTAAATGGATTTCAGGTATGTCGGCGATATCTTCAGTGATGCTGCAACTTTGTAGCAGCGGGGGACACGTGGTGGCGTCCAGCACGCTCTACGGAGGAACACATGCTTTGCTCTCTAATTTCTTGCCACGGACCTGCAACATAACCACCTCCTTCGTCGACATAACGGACCACAGCGCCGTGGCAGACGCGATCTTGGAAGGTAGGACACAAGTGTTGTACTTTGAGTCGGTGGCCAACCCAACGCTGACTGTGGCCGACATACCTTATCTGAGCCGTATGGCACACGAGAAGGGTGTGACGGTGGTGGTGGACAACACCTTTGCCCCCATGATACTGTCTCCGGCCAAGCTTGGAGCCGATGTGGTAGTTCACAGTATCTCCAAGTTCATCAGTGGTGGGGCCGACATCATTGCAGGTTATAAGTTATTTTGATTTGTCGCTTACTTAAGTAGGTTTCTCTTTCACGTGAATTAGGAGCATATAACCAACCGTACACGTGTCTTTGTCGTGGCCTACAAAACAGGGGCCGTGTGTGGGAGCGAGAAGCTCGTGAAAGGGATGATGGATCTTCGTGGCGGGTCTCTTATGCTGTTGGGTCCCACCATGAACGCCAAGGTGGCTTTCGAGCTTTCCGAGCGAATCCCTCACTTGGGCCTCCGCATGAAGGAGCACAGCCACAGGGCCCAAGTGTATGCGGAGAGAATGAGGGAGTTGGGGATGAAAGTCATATATCCAGGTCTTGAGACACACCCGCAACATAAACTAGCCAAAGGGATGGTCAATAGAGACTACGGATTCGGAGGCTTGCTGTCTATAGACATGGAGACGGAGGAGAGAGCCAATAAGCTCATGGCATATCTTCAGAATGCCACCCAGTTTGGCCTCATGGCCGTCAGTTTGGGTTACTATGAGTCTCTAATGTCTTGCTCCGGCAGCAGCACCAGTAGCGAACTCGACCCCTCCCAAAAGGCAGCTGCGGGTATCTCTCCTGGCCTTGTACGAATGTCCGTCGGGTATGTGGGTACATTGGAGCAGAAGTGGGCACAATTTGAGAAAGCATTCCTTAAAATGTAATTAAATGACCAATGTTAAGATATTTCAACTTATAAATTTCCCGTATATCAAAATTTCGAGATGCCTCTACACTCGTTCCGTATAACGTACACAACTCTAATGGCCGCTAAACTATGTATCTACTCTACTTTTTTTTCTGTAAAACTCTAATTAGAAACATGTTCTACTTTCTTTTTCATCGTATAGGATCTCACCGAAATGTATAAATGTAGAAGGAACTCGTATAAAATGATGATTTGAATAAATATTGGTTTGGGTTTTGTATTTATATGTATATATACTTAAATAAAGAAGTCGGGGTTAACATGAATGAAGTTGAGTAGTAGTGGATCTCCGCCAAATGAGCTCAAGCTCACGAGCGAACTCCTTCTGCCTCCCAACAACAATGGTGATGTGATCTTTGTCGGGGACGACGTGGATCCTGGCACGCGGCACTTTCCTCTTGACGCCGTGACTACACTCCACGGGGATCAGCTCATCCCTACTGCCGTGGAAGACGGTGACATGACAGTCTAAGTTGTCACGAACATGGTCCAGATAAGCTTCCACTTTGCTCCCCGACCCGAAGATGATGTTGTGTAGTGTGTGCCACGACGCGTTGTGTGTGTGACACAAGAACCCTTCTATCAAGTACGTTCGCATCCTGCGTGAATATGTCCACCTTTTCGTTAGATTAATTTAATCTACGTAGTCCAAAATTATCTGCTAACGTGCTTGTTCATTGCTCTACAACGTAAATAGTTTACCTTATTATATACTCTTAACGTCTTATAAGTGATGACTTTTTGTTGAACTCAAAGTAGATAAATGAGTACCTGTTTCTGGTGAATAGCCTGGTGAGAAACTCCAACAAGTGGTGGTTCTTGCAAAGCACTAGACTGACGGTGCGGCTAACGTGCTCGTACCAGCTGGCCACTGAGGCTCCAAAGGCTATCGGAGGCCACACTTCCTTGGGCGCCACTTTTCTCATCACATATTGCGTCGCTTGCACTCCCTTTGGTACCGAATAGTATGGCTGCACAGTTCCCATTAATTAACTTAAATTAATCATACTAACCAGGAAGCAGTATTGTTTGACTAAAGAGGAATTTATATAACTCACAGGAGCCAATAGAGTGAGCGACTTGATGGCTCCTGGGTGTTTAACGGCGAGGGCAAGAGCCAAAATGCAGCCAAGGGAGTGAGCCACTAGGTGGAATGTCTTGAGTCTAAACTGAGAGATCACTGATCTCTCTATCATCTCTAAATGCTCTTTCAATGTATACAGTGAATCATTAGGCTTTGGGCTTTTCCCGTAGCCCAAGAGATCAACTGCCAGAAACCTGTAATTCGATTTGGCTGAGTCTGAGAAGTTTGGAAACAGAGTCTCTGTCCAAAACGTGGATGATGATAAAAACCCATGTAGGAACACTACGTTCTCGTGTGCCTTGTTCTCTGCACATTCAATATTTTATATTTCGTTATATATAGACTTTAACCTAACAAAAGTTAGAATCTTATGAAAAAAT
This sequence comes from Lepidium didymum, assembly GCA_963920545.1. NCBI lineage: Eukaryota > Viridiplantae > Streptophyta > Magnoliopsida > Brassicales > Brassicaceae > Lepidium > Lepidium didymum. The sequence goes on along the minus strand of OY986987.1, from coordinate 28,921 downwards.
TAATGAATGTATTTGGAAGTGTTAAAGAGGTGCGGGGACCTCATTCACAAACAATGTGAATAATTAATGACTTAATTTGGACTGGTCCCATTCTCTTATTAAATTTCTTCACTATGTTTGATTTCATTGCGCCCACTTCACATTAAGTCTCCATTATCTCACACTCTGTTTTTGAATGATTTTTTCAACAAACATCCCATGTAATTTGATTAGACGTGACACTCAAGGATAAAGGAATTGATTGTACTAATACAGCGCCCTACTAGAACCCAGAACACAAATTAATTAATAATGAGACTTAATTTGATACAAGACCATTCTTTTGTGACCAAGAATAATTAAGGGACATTTTTGTTTTGCATGATAAATTAGTACTGCAGTCTTAGATGTAAATGCATGGTGCACGAGACACTAGAGTGAGAGAGGAGCCACAAGGGAAAGGGTATTTAAATTTCAAGACAGGTCCACAAACACAGGGGATTGTGATTATTCACCCAATTTAGATTGTGTAAAATGTAAAATGTAGAGAACATTCAAAGATAAAATAGAAGTTGTGTACCTTTGGGCTGTTGGACATTGACAAAGAGAGAATGGTTGGAAGAGGAAAGCCAAGAAGTGCAGAAAGTGCAGTGGCAATCAGACCATCTTGGTGTTCTTTGCAACTTCTCGACCACTGAGGAGTTCACAGTCAGTAATGTCTTTTTAGTTGATAGTGAACTCTTCTTAGACTCATTACAACATTCCACAACATCTTTCTTGAAGCACTTGGCTAGCTTAGTGAGCTTGGTGAGGAGTGAAGGGCGTGAGTAAAGTGTGTCGGAGATCTCATCCAGATGGATCTTTGTCCTTGAGAGTGAGACCACCTTCGAGTACTCTCCTGATCTTTCCGACACTATCATCTTGGCACCTCTGCTCCTTCCAGCCGCGGTTGGTTTGGCCTCAGGCGGGGAACAGCAGTAGCAGGGTTTCCACTCAGACTCGAAGAAGAAATCAAGCGTCTTGTAGGTAAAGCAGAGCAAGAAATCCACAATGTCGAGGATAAAGAAGACGAAGAAGCCCACGGTGCAGTTGAGCCACCGTGAGAATCCCATGTTGTGGAGTTTGAGTCTTGTGGAGGGCATGTATGCATGTATGTATGGTAGTGATGATATGTTGAAAAGACAAAGTGCGTGAGAGAGAGAGAGAGAGAAAGAAATTAAGTATAATAATAGCAATTAAGTTAATGAGGAGGAGAGGAGAACAGATGGCAGATACATGAATTTATTGATGGCATTTAACATTCATTGTTGGCCAAAAATGATGAATGAAATTGGGTGGCCGTTGAATCTTTTTCTCAACACCCGAACACGCTTATATAATCCAGCACATACTACCCTTAACTTCTTCTTTTATTTATTTCAAAACATCAATATACTTGAAGAACATGTGAAAATGCCACTATATATAGCAAGCTCAATCATATATGCATGTGACGTCGATTTGCCATCACTCTGAATGCCCATCTAAACACCCTAGCTGACCTCTTTTTAGAAAGTTCTATAATATTATGTATACACATTTTGGAGATAACAAGCTAAAGAGACTTTCAGTAATACATATATAGTATTTCATAATGAGAAGGACATCTCAAGCAACAGCTAATCACATCAATACAAACTACCCTAGTTAATATTAGTAGAAATATTCAAGTGCTTGCATGAGAATAGAGTGATGTATTAGGAGTGTGGTAAGGAACGTGAAACCATGTGCTATGTTTTGAGAGGCTTCAAAAGCCAAAAGCCTCACAGCGTAATTTTTATAAATACTTCACGGAACGAGTGCCAAACTAGATCTCAACATAGTGCAGATACCACAACTTATTGATGGAGACATTTAGATACATATATATATATATATATATATATATATTCCATTAAGGCAAGCCTTTTATATTAATTTTCTTGTATCTGTACTATATATATATTTGGTAGTTTTCTAGGCTTAGATTTGGTAGTTTTCAGAACGCGGATTGGTGTTTCTAACTCAATTCTGCAGATATGTACAACCCAGTAACAATAAGTTGTTTAATGATATAAGTTTTAACTAAAATGTAAATACAAGTAAAAATCTATTACGCTAATAAGTACATATCTAGTTGCTTATTTCATTACATAACATTTTTAATATGTAAAATAATTTAATTATACAGTGACACGATTATGAAATTAAATGCTACCAACTGAAACCATATTTTTTGAGACAAATTAAATATTTCATAAAAATTCTTTGGTACATATGTCTTGAAGATCAAAAGATTCATTAGATAGAGGAATTGAGTGTAATGCGCAAACACAACCACTATCATCAATTACGGAATTGGTTTTGGTAGAGCAAACTGTAAGCAACGAGCAATGATCCACAAGTGTATAAGCAATGGTCAGCGACTACTGACATATATATTTTTATAAGTGCACTCTATTCCAAAATGTAGCGTTAGAAATGGTTTGGACTGAATGACAAAGTTAAGAGTAACGAATAATAATATAAAAAATATATGTGGTGGAGAAAAAGTCAAAAGACTAAGAAGCCATAAATGCGAAGTTGATGGAGTTTGGTAGGGAGTTTCTCTGATTTATTGTTTTACAATTTATGAAACTTTAAAATGTTATCATTTCTCTCCTCCTCTATTATTTATCCCTACTTGCTAATTATTTAATCCACATCTACTTTACCATAATAAATAAAACATAATGTCACTCGGTATTTGATTTGTCATCGACATCTATACGTAATTCAGTCAGTGTATATAACACATTTACAGGTGAATCCAATCTACGTAGCGTAAAGTATCTTTGTTGACTAGTAGTAAACATGAGGACTTGTACGAAAAGTGGCCTCAGTTAAGTAGGCCGTTGTCTGTGCTGTTAAATGGGCCTTTTGTCTATGGGCTGTATGTAGTGATAGTCCATACAAAACTTAATAAGAGGCAAACAGAGTGGACACTTGTAAGTCGTAAAGTAGTGGTCATGTTTGTGTGGCTACTAAGCAATAAAAAGAACAGAGTATGATGGTCGGGAAGAGCGAACAGGGGGAGAGATCTCATCCATGGCGGCTTTTGCTAGTCTGCAAGCATTTAACTTCAAATTTGGTAGACGTGCCACTCGATGTGGGATTTCTGAGCCGAGCGGAGAGCCAGCTCCGATGGGGCTCAAGACTAGATACGACGATGGGTTAGTTGAGAGGGTGTTCATGGGTTTATTCGCAAGAAAGATGGACAAGTTCGGGTCAAAGAAGAAGGAGACGAAAGAGAAGGGGTTTTGGGAATATGATTACGAAAGCTTCGTGGAGGTGTCAAAGAGAGTGATGCAGGGACGATCCAGAACACAGCAGCAAGAGGCCGTGAGGGAGGTTCTTCTCTCTATGCTACCTCCTGGTGCTCCTCAACAGTTCCGAAAATTGTTCCCACCAACCAAATGGGCAGCAGAATTTAATGCGGCTCTTACTGTGCCTTTCTTTCATTGGTTGGTTGGTCCTTCTCAGGTAATGTTATCTCTTTGTTCCAATCTTGAGTTGGATGAATTTGCTCTGCTTTTTGATTGATTCTTTCCTTCTGTGTGATGTCAGGTCATAGAAGTGGAAGTAAATGGGATCAAACAGAGAAGTGGAGTTCGTATAAAGAAATGCAGGTAAGAAGTGGATGCTTCTATTCTACGTACTACCTGTCTTTCTCAAAATGTGACACACTTGATCTACTGTTGATTGAAGGTATTTGGAGAACAGTGGGTGTGTAGGTATGTGTGTGAATATGTGTAAGATTCCAACCCAAGATTTCTTCACCAATGAGTTTGGCCTCCCACTCACCATGAACCCAAGTATATCTATCTCTCTTTTTCTCTTTCCTTCGTTTCTGGATTTTTCCCTCTACGTATATATACATATTGGGGTTTGTTTTCCTAAGTGCCCTCTCTTTTTTTAATTTTGGTTGTATAGATTTTGAAGACATGAGCTGCGAGATGATATACGGGCAAGCGCCTCCGGCCTTTGAGGAGGATCCAGCCACCAAACAACCTTGTCTAGCAGACATATGTAGGTGTTACAAGGCTCAGATTCCATATATGTAGGATATATATATCTAACATGATGCTGATGTTATCTGCAGGTTCTATGTCCAATCCAATCTCCCCAATCTGCCCTAAACTACAGGCATGAGTGGATTGGATCAGCAGCTACTTCTTTTTCTCTGGGAATTGCTATTTCTAAGCGATATACATACTTATTCAAAACACATACATGTAGAAGTCAACACTGTAAAGTTGAGTTACGTTAGTATTCTGTCTTTTTACTCTGCTTGAGTAGTTAAAGGATCGGATAATAATACAATTATTTGTCTTTATGTTTTTATTTCAACTCCAACAAAATGATTATAACGTGCATCTCAAGTCTTACTCGTAGTGGTAACATTAAACCAGAAAACGAGATTAGCTTAGGCTGCTTAGCTTTAAAGCCACCCTGCATTTTCATTTCTCTAACCGGTGGAGTTTCTGCTTGTTGAATGACTCTCTTGCCCACAAGAGCCTCAGAAGCAATAGAGTATGTTTTGGTTTTATGACTTGTTAAACTGACTAGGTTGGAAGCGTTGGTTTAAGGCAGTGAACAGAATACGCAAAATTAAAAGTTAGATAGAGAAATTAGTTTGTTAGTTTGTTAGGAGTCTGGAGAGGTGGAGCAGATGAGGCATTAATGTTTGAATGGGTCCACTTAATTGACACCAACACAGAAATTGAGAGGTGGATTCACTGAAACCACAAGGTAAGTTGTTGGCCCTTTCAAAAGACATTGCCCAACAAACAATTGTGATGAAACTACAACAAACGTTAGTTTCATATTTTCGTAACTATATTTGTTAGTTATATAAGAGTAAGATGGCCAGTGTTTCTGAGAAAGCTTTGAGGACCTTAGGAAGAATGATTGAAGCTGATAAACATGTGATGACTCTTTCAGCTTTGCAACACACTTGCATCCTCTAAGTGATAGATAACCCTACTTTTTTTACTTTTTCTTAATACAGAATAAGAGAAGGCAATGTCATTACCCTCTTTTTTTACAGCTAAAAGCTAGAAAAGGTGATGGATATGAAGATGCAGAAATGATGTTAACCAGAATCCAGACTCCAGATCCTCACAGTACCAGCATAAGCGACGACGCAATGGACTCAGTCTGCAAAACCTGGAAGCTTTATGATAATCCCTACTACTGCTTTTCACAGCATCAACACCAACAGCAACGCAAGGCATTTATTTGGGATCTGAATTTCATAAAGATCTTCATGGAATCAGAACTAGGAAAAGCTCAAGCCGAGATCAAGGATTTGAAGGCAGAGCTTGACTACGAGAGAAAAGCTCGAAGACGGGCAGAGTTGATGAACAAGAGGCTGGCTAAAGACGTGGAGAAGGAGCGAATGGGTAGAGAAGCAGAGGAGATGCAAAAAAAGCGGCTCCCAAAAGAGTTATCTTCAGAGATGATTAGGATGAGACGAGATCTTGAGGAAGAGACAGGGATGCAGAGGTTGGCAGAGGTTTGGAGAGAAGAGAGAGTTCAGATGAAGCTGATGGATGCAAGGCTTTTCTTGGAGGAGAAGCTATCCTAATTGGAGGAAGCTAATAGAAAAGATGAAGAGAGAGCGAGGAGGAATATATATATATATAGGATGGATAAAAACAAAGATAATGGAGAAAGCATAGCTCACCGGCACTTATACAGGTGGGAGTAAATCCGCACTTAAAGAGATGAGGAGAGCAATAAGATCAAAGAGTCAGCGATCCGGTTCAAAGCTCAGACAAAAGACCACTGACCACCTCAAGATTCAAGTATCCCTCTTCTTTCCGATCTCTTAATCTCAATTATTCACATCTAAGACCGAAGATGTACTAATAATATTCCCGTTGTTTATTAGTTAGATAATGTTTTCTCAAATTTAATTACTGACTTTCAGTAGATTTTGCATCTGACCAAATTATCAATCAAAGACCTAAAATGATGAAAACTAATTTGGATATATGGAGTACAAAGTTTGGGCCTACTTTAATTTATGAGATACTTGAGTAATTAGAAGGATGATAATACATAGTTGTACTTGGGAAATTAGAAGGTCAAATTAAATTGAGATTAAATACAAAGACATTTTTACATAATCTCATATTCGTTTATGATGCCACTTTGTAAGTTTTCGCCAACTTGTTATATATATTGCCGTGATTTCATGCTCCTTTAGTTAGACAATGGGCATATTACAACATTGTCAACTAAAATATAATTGTTTTCGAGTTTCTTAATTGGTACTTATAAGTACATGGAGTTTTTGGAGATAAAAATAGAGAAAAGAAGAAGTTAGTTTCGAAAATGACGAAATTAATGGTGCAAAATAACAGTGTTCATTAGTTATATCATTAACCACACATTTGAGAATATAGGGAGTTAAAATACACCAGAAATGAAATCTAGGTATGTACCACCGACAGGACATTGTCGGACGAACCACTTGTGATGCTAGATGCGACGACGTTTTCACCGTTGGCCACGGCTCTCACACTCTCTATCAGCTCATTAGTTCTTCCATCTTCCGACAATATCTCCAACAGCTCATCAGTGTTTATAACCAGCTTCACTTTCCATATTCCAGCTTTGCTGCTTGTACGCCTTCTCCTCGTCTTATTATCCTTGTGACGTCGAATCTTTGTGTAGTTGTTTCTTGAAAAAACGTCCGTGTATGATCTCTTCAACATCCTGTGGTTGTAATCTAGAGACATTCTGTATTGAGTTATGGCTGGCAAGGACTCGCTGTTGGATCTCACGTGGCAGCTTCCGACAATAGTCTTCAACTGACTGGGCAAGAGATAGTAGGACTGACCGGGAACGAGGAGATGGTGGTGAGGCAGGGGTTCCAAGAGGTAATCAATGTCCGAGAATATTGCATGGCCTGAGAATTCGTGAGAGACGGAGCCTGCGGTCACGGGGGAGTAGAACTTAAGAACTCCACCGTCGGATTTGATGACTTTGATCAATAAGCCTTCCTCGTCACCTAACCCTCCAAATAAACAGTTCCCCATGCTTCACTTGAGTGCTCTTCTTGCCTACTAATCCATGCTCTCGCTCTTTAGTACAAACATAAAGGTGGATGAAGTGGATACTGACGGTGGGAGAGTAAGAGCTTCCCCATAATGTTTCTTATAATAACTCTCAAAAAGAGAAACTACAGATGTGGACACAAAAGCCCGGTAAATCAATTGAAAATGCAGTGGAACCTTCATCGCTTTACATATTTTTTAATTTTGTTTATATAATATAGCCTATAGCTTCCTTTTTCTTTTGGAGACATGTTATTAATTAGCTAGTGTTAATATTTTCTTTCGTTCTTCGGTGATGATTATATAATAAGTTAAGTTCAACTGAAGCCTACTTAATTACATATCGCCATTCATTCAATATTCATTCCTAAAAGCATGAACGCAGCAGAAATCCATCGTCAGTGGAACATTTTGGTTGTGATATCATCCCAAAAAGAAAGAGTCAGGCTATATAAAGAATGCACCTAAACATATTGTATTAGACTAAAAGAAAAGAGAGGAAAAAGAAGAAGGAATAAGTGAACAAAGGGATTAGAATTAGATGGGTCCATTGAAAAGTACAAGATGTTCTCCGCAGTGACATCGGTAGGAGTCTCTTTCCAACTTTTTTCTTTAATAAAATGCACTGCTCTCTCTATCTCTCTCTCACCAAATTTTGAAGTCTAGTCCCATTTTGGCGCCAAAAGCTAATTCTACAAAGATCCACTTACCAATTGATGGTATAAATACATACGAAACAAAGATATCAGCTTAAACAGGACCATAATGATTCTGTGTTAAAAGGAGACGAGACTGTCAACTTTGTAAGTTGGGGACTTTTCTCAATTATGGAGTCTTGTGCTGGGTGGGCACGTCCAAGCCCTCTAGGAATCCAGCAGCAGACAAAAAACAAAAAAAAACAAGAGCATTAAATAGATAGGACATTCCAGAGCCCACAAACAATTAAGTCAAATTAATTGAGCAATGAAATAGTCTAAATTGGATGTTTCAATACGTACGAAGTTGAAACGGAACGGTGACAATGTTCAGCCTGGAAAACACTTTTAATGACTGTGGGTCTATGGCTCCATGCCGAACCATTATATATAAAAATCTACTGTCAAAACAATTGAAGGTGAGATCCATAATTTTCTTCAGTTCACCAAAATAGTGTTATGATTATTTAAGATTAAAATATACTGTATTTACGATTATAATTTTATATCCGTAATTTTCTTCAGTTTATTATAATATACTGTATTTTTTTATTGTTTATAATTTTAAGAAAACATCACAACCACACAACGGATAGCTCGAAGTGTATGAAAATCTTTATGGAAATTGTAGTTTTGGAAACTCTATGTCTCATTTTTGACTCCAAGGATGTAAGTTTTTTTTTTTTGATAAAGACCAAGGATGTAAGTTATAAATTGTGAAACAAAAAAGAGATCACAATCGCTATCAGAGTAATCTTTTAAATACATCTATTTCTAACAAGTATATCTTGCAAACTCCCACTATTGTCCGCACCCACACTAGTCTCCGCTGCCTTAGCATTTATATTAGTCAAACATTTAGATGTGGAAAAATCTTGACGTCTTTTCTAAGTCTTGTGTTGAAAATTATTGGAGAGACCATATCAACATTTAATTTAGCAAGTCGGAATCAAACTGAACAAAAGGAAAACTTTAATTAATGCCAACTGTAACATTGATGATGATCTTAAATAACTATATATGTATCTTGTGCGTGATTCTCCTATCTATTACGCTCACGACCTTGTTTCAACTTTCAAAGCCAATAAGAAACTCAGGAGAGGCTTACGGATGGAAACACAAGGAAAAGTAATCACTTGCAGAGGTAACTACTAATTTGTGTATGATAAAATCTTTATATATATATAGTTGACAAAAAAAAAAAATCTTTATATGTAAGTGTAAAGCTTAATTATGATTTGTGTGAATGAATGAACAGCTGCGGTGGCATGGGGAGCTGGAGAAGCTTTAGTGATGGAAGATGTAAAAGTAGATCCTCCTCACAGATTGGAAATTAGACTTCGAATCCTCTTCACTTCCATCTGTCACACCGATCTGAGTGCATGGAAAGGCGAGGTAATTCTACTTTTACTCTTTTACTGATCTCATTATTCATCTTTTTCTTCTTCTTTAGATTACTTCTTCTCATCTTTGTCTTTTGGTCAGAACGAGGCTGAGCAAGCATATCCTCGAATCCTTGGTCACGAGGCGGCAGGGTAAGTTGTATACACCTCTATATATTTCTGGTAGATATCATCAATTAATTGATTGAAAACAATAAATGCAGGATAGTGGAGAGCATAGGGGAAGGAGTAGAAGAGATGAAGGCAGGAGATCATGTGATCCCTATTTTCACAGGAGAGTGTGGAGAGTGCAGAGTGTGCCAGCGAGACGGAGCCAACCTGTGCGAAAGATTCCGAGTGGATCCGATGAAGAAGGTGATGGTAAGCGATAGAAAGACCAGATTCTTTACCAGCAAGGACAACAAACCTATCTTTCATTTTCTCAACACATCCACCTTCTCCGAGTACACGGTCATAGACTCGGCTTGCGTGGTCAAGGTGGACCCTATGTTTCCTTTGGAGAAGATAAGCCTCTTAAGCTGCGGTGTCTCAACTGGTAATAAACATGTTGTAATTTATTGCATCCATCTGCATGAGTCATGTGTTTGCTTAGTGAATGAAAGAGACAAGTCATGTTTATGAATTGAAGGAGTGGGTGCAGCGTGGAATGTGGCTGATATTCAACCTGGCTCCACTGTTGCTGTCTTTGGACTGGGCGCTGTTGGACTTGCCGTAAGTGTTTCCTATTAAAATTAGTATAATGGATTATTTTAAGCTCAATCCACACTGATTGGGCACACACTTTTATGTTAATTTGGGGAAAAGGTGGCTGAAGGTGCAAGAGCCAGGGGAGCCTCTAAAATCATTGGGATCGACGTTAACCCTGACAAATTCCCATTAGGTATATAATAAATGTAAATAGCAGATGAAACATGCATCTCAAATTCTAAAAGGTAAAGAATTGTACTTGGATGAACAGGTAGAGAAGCAGGGATCAGTGAATTCATAAATCCAAAGGAGAGTGAGAAGACAGTTCATGAGAGAGTAATGGAAATAACAGAGGGAGGAGTGGAGTACAGCTTCGAGTGTGCGGGAAGCATAGAAGCACTTCGAGAGGCCTTTCTGTCTACAAACTCAGGAGTGGGAGTCACAGTGTTGCTGGGCGTTCACTCAGGCCCACAGCTTCTCCCTATCCATCCCATGGAGCTCTTCCAAGGCAGATCCATCATCGCCTCTGTTTTTGGAGGCTTCAAACCCAAAACCCAATTGCCCTTTTTAATCACACAGTGCCTCCAAGGTCTTGTCAATCTCGACCTCTTCATCTCTCACCAGCTTCCCTTCCATGATATCAACAAAGCCATGCAGCTGCTTCAACAAGGCAAAGCTCTTCGTTGCCTTCTCCGCCTCTGAACTTAACATCATTTTCAATTTCCAAGTCATCGTCATTTTTCTACTGTTTTAGAGTTTTCTTATTGCTCCACCTCCAGACTTGTTCCTATGATCACCAATCCGATTCATAATAGCCCAACAAAATCAGTTTAAGCTTGTTCTGTTTTATTATCTCCATCACTTTCACTTCATTAGAAACTTGGACGAGAAAAGATTGATATGTTTATTAACGCAGCGTGACTGCTTCAACATTTGAAGAATAATTCTCGCTTCTTTTCCTCTTTGCTATTACATGATTGATACATCCACCAAGACAAGACTAAAGAGACAGCCTTTCTCTATTCAAATTGTAAAAAGAAACCCTTTCACCTTTCTCTATTTCCTCATTCGCTCTCTGTCTACTTACATGTACACTCTCCTACATCCTTTTCCCCATTCTTGCAAATCTTCTGGCTACTCCGAATATCACCGCCTTTGTTAACAGCCCTTTGTCCAGTGTACATGCAAGCGCAATTGCCCCTCCTACCACTAGTATCTTTGGTATGTTTTTTCCCGTCGGCTTCTCTCCTGTAACCTCTACTATCGAATCCCTCTCATTCATGAACTCCTCCGCACTCACTTTAGTGTTGATGTGAGCCATTGATGCGCTTGAGGATAAACTTGCCCCTGCTGCTCTGGCCCTCTGATATGCACGTAAGCCAGGTTCTATTTTCTTCACCGCGCCCCACATTCCCTGTCTCACCCCTAGTTTTGCAATCTCCCACGGTATTCCCATATCTTCATGGTGAAATAGTAGTACCTCACACGATGTCATCTCACCATCGCCTCTTTTGGATTCAACTACGCCATGACATATATATCCATTTAAGAAACTCACAACATTTAAAACAGAGACAACTTTCTTAAGTGCATCACAATTGTAGTACCTGCACGGATGCACCAGCTTGAATAGTATAAGTCGACCCGCCTTGGCTTGTTTTGTCTTGGTACAGACGGGTATTGTACTCCCTGAAACAAGTACAAGAGAATATGCATGATATAGCCACATGAAAAGGGAATTCAAAAACAATATACAACCAAATTCACAAGACGAGCTAATAGCTCCACTATAATATGAGCAGCGAAAGAATACCTTTGTAATGCAGTAAAACACTCGGCCTGCATCCCAAATTCGACGGCCTATAATATATTCCCTGTCGCTACAGAAGAAGGGGAACTGAAATGGCGCAGTGAAAGATATGAGTCAAAAAGCAAAGAGAAGCTTAAGTAGGCAAGAAACAACAAGTGCGTACCTTGCGCACCCATTGCACAACTATAGTGCCCGTGTCCTTGCAACGCTCCAGAGTAGAAGAATACAAAAGCATATCGTCCCATTTGGAACGGAACTCATCATCCCAAAAGAAGTCCCTCACCATCTCAGGAGTCGCATCCTCAAACACAGTTCTGCTACGGTACTGTGGAGGCCCATTCTGGAATTACACCAAAAATAAATAACTGAAATGTGTAAAATTTTGAAGATGCTAAAGCAAGGCATTCAACAGATAGGAGGGGTACCTCGGGATCTCGTCTCCAAGCTTGATACAACAGCGTTGGTGTTGATCGGTCCATCACTGGAATCCAAGCAGGACCGCCATCTTTGACCTCAACCAACTTCCATAGATGCTTAAAATCATCTTCAGTTACAAACCCAGAATTCTCCTTTTCAGCCTCCTGGGGAGAAAGGCTAAACAGAAGAAGAGCTGATTAGCAAAGACAGAGAGAGGGAAAGTGGAAGTTGAATCAAATCAAATACACTAACCTGGGGTTAACTTGAGGATCCGGGGTTTTGAGGATAGAAGTGGGAAGCTGAAGGTTGAGGGGATTGAAGGTGAAGTTGAAGAATTTAGGTAACTCAGAAGAGAGTTTATCATCGCCGGTGAGATAAGCCCACCTGGGCCTCCATACCCAACCCACCAAAACCCCGACAGTCACAGCAATCCAGAGTGGCGTAACAAAAACTAAAAGGTCAGAGAAGCCGATGGTGAGAAAGTCGGAACTCCATGCCATCTTGACCCAAATAGAGAGAAACCCTCGACGGAATCGAATGAATAGGCGTCAAAGCACAGCGATTGGACGAGGGTTGAGACTTTGAATTGAACCCCTTTGAAGAAGCCTCGGGAGGAATTCAAAGTCGAGAAGAGATTGAAGAAGAATAAAAGAGAGAGAGAAAGAGGATAAGGATTAGGATTTGGGATTACAGTAGGTCCAATTTCGGAGTTCGATGCAATCTTCACGCACAATCTCTCGTTTTTATATTTTTCTGAGTAATAAGAAAAATGGAGAAAAGTGGACCAAACTGCTTATTACGGCTGTGTGCATTCCTCTCCACGTGTTTTCTCATTTCTATTCTGTGGTCGCCGCATCCTCCCTTTCTTTTCTTCCTTTACCATATGATTTTTCAGAATATTTGAGATTTTATCTTTTTCTCCGTCCAAAAAAAACAATATATACATCTCTAACGTACGAATTTTCCTAATTATTGATTTCATATTATTTATCTTAACCAACTCGTTAGTCCAGTATGTTGGAAAAAAAAACAAAAAACTAGTTAGTCCTAGTTATATTAGTAATTAGTTAATCCTATTCACGAATAAAAGTTTTTTTTCTTCTGATATGTAATTTTACTCATCTTTTTATTCTCTTAAAGTGAAGTTGACAAAAAAAGAAATGACAAATATTTTGATGGATTAAATAAGAACATGATTTATGTCCTGGACTAGCCAGTGAGCCATGAGAGGTGAGAGTATATTATCTTCGTGGATCTCTTAGAGAGAATGATCGATGTCCCTCACTCACAGTCCTGTGGAGTCTCTTGAACAAAATGTCCGATATGAAAGCCAAAAGTGGTCGTGGATCCTCTCATTCCTGCTAAGGAACTTTGCTGCTCCTTTTCTTTAAGTAGAGATTAATTGGTGCATGCATATGGAGAGACGTCTTCATTTCTGGTTTGATTGTTGAATCAGAGACTCAGCCCATAGGCTTCTTGGCATTCATTAGCATGCATGATAGAAATGATTAATTACCATTACTTATATAACTAAGACGATGAAGATTAATACGTCCAATGTAGCAACTGATGAAAATTTCCATTCATTATAAGGAATGATGCTATTATATGTTGATCGGTTGCGATGATTAACCGATGTAAATATTTACAATGTTTTTCCTAATGGATGTAAATAATTGTTCTGTTTTCACTAATCATGGTAATATTTGTGTCAGTTATAATATGTGAAACTAATATATTAAGACCTGTTCTTATAAGTGGATAAAAGATGCACATGATAGCACAACTAATATTAATATTTGTAACATTCATACAGTAAGGATAAAAAAACATTTGTTTCACTTGTTCTAATTGATTTTGGCAAATTGTTGTTGCATCACTTAATATGCTCGTCATTAATGGTCAAACATTATTTCTACAATTGAAGTAAAGAAAGTTACTTACAAAGTTACAATTCACGTGGTATATATTACATAAAATATACCTTTCACTGCATTGTAACAAAATTTTCACCACTGATCACTTGGAACCATTGTGGGACGATTCAGCATTTTTTCACTTAATCGTTGCGTCTCTGAATCTGTGAATCAGAGAAATTCATAACTTTACATGTATAAAATAAAGCTATTAAATAATGAAAAAAAGAAAGGAAAATGTATAACATAATAAAGTCAAGATAAAGTAGGAACTATGAAATACTAATCACTAGATAATCTTGTCTAGAAGGATTTATTATTGTTTTAAGATTCGAATATGTGAAATCAAAGAAGTATAAAGGATGATTCTCTTTATTACTTTAGAAAAATAATTCAAAAATTAAATTTTCAATCTTAATAATCTCACAAGTTATGTCATTTTTTTTGGGTGATTTGCTAAAATACTCCATATTAATTGTAAAATACCTTAAATAGTTCATATTAATTCATAATTACTCAGATATTCTTATAAAATCATGTAATACCATTTTGCATTTTTTAGATGTGTAAGCAAAAACATAATAACGAAAATGTCATTAATGAAATGTGTCACGTCAGCGTAAGCTCTACCACACACTACCAAACTCTACCATGCTATTATTTACCTCCATCAAACACTGTCAAAGAACATCCGTACTAACCTCTGGGTTATTAGGAAGACGTATTGCTCGAGAAAAAGTGTATGAGGTGTGTTGACAAAAGTTTTTAGTTGGGTAGAGTTTAGTAGACGTTGGACCCTTTGTAGTAGATTTTGACGAAGTTTGAATCGCCAGTGTAGCAGATTTTGGTAGAGTTATCTATCACAACTTGGTAGAGTTAATAACTACAGTGTGATATAGTTTGATAGAGTTTGTACACTGTGTAGCAGATTTTGGCAGAGTTATATTTGTTAGTATGGCAGATGTTGGCAGAGTTATTCCGAGAGTTTGGTAGAGTTAGACAGAGTTAGTTCATTTAACCTAGTTTGTAGAATGACGATTTTAGCCCTCAATTATTACATCACCTACCTTCTTTCTCGCTCACACTGTCAGCCAAACACCATTGAAGCACACAAATCACCATTGTTTCTTGAGCTCATTTCTTATCTTTTGACCTCGTTTTCTTGTTTTTGGATATATGGATAAAATCATCTTAGCTTGTGGAAATTGGAGATTCGACCAAAATCATTGGTTCTTTTTAGTGGATACTTCTCTTGATTTTAAGATTATGCAAGTGAGTGAAGATGTACGTTATGATGAGTTTGTGAGGATGGTACATGAAGATTTCGATCTAAATCAACAGATCTATAAGGTAAAATTGAGTTATATATATCAAATGAATTCATGAATGGACTACCACAAGATACACCTTCTATCTTCGTGACCAACGAGAGGCAATTGCGTGGGTATGTCCAACAATTTCGAAAAGAGGCAATTCGTTTTTGTGTGGAGATTTCAAGGAGATCTCATGTAGTTGTGGAAGAAGGTAATAGATTTAAGCCTAAATACGAGCCTTCCTTTGATAAATTTGATACTATGTTTGGTAGACAATCTTTATCGTGTGGTAGAGTTAGGCAGACTGTCAAAAAAGAAGAGGAGCACGTTGACTACTCTGAAGAATATGCAGAAGCGGAATGAGATTCGACTATTGCAAGGATGTAGATGGTGCAAGCTCTGGTGATGAAGACTTCATAGGTGTTCAGAGGAAGTGTAAAGAAGAAGATAGAAAAAATCTACCTTCTAAGAAGAGAGTCTCGACATTTAATAATGAGTATTTAGACATCGAAATGAGGCCACTTCAATTAGCTGTTGGACAAATTTATCCAACAAAAGCTGATCTTGAGTCAAGGTTGAAAACATATTCTATTTTACATAGGTTTGACTTCGATGTCGTTTCTTCATCAAAAATGTTATTGTTTGTGAAATGTTGGGTTCAAAACTGCGCTTGGAGAGTACGTGCTTCATGCCATGATGCTGAGAATCTGTGTTTCTATATCCGAATATACTGTGGAGAACACACTTGCTCCGTTACAGAGAGGTCATCTCGGGCACGTCAAACAACACCCGATATTTTTGGTCGTTTATACTTGGATTTTGTTGGTGGTGTTGGTCTATTTGTTCTTCCTTGTCATGTTGCTGAATCACTGAACAAATGTTTCGGTTTGAAGGTACAATTCCTTCATGGTAGAGTTTGGCATACATATGATAGTACATGGTAGACTTTGGGTGGATCTATGAATCCTTTATTGTAGAGTTTGGTATAGATTGTTTGAATTTAATAGAGTTTGGTTGAGGTTCTTTGACTTTTGTATAATTTAGTATAAGCAGTTATAACTCTGACGCTCTGTTTGCATTTTGTACAAATGAATAACTAGAATGCACATCGTACTTTAAAAGAAGTTCGGGCTATAGTAATAGGAACTATAGAGAATAGTTTTGAAGATCTTTCCTCGTATTTGTATATGATTAGACGAGCAAATCCGGGAACACTTATTAAGCTGGAAGTAGATGGAGATGATATGTTCAAGTTCCTATTCATTGCATTCGATGCAAACATCAGAGGATTTCCATATATGAGAAAGGTTGTTGTTGTGGATGAAACATTTTTACAAGGAAAATATAAAAGGACTCTTCTCACAGCTACAATGCAAGACAAAATTTCAACATTTTCCCTATGGTTTTTGGTGTGGTTGATACTGAAAATGATGAATCATGGGAATGGTTATTTAGACAACTCAACCACGTTATTCCTGATGATCAAGAATTGACCATCATTTCAAATAGGCATAAATCAATAGCCAAAGTAATAACAAAAGTGTATCTGCTCGCCACTCGGGGTATTTGCACATACCATCTGCGTAAAAACATTTTGTCCAATTTCAGAGGAGGAGAGACCTTTAAGTTGTTTAAGAAGGCTGCAACTGCATATAGGCTTGACGAGTTTAATGCCATCTTAAGCCAAATCGAGAGAGTTGATACAAGGCTATATCAATCTTGCTAAGGGCATATATTCGTTTGTGGAGTCGTGTACATTTTCCTAGAAATAGATACAACTTCACCACGTCGAACATAACAGAATCTATCAATCATGATAGATTCAAACATAGCAAAATCTATCAATGCTTGAAACATAGGGTCAGAAGTTTCATGCTCCTCAAGTATTCATTCCTTTTGGAAAGAAAAAGGTAAAATATTAAATTAAACAAAATCCACCAAAATCCACCATGGAGTCTTAACTAACTCCACCAAAGTACCATACTAACCTATGGGTTTTTAGGAAGTCGTAATGCTGAAGACAAAGTCTGTGAGGTTTGCTGCTCCTCAAATATTCGTCCATTCTGTAAAGAAAAATGTATTAGAGTTAGCAAACATAACTCCACCAAACTCCACCACACTCTATCACGCTGTGACAAAGAACGATAAAACTAACCTATGGGTTTCGGGAGAGTGGTAATGCTGGGGAAAAAGCTTGTGAGGTTAGATGCTCCTCAAAGATCCGTTTCTTTTGGAAAGTAAAAGGTAAAGGCATTAGTCTACCAAACTCTACCAAATAACTACCAAAGGTTTTCCCTAACTCTACCAAAGAACTACCATACTAACCTTTAGGTTTTTGGAAAGTGGTATTGTTGGGGTCAAAGGCTTTGGGATTGTCTGTTCCTCAGAGATCCTTTGCTTCTGGAAAGAAATGTAAAAATGTTAGTATACTAAAGAACTACCAAAGTCATTCCCTAACTCTACCAAATAACTACCATACTAACCACTACCATATTATATGCAGAGTTAGTCAAAGAACTACCATATGCAAAAACAAACCATCGAATTTATACAACAAAGAAAGATCAACTAAACTAAACATTATTCATGTCTATAACACATTATCAACAATGTCAACCAAACTCTGCCATAGAGTGAACAATGTCCACCAAACTCTGCCATAGAGTTTACAATGCCCACCACACAAATGCAATTGAATGCAACATAATTGGGTGTTTGATATGGTTTAGTCATAATCAAGTAGACTCTTACGTACCAATTTTTCCCCAATCAAGTAGGCCTCAACACCATCACCTCCTCCATCATTCCCATCTTCGATCTCACTTCCACGAGACTCACTTTGATCCACAGTAGACTCTTAGTCTCTTCCAAGGCCAGCACCACCTTTGGTGGTTTTGTTTCCAACACCTTAATAAGGCGTTGATTAATCAAGTTCTGCTGTGACATGTATTTCCGAAGCCGCTCATTTGTCACTACATCATCTACTATTTTTTCCTCCACTCACACAAGCCGTTCAGCGATGTTTATTTGATCAAATTTCATCACATCCAACGTCTGCTTCATGGTCTACAACATGTCAAACATCATTTTCTACTCCTTCTCCTCCCCTTGGGTTTTTGCCTCACACTCCTTTCTCTATTTCTTCTCCTACCTATCCTTCTTTTTTTCTTTGGCCGCCTTCTGAAAGTTGGTCAAAGTCATCGGGTGCCAAATGCAAAGTTTCCTTCTCATTTGCCTTTAGATTTTCATGAGCTTTATTGTTCTCAATCAACTTCTTCTTCTCTGGCTCCTTTACATTTGACTTCTTGTAGCTTTACATCCTCGCTTTGCCAACCAAAAATCAAACTCTACCAAAATCTGCTACTCTACATCCTACCTCTGCCAACGTATTCATAGGATCCACTAAACTCTACCAAGTGGGGAAGCTTACCTTGTTGTCGGCAGATGTCGTCTTATCAGCTTCAAAGGTATCCTCAATATCTAAACTGTGGATAGTGCATGACGCCCACTGCAGAAGAAGAATCTCGCATTCTCTTCTTCCTACACACATTACTCATAGTTGTAGGATATGCTCGAATGCCTATACTAAAAGCACATGCACAAAGTCATGCAGCGTGTACGTTGAAGCTTGCAGTGATGATGAAGGGAGCGATCTAACCAAGACATCAAATGCTACTCTGCCCCAAGGATGCCTCTCAAATCTTTCTGGATCCATGACCAATTTTGCATGGTAGACTGGATCCGACTATTCGTGTGCAAACCGAAAATACCTACGCACATCACCACCAACAACCCCACCATCTTTCTCTTGGCAAGCGACCACTCCTTGCATCCCCTTAATGCTACGTCAAGCTCAGCCCTGTTCGGGCCATCACCGTGTAGTAAACCCATCTCTACCTATAATTCTCCTACAGCTAAATTTGCATCATTAGGATCACACAATCCACAGTTGAGCTACGTGATATAGTGAAACTCATGTAGAGAAAATCTAATTGGACAACCATCAGCCAACACCCACATCTCACGTGTTTTAGCTGTCTGAAGCATATTACTCAAAAGGTGTAGCACATGTTTGCTTGCCCATGTGAACCAAGTTGAGAATTCCTCTCTATGTCATCGTATGCATCATCACCAATAAGACTTCTCATTGTTGTAATTTTTTTCAATGTGCAATAGTGGTTAATGCTTTTGTTTTCATCAAGAGCTTTACTCTTTAAACTATCCTCTGAAGGTACTTCTCCTCATCCAACATAGCTGTGGAAAAGAAACAATAAAACAGTTAAAATCAAAATCGTCCAAACTCTACCACTATATAAACTAACTCCACCAAACTCCATCACACAATAAAAGAAAAGAAAAGAGAAATCAAGCTTAGGAGTTCTTTAGAAGGAAGATAATAACTGAATCGAACTTCCAAAATCGATTTGGTTTTCGAATTTAGAGAAATTTTTGATATGAAATTAACAGAATATTCAATTGGTCGAGTCAACACAAAGTTTGGTGTTTTTTAAAAAGTCAACATTAAATTGAATGTTTAATCAACACAAAGTTTGGTGTTTCTTTTCCATTTGTAACTTTTTTCCTTTTAATAAATCTATTACCATACCATTTACATGAACTGAAATCTTAGATATGGGGTTTACATTTTTGAAACAATTTATTATACTGATAAGAAACAGGTGGCCAGTTGGTTTGTTCATGATTTAGCTAGGTACTATGTGTGAATTTGAATCCCACCCAGCTCCAATTAGAAAATTTTGGTTATAGATCAAATTTTGCTGATCCAATAATTACTTGTTGACAAAAAAATAATTTGTTATACCCAAAGGCCAAAGTAAGCAAATATTGCCAAAAGAACTAAAATAAAAACTTAATGGTCAACAAAAGCAACAATTATGACAACTTATAAATCTTCTTTCTAAATATAAAAGTTAAACGGCACATGTTTTTCGTTGTTCACTTATCAATGTCATACTTGTACTACTACACCTAACATAATCAACTCAAAGAAAAATGAAACACTAGCTCTATTATTTACACATGCATGGACGGTCATTGAAGGACCATCACGAATCTCTAGTAAGACGTTTACTGTTTTTACTGCTGCGGCTTTCATTGTCGTATAATCATATTGTTGACTTTTACTTTGATGCAATGCAATCTCCAGCCTTTAAGACTTAATTCACCTATTGTCATGAACAAATCCTCTTCTTTCTTTCTTTCTCCCGTCAATTGTCAAACATGGTACTCCTTTAAGCAATTAATAAAGGCCATTTAGAATCTGGCTTAAATAATCACATTTATAAAATGCAAAAGCCCGGGATCATTTGTTTTCCTTCTGTGATTTTAGCTCTCATGTCTGGTACATCATTTAAGGTAGACTCGGATCAGCTCTGTTTCTCTTTAGAAATTGGAACCACCTTCTTTCTTGGCAGAACCAAACAGGAGGAAAGGAGAAGAGGAAGCTAAGAAGCTTTGTGGTTCACACCACAATTTATGTTTTGTGGAAGGAGAGAAATCTTAGGCTGCATACATCATGTTCTCGTTCGGTTCTCGAAGTTTTCAGAGAAATTGACAGGACTGTGAGAGATATTACATTGGCAAGGCTGCATAGGAAATCTAGTGCAACTCTGCTTTCAAATTGGTTTCGATATAAGTGAGGTCTGGATGTTTTTACTAGGATGTCACTAATAATTGAAGGAAATATAAACAATTAGAGGTTAAATTTTCCCCTAGTTGGTTCTTGTAACAAAACTGCTTTTGATATATAATTATATTTTATCAAAAAAAAAAGCCCAATTCCATAAGTTTTGGGTAGACATTCCCATCTGCGGTGTAATCCTAAACCCAAATGATATATATATATATATTATAATAACTTTTCTTATTCACAACCAATCAGAGTTTTACATAAAATATAAAGAAACGAAACACTTTAAACATAATATATAAGCTTCTCTATGTCGTAACCATGCAAAAGTAGAATGAATATGTGAAAAGCTTTATGCGATATGATAGTTTTGGGTTTTCGTTTCCTCTTTTGTTTCTCTTTCTCTTTTGGGTCAGTTGCACATTTCATGAACTGTTTCTGTTTGTTTTCTTGTTGATTTGACCATCTAGTCGATGGCTTAAACTAAAGTCTTTGTTACAATGTAGTAGAAGTCTTTTTATATATTTCTTTTCATAAAACCCAAAGCTTCTCGAAACAATTTTTTAACTCTCTTCTTCTATTTCTCTTCATCTCCCTCTTATATGCTTTGCCCGAGACTCGAACCAGAAAGCATTGCACTCCCATGTGCATTGCTCTCTTTTTCTCTTTCTTTTTTCTAAGCCCCAAAAAAAAACCCAAAGCTTAATTACTAGGTCAACTACAATAGTTTAAGCATTCCCAGTTAAGTAATATTTTGATAGTTTGTCTTGACTGGTTTAATAAAAGGTCGAAGAAACCCCATCAAAGTTAATCGTGAAAACTGAAAACCAACTAATCAAATAGATGGCAAAACTTTTTCACCGTTATCTTTTCTGTTAGGCGCTTATATAACATTCGTCTCTTTGTGTTAGAACGTAATTGTTCCACATCGGAAGTTGAGACTATTCTAATATACTATATATAAGATAAGTGCTTTTCCACTCATTGCCAATTGATTTTGAATTGTAATCCCATTATCGCTTTGGAACAGTTTCTTCCTTTTTCTTTCTTTTTTCCGTGGAGATTTTTTTGGTATGCGATTTTGATTTCTATCTAAAGTCGAGCTTTAGATTTTTCATCTTTTACCCCCTTCTCTCTCTGATACATTCGGTATTCCCAAGTAATAACTGTGTTTCAAGTTTGATATCCAATACAATAGTAATGAACATCTCCACAGCATTATACTATATTTTGTCTCAAGTATAGCCATAATATTTTCTTCGATAAAGAATACTTCTAGATGATACTATAAGACCATTAAGGAAAGGACTGTTATGTAATTCATATAGTATATAACCTAGCGTAAAAACTTAAATAAGAAAAATATTGGTATAATTTATGAGTTTTGTTAAATGTAATTTATAGAATATATAAATAAATAAAATACAGTATAAAATAATACATAATATTTTGAATATATTTTGTACACGAAAAATTTATGGTATAAATCTATAAGAATACTAAATACTCCTATTAATTAAAAATCTACAGAAAATATGTAAAGATCTTATGACAAACTCAATAAAACTCGTAATCTTTAAATCTCTGTAAAAATTGTAAAACTTTAAAAATATTCATTAAACTTTAATTTAAAAGTTTTTGGAACTCATTGATAGTGGTCACTTTACAAATCCTCAGGTACCAGGTTCGATTCTTCCATAATGCAAGAGGAAGGAAAAAAATAGATTTTAAGATATAGGGTTTGACTATGGATCGGGTCTTATCGATTCAATTATAAGAGTAAAGTTGAAAAAAAGAAAAAAAAAGTCCTTGGGACCCTTAAAACTTTTCTAAAGTATAAATCTAAGCTCATTAAATGTGTTTTGAAAGTTGACATTAATAAGTAAGACACAAAAATTCGGCACACAAAATCAGGTCCAGCCCACAAAGAGGATACTTCTAGGGATCCGAAACCAAACCGCTACATTCATCTTCTCCATGGGCAAAGAGGGCAGGAGACTGAAGAGATGCTCCACATCCACCAATGTTGAAGCAACAGATGATCATAAGCCTTTGCACAAAGGTAAGAAATTTGGTGTCTTTATTGTTCGAGTGTATTTTATTAACCCATCCACATATAAAATCTGCTTATATCGAGATATTTTGGTAAGATAACTTTTTATGCTAATTTGAACTCTGTTTTTAGCTGAGAGAGAGCTGCAGAATTCTGAGACGGATGTAAATCCGAAGAAACGCAAGAAGAAATCTAAAAGCAAGGTCAGAAACTTAACAAAGTCATATGTTGTATTAATCCTTCCTTAGGCTTTAGGACATAAGTGCCGACTTAAGATGGCCAATCAGTCTCGCATACTTGTTAATTGCTTTTTTTGAGAAACTTATTAATAATGTTTTTACTCTTTCTCTGTAACTAATTGATGAAGATGATTTGGAACCACCCAAGAAGAAAAAGAAGAAGAGATCTAAAAAGGAGTGCTGGTTTAAAACTAAAGATGCAGAGTGATAACAAGATTTACTCTATTCTCAAATCCTATTGTACTAATGTATCTATTCTCAAATTCTATTGTACTAATGTGTCGATGCAGTACAATATGCTATCAATCCAACTGGGAGTGCAACTATCAATCAAAACACAATCAACTTCTCTAATCCTAGCCAATCAGAGTAATTTGTATCTAACAAAATCAAACTCGAATATAAATCAAACTCGAAACTAAACAGAGATAACAGTAGAAACAAAGTAACAACAAAACAGAGCAATGAAAAATAGTGCATCAAACAAACAATAAACAATGGGAAATTGGGTTCCTGAAGAGTGGGAATCATGGACTAGTGGATCACTTGAACCAACTAAATTGCTTAACAAAACTCAAACAGAGCGAGACTCTAAGTAGTAAGTTCACAGAACATTGAATCCACTCTCGTGGCAAACAAACTCAGCGAAGCTATCAACAGACTCTGTCATCACATGCATTTAATAACTTAACTTGCACAAAGAATCAACTTACTCTTACTGATTCATCTCTTAAACAACCGATCTCTCGAGCTAATAGTGTGAATCTCTGAAGTTGGTTCAATGAGACATTCTATCAAATACCTATTGGGTGCTAGAATGTCTAAGAACATATTTCAGTTGATCAAGGTGAAATAAGCGTTAACAACACCAAAATAGAAGAGATCTAAGCTATTATACTCTTAAGAAACCTAGAAAATCCAATATCTACACTAGTCTAACCCATCCTCAAGAACCCTAAGCGAACTACTCAGAAATCATGGAGTAAACAGAAATAGTGGAAATCACAGCAAGCAACATGAGCCGTGAACTCAAAATGAAATAATGAACAAGATTCAAAAGAAACGAAATTTGCATTCAAAAAACATCAACAGAAAGTTTGTTATGGAATTTTACAAGTGAAAACCGCGGTTGCACAAAAAAAACAAAAACTATGATGTCCATTTTCGGCAACAACCAAGAGTATTTATACTGAATTTAGCTAAAACCTAACACAACTCGGCCCATCTGCAGCGGCCCATCGAGTGGTCGAATCCAGCTTCAATTTGGCCTATGTGCTGAAGTGGTCCGTAAGATAAGAGTTGGCAGTAGAGTCCACTCGACCAGATACTCGAGTGGAATGATCGTTGCGCACGGCTTAGTGAAGAATCGATCTTGAGCTTGAGTTACGCGTACACTCAACCAAAGACTCGAGTGCATGCTCGAGTTCAGCATTCACTCGACTAAGGAATCGACTGCGAGCTCGACTTGGGCATTCACTCGACCTAGGGCTCAAGTGGAATGATTGAGCTGCATCCAAATTGTTCATCCATTGCTTCTTTAGCTGCGTCCAAGCTGATAATCCACTCCAAAGCTTCCACACTATCCACAATGCTCCATTTTGTGCTCTCCAAGTACCTAAAAACTCCTTCAATGCAATATGTGTGCAATGCAAATGCAAAGTATGCAAATGAATCTATTGGGACTCTAAGCAGATGTAAATATTATGAAATGTATGCAAACTAGATTAAATGAGACACCTAAAACTAGTTAAAATGCACACATATCACAGAGGGAAACAACCCGAACTCTATTCTTGTTAGGGGATTGGATACTTCCCTTTCTAGGGAGTTCCTTAAGAGTGCATTGAGGAAGCATTTTGAGTCATGCAGATGTGAAGTCACAAGGGTTTTTGTTCCCATAGAGTGTAAAATCGGTGTTCCCTTAGGGTTTGCGACTTGTTCCTAGATCTCCTCCAATAACTTTTGAATTTAATAATACCAACGATTAATTCTTTTTACATATTGCTTTCGTTGATGTGGATGATAAAGAAAAAGCCGTAGAACTCAACATAGGAGGATGCAGGCTTTTTGTTAATATTATGATAGCTTATGGAAATCTCGTTTCATCCACTCCATCACCATTCTCCAAAAACAGGGTATTAAAAATTCAATGACATCACGGATCTTGAGTTGAACATTAGAGCTAAGACAATACATGCAAGTTTAGGGTTTAGGGTTTAGGGTTTAGGGTTTAGGGTTTAGGGTTTAGGGTTTAGGGTTTAGGGTTTAGGGTTTAGGGTTTAGGGTTTAGGGTTTAGGGTTTAGGGTTTAGGGTTTAGGGTTTAGGGTTTAGGGTTTAGGGTTTAGGGTTTAGGGTTTAGGGTTTAGGGTTTAGGGTTTAGGGTTTAGGGTTTAGGGTTTAGGGTTTAGGGTTTAGGGTTTAGGGTTTAGGGTTTAGGGTTTAGGGTTTAGGGTTTAGGGTTTAGGGTTTAGGGTTTAGGGTTTAGGGTTTAGGGTTTAGGGTTTAGGGTTTAGGGTTTAGGGTTTAGGGTTTAGGGTTTAGGGTTTAGGGTTTAGGGTTTAGGGTTTAGGGTTTAGGGTTTAGGGTTTAGGGTTTAGGGTTTAGGGTTTAGGGTTTAGGGTTTAGGGTTTAGGGTTTAGGGTTTAGGGTTTAGGGTTTAGGGTTTAGGGTTTAGGGTTTAGGGTTTAGGGTTTAGGGTTTAGGGTTTAGGGTTTAGGGTTTAGGGTTTAGGGTTTAGGGTTTAGGGTTTAGGGTTTAGGGTTTAGGGTTTAGGGTTTAGGGTTTAGGGTTTAGGGTTTAGGGTTTAGGGTTTAGGGTTTAGGGTTTAGGGTTTAGGGTTTAGGGTTTAGGGTTTAGGGTTTAGGGTTTAGGGTTTAGGGTTTAGGGTTTAGGGTTTAGGGTTTAGGGTTTAGGGTTTAGGGTTTAGGGTTTAGGGTTTAGGGTTTAGGGTTTAGGGTTTAGGGTTTAGGGTTTAGGGTTTAGGGTTTAGGGTTTAGGGTTTAGGGTTTAGGGTTTAGGGTTTAGGGTTTAGGGTTTAGGGTTTAGGGTTTAGGGTTTAGGGTTTAGGGTTTAGGGTTTAGGGTTTAGGGTTTAGGGTTTAGGGTTTAGGGTTTAGGGTTTAGGGTTTAGGGTTT